>OY735235.1:13937330-13957330 GCA_963457665.1 Thysanoteuthis rhombus
TGTTATGATACATCGTCGTAGCATTCAAAACAAATCTTCTTAATTTCCAACAACGTTGCTGATTTTGAAACACAAGATTTCTTCACGGTTAAGCACAGAAATAACCCCGATTTTCTGTTATTGGAAAATGAAAAAAAAAGGCTACCCCAGTTCTCACTCAGTTTGTTCAATTTCTCTCGAGGGAAAAGCAGATAGATTTTCGGATCCCAACATAATATATTCATTGGAAATGGTATCCTTAGAAAAGAGATGACTTGGCTCTACTATAAAGGCCGTTGCAATCATCATTGCCAAGAATATATATTCCTGGCGTGGTATGTATTGCATCAGTAAATAATCTAAAAAATATGTTAAAAAGAACTCAAAAAGTATGATATCCGTGACATTTTTTGCCAAGTAGTACCGATAAATGGTGAAAAAGTGAAGAGATATGATACTAGAAGCTCTTCAAAGAACATTTAGGCTAATTGCAATTGACTGCTTTTATCCTGACGACCTCTTAAATTTGACAAATATCAACGCTCACCCTTTTATCCTTTCACGGGGGAGATAATAACACTGTCTCGAGTTCAGGTGTAAGGACAGCCATAAATAAACAGTTAGATGAAAACACATGCTCCCACTCTCCATATACATCTCTCTCTCTCTCGCTATATATATATATATATATATATATATATATATATATATATATATATATATAAATAGACTTATTCGGTTTGACAGAATGAATTATAGATTGCTTTATATTTCATAGAAACTTATTTGAAATGATTTCCTGTCGTTACACGGTTAATGAATCAATCGCCTTAGACAAGATAAATAGAATACCCAATCCTGCCACCGACAGGGTAGCCGTTATGCTCTAACCACTGAGCTAAAAAGTCGCCGGTAACGCAGAGGCCCAAATAACTGCTTTCACGCCAAATTCTTTTTTCGTTTATTCTCGTCCTATCTGTCTCTCTCAACGCGATAGTTATGTATTAGGAAACGGAGAATTAGATCTACAGCGAGTAATGCATCAACCGTGTAACGCTGAGAAATCATCTGAAATAAGTTTCTATATAATATAACAAAATCTATAATTTATGTACATATAGATATATACACATCTCACAAACACACAAGCACTCACACATTTATACATATGTGGTGAGACAAAGTTCAAAAAGTAATGGCTCAGCGACACCCAGGATTGAGAGGTCTGAAAAATCCTGGAAATAGTGCAACGATAATTAAATGATGTGTAGTATAAAATAACATACATATACAATAAATTATGATAATACCATATATATATATATATATATATATATATATATATATATATATATAAAGCTACACGTATGACATGAACTATTTATCAAAAGCTGAATGGGATAAAAGTTTGATCAACATTGTTGGGGTGCCATGGTAATATAACTGTTTTGTTTTTATAATTCCCGGAACGGTTCCATGGTAAATAACTGGTGATCCTGACAAGACAAAAATTGCACATTGCTCCATGATTATATAATTGTGAGTATATGTGAACCAGGAAGAAAACACTGGAAAAAATTGCATAAATTGCATTGACAGATACTGAGAAATAAGTGACTGAAGTAAAAAAAAAATTTTAAAAAAACCGTTGTAGAATTTTTTTTTTTTTTCAGTGTATAAGGTTGTAAATCCTTCTAGACTATATTCATGTACACACTCACTCACACACACACACACACACACACACACACACACACACATATATATACGTATATATATATATATATATATATATATATATATATATATATATATATATATATATATATGATTAATCAATCCACATTCAATTGATTTACGTACATTTTTGGTATTTTACCTATTGAAAGTGATCTAGCCCTTGCAATAAAGTTTTGAGGTGAAAATGCAACTTGCCCAGGGCTGACACCACCTCTTGAACCAAGGATTTGTATCCTATGGTCAATCAAAATGGCACAAACTAGAGCAAGGCCTTGAGGTCGTAGGTTTTGCAGGAGTATCCTTCACCTGCGGCTGCAACCTAGCTATGAGGGTGTGCCACTCTCTGTAGTAAGTCTGTCCTGTGGGTGCAAACATACATACATACATACATAATACACTCACGTAGAATTGTCCACCTGATTATTTTATGCATTCGATTGTTTTGGGGCATCTTGAATATTGAAAGAGATTTAATTGCTATGGAAATATTAGTCTAGACCTTATTTACCAACGAAGTAACCAGAGGCGTAACTTTAGACTTGGGGGCATTTGAGAGCCCTGTATGGCTCGGCTCTTTGAGGAGACCCGTCCATTTGGTGCTATTTATCAAAAGAAAGAATAGACTACTATTTATAAGATTGTTAGCTTCCTTCTCCCACTGGGCGTAGGGGGTTGCTCGTTCCCTGCAACCCTCAAAGTACGCCCCTTGTTGAAATACACATCAGCACGTGTGTGGGCGCATAAACTGGTCAGATAATGATAATTATTTTTAGGATTTTCCATTAATGTCTCTTGTAAAAAGTACTCGGACATACAATCGCTAATGAGATTGCATCAGATTAGATTATAAATGTGATTTCGGAACACGAAGCTCATTCACACAAGTAATCTCACGCCCTAATGCCTACGATCATAAAGATGCCTATATTTATGAATCGAGGAAAATAGATCAACTGTGCACAGAGAAATGAGTTCATAAGTTGGAATAGTCTTACGATGCCTGAACTTCCTCGAATAATAATAATAATAATAATAATAATAATAATAATAATAATAATAATAATAATAATAATAATAATAATAACGACCACCTCATCCAGGCAAGAAGACCGGACTTGGTAATCGTCGACAAGAAGAGGAAAACCAGCCAAATAATAGACGTGGCTGTACCTGCAAACCATTGAGTAAAGAGAAAGGAGAGTGAAAAACTGGGAAAATACAAGGATCTAGCGAGAGAATTGAGGAAGATGTGGAACATGAAAGCCAGGGTAGTACCGGTCGTAGTGGGTGCGCTAGGAACTGTCCCAAAAACGCTGAGGGTGAGACTGGAAGAGATCGGGATAAGGGGAAGGATTGAGACACTAAATGTTCACAGTGGCCTAACAGAGGAAGGAAAATGAAGACAGAAATGTGAACCACAGCACTGGTATGATAGGCGAGGGAGAGAAGAGATGTTGGCTGAAGACCTGAGGAGTGTTATTGTCACTCAGCCTTCAGCAATGACCACTGGGCAACTGGTGTGAAACAATAAACCACATGATTACTGTGGTCTATGAAAACGAGAAGAGGAATGCAGGAGACTTGAGGAGACTTGCTGTCACACAACCTCTAGCGGTTACCACCAGGCAACTGGTGTGAGATTGCATAAATAATAATAATAATAATAATAATAATAATAATAATAATAATAATAATAATAATAATAATAAAAACAGCAAAGGATACCACTTCTCTAAAACAAAAGGAAAGGTCAACCACTTAATGTACATGGACGATATCAAATTGTTTGCAAAAAACAGGGGAGAGCTTGAGACTCTGTTCAACGAAGTAAGGGAATATAGTGAGGACATAGGAATGGAGTTTGGGATAGAAAAATGCGCAATCATGGTGATGCATAAAGGAAGGCTTTCAATGACTGAGGGAATTGAACTTCCGGACAACAACAAGATTAGGGCATTGACTGCACAAGACCGATACAAGTACCTAGGTGTCCTTGAATGTGACACGATAAAACGGGAAGAGATGAAGGAGAAAATTAAGAGAGAATACCTCAGAAGGATAAGGAAAATATTAGAAACCAAATTAAATAGCAGAAATCTAATAAAAGGAATGAACACCTGGGCTGTGTCAGTAGTTAGGTATACAGGACCATTCCTAAGATGGACAAAGGAAGAGCTCCAATCAATGGATAGGCGAACAAGGAAACTTATGACGATGCATAAAGCATTACACCCTAGGGATGATACAGATAGACTATACGTTAAGAGAAAAGAAGGTGGTAGGGGGCTCATCAGCATAGAAGATTGTGTCCAGAGAGCTAAAGTAGTCCTAGATAGATATGTGCAAACAAATAGTGAAGAAATCATAAAGAGCGCGAGGGATAGTGCAACAAACAATAAAGTAGAAAACAATGGGACAGTACAGCAAACTAGAAAAGAAAAGTGGGAAGGGAAAAAATTGTGCGGCGAGTTTAAAAGACAGATAAAAGATATAGCAGACGAGAAATCATGGACGTGGTTACGAAAGGGGAACCTTAAGAGAGAAACAGAATCGCTCATCATGGCAGCCCAAAACAAAAGCATAAGGACAAACTACATAAAAGCAAAAATCGACAGAACACAGACAAATAGCAAATGCCGCATGTACGGTGAAAGAGATGAGACAGTAAACCACATAACTAGTGAATGTAGCCAACTCGCCCAGAAGGAGTATAAGCATAGACACGATAGAGTAGCAACGATGATACACTGGGAACTAAGTAAACAAATGGGATTCAACCATGGGGAAAAGTGGTATCAGCACAAGCCAGAGGCAGTTTTGGAGAATGACAACCACAAACTACTGTGGGACTTTGACATCCAAACTGACCACCTCATCCAGGCAAGAAGGCCGGACTTAGTAATAGTAGACAAAAAAAGGAAGGCCTGCCAAATAGTAGACGTTGCTGTACCTGCAGACCATAGAGTAAAAAAGAAGGAAGGTGAAAAAAGGGAAAAATAACAGGACCTAGCAAGGGAGTTAAGGAAAATGTGGAACATGAAAACCAGGGTAGTACCGGTCATAGTGGGCGCACTAGGAACTGTCCCCAAAACGCTGAGGGAGAGACTGGAGGAGATCGGGATTAGGGGGAGGATAGAGACCGTACAGACCACAGCACTACTGGGAACTGCACGAATAATGAGGAAGGTGCTAGAGATATAAGTACTGCAACGAATAGCAGCTCTGTCATGATATGCGAAAGAGGGAGGAGACGTTAGCTGAAGACCTGAGGAGACTTATTGTCACTCAGCCTTCAGCGATAACCACTGGGCAACCGGTGTGAAACTGTAAATCGTAGAATTACTGCGACCTATGAGTACTAGGAGAGGAGGGCTGGAGACTTGAGGAGACTTGCTGTCACTCAAACTCCAGCTGTTACCACCAGGCAACTGGTGTGAGATTCCAAATAATAATAATAATAATAATGATATATTATCATAGTATCATTGGGGTATGATAATAATAATAATAATAATAATAATAATAATAATGATAATAATAATAATAATAATTATTATTATCATTACTATTATTATTATCATTATTATTATTATTATTCAATCTTATTTTTCATTATTTCATCATTAAAAATTAAAATAAAATGATGAAGAAAATATGAATACATGGATATTACTGATGATATTTTTTAAAATTTTAATGTTCAAACTTTTCAAATGTGGTTTGTAGTTTCACACCATTTACCTGGTGATCATCGCTGAAGACTGAGTCACTGTGGGTCACGTCAGGTCTCTTGGAAAATATGTTTGGTATTTACATATGTGATTACGTGTGTATGATAACAATTGATCCCGATAAATCCATAGTGGATCATTGTAACTGAGATAAAACGAGAACCATAAGTTCAGCTATGCGTTCACCATCTGTTGGAGTAGTGACAGAGGGAGAAGAAGAGGAGTGGGAAGCAGAAGAATGGAAGTAGGTAGTCCTTCTTTGAGTTAATTGATTTCCAGACTTATAAAATATTGCGATATGGAAAAATTATCTAAGTAATCTTGATCAATGAAAAACGTAAATAGTCATTTTAGTCGGGTTTTAGCCACTTTTGGCTTTTTAAAAATACGAAAGGGAATTTCACTTTTTAATGGATAGAACTTATCTTTAATTCATTTTGAATTAAGTGTTTGGGAGCGACTGATTTTCCAAACAAGAATTGCTTGATAGCATTATCGGTGATTTGGATAGATAGCTTCACCTTTATTGTAATGGAGAAATTGAATCCTCAGCAAATCTTTAAACTGCAAATTTCCTATTCATCTATTGTTGATGGTATTTGAATACACCGAAGCCTTCATAAGTTTTGATATAACTATGAAAAAATCTTCCTTCTCAGACGTATTATTTTTCTCTTCTCAATTCCATTACTTTAATTCTTACGTTCCGCTTTGTTGATAGTTTATAAAAAGTAATATGACGTTTTCTCTGGCTGAATATTTTCTATTGCGCGTGTGACAAATGTGAGTTTTTATGCCTTATTCACTTCCGTGATTCTCAAACAGAAAATGTGGATCGTGCTTAACTTCATATGAAAAGATCACAAAACAGCGCATTATATCAGGGAACAAATAGTGGTCAGATATATAACAAAATAAAACAAACATTAGAAAACTCAAATAGCAATGGGCTGGCCATGTTGCAAGAATGTCAGATGAGCTTGACAATACGATTCACAATGCGGATCCCAAAAGAGAAATAGTGTCCTGCAGAATATTAGATTGCGCAACGAATTAGGTATCGGCCCTGTGACGCCCATGATCGAGAGGTCTGGCAAATCTTGGGGAAGGTCTGGTGGTATGACCAATGACGGACGTTAAATATGACCAATAAAGCCCAGATGGGAAAACATGTGGTAACATGGCCGTTTGTGGTTTTCACCTCATAAAGCGCAGTGCTGTTCTGTGTAGTCAAATCCAAATGGCTCAGAATTCGCTCGGATACTCAAGGACTAGCACTCATGTGTCCTTGCTACAAAAGTAGTGAGGACTGAAAAGAATGAGGTATCCATCCCGAATGTTTTCGTGTGTGAAATTCCCACATTTAGCTAAACTTGGGTCACATCCTGTTTTCGTAGGGTATCGGATAAATAGATTGACGGACGTTAAGAGGCTGCTGATGGTTTTGAAGAAAAAGGAGGTAAAATTAGCTAAAATTTTCCCATCAGAAAAAAAAAAGAAAAGAAAGAAGTTTAGAGTAGGAGAGTTTTTGTTTTTTTTTTCATTGAGAGATATCTCCCAAAATCTGAACACCGTAGATATGTAGGTAGAAACATCAACGGATTAACGGAATGTTTGTGGCAACAAGGTCAATAGACTTTGAAGAAGTTTAGAAAACGTCGCACAGACTGTGGATTGATAGGTACAGACAAGTGTAGGTCTTATTGTATATGTTTTATCTACTTATTTATTGAGATGGGAAAGATATAAAAAGTGTGGTCTCTGCTCAAGAGATCAAAGCACTGACATATATGTACCAATTCTGTATAAAAGTCTTGGATGTCATGTCAAAGTTACAGACAGAAAAGATTTTCTCCGAGATAGCAGAAGACTAACTGATAGCCGAAACCTTGAGTTTTTATTTATTTCTTCTTCAGAAACTGTTAACAGATGCTGTCACAAAAACTGTCAACATATGTTTCTTCAGTTTTCAAGTGGGCTCTGTAAGGTTACTAGATTTCTATGTATAACACGTACGAGCCGTACCAATGGAGCAAGAGGGCTGAAAATTTAAACGTCTATTTATGATTATGTTTAGAAGAAACGATTTTTTTCTTTTTTGGAAAGATCTCCCAACAGATAGGTTTATAATAGGGGTTTCAGTTTGCAATATTGGTTTCTGCTAAATTAATCCATTAGTTTGTGTCCGCTATTTTTTGATTTTTTTAATTCTTTAATTGAGCCCTTTTTCAGGGATCACTGTCCCTCAAAAAGCAAGAGAATTATCTCATTCATTGATCACCCCCATACAAACATGCTACCAAAAGACGTCAGTCCCATGACGGTTTCCATTAGATGACTAATTCGTTTATTTATCTATACTGGGGGAGAGTATTTCTTTCCTCACGAAGATGAATGAATGAAAAAAAAAGTCTATGTTTTTTTACTTGTGAGATTTTTTCCCTCAGTCAAAAGCAAAGAGAAAACCGTTTTTTTCATTATCTGGAGTTTAGTCAGAGACAAGACTAAGGAAAATATGAATCATTCCAATTTGGCCTTTTCTCCCACTGTTTGATAGCTTTCATCCAACCTGCTACTAAACGCACAAGATAGCAATCATTCATTATTACTATTTTTTATTAGTATTCATTTACTGTGAACCCACGTTGAAACCGATTCCGTTAAGTCAGGTATCGGGAAAAAAAACGGAATCTGAGTTAAGGGAGGGACCGAAAAAATCATCACCGTCAATATAGCATAATATCATGATTGGTCCATTTCAAAATTATAACAACAACTATTTCTCCTCATTCATACATATATATATATATATATATATATATATATATATATATATATATATATATATATATATATATATATATATGTATATATATATATATATATATATATATATATATAGTATCAATCAAGTTAGCAATATAGCGTACTATAAACCAATGTCTGATACGTGATGGATTTATTTCATAGAGTGCTCGATACATTCAACACGTACAATCATTCGCCTGATGAGGTCCAGAGATGGCAGAAACGCAAACTTGTTTTTGTAGCGAATCAACTTCCTATCATATATATATATATATATATATATATATATATATTACAAATTAAGGATGCAATATAATATAATGCAACATTCAGCGTATGATGGATTTATTTTATAGTGTGCTTGATACATTTAACATCAAATATCAAATATTAAGTCGGTGTAGAGTAGAGCTTGAAACATAATGAAACAAGGATGCACTTCACAAATATGTGTATGTTTATACCAAGTTTAGCATTCTTTTGTCTGAAAACAAACAGGGCAGAAACATAAATACGTTTGTGTAGTAAATCTTCATTCCATTATACATGCATATATGTGTGTGTGCGTGTGTGTGTGTGTGTGTATTGCATTATTATTATAATGAAACTATGTTCGAAATGATCATTTGGCCTACATAGCTTAGATAGAATACGCAATCGAAGAAAATGGAGCTGTTGTGAGAATCGAACCTACAACCAATAGGATAGCCACTTCAACGTAGCGTTGATCTTACCGTTAAGATAAACAGCCAACTGAAATGCAAAGGCCCAAATAACTGTTTAAACTCCGAATTCTAATTTTGTTTATTCACGGTTCGTATCTGCTCTATCTGTTTCTCTCAACACAGTCTATTATTTTATTGAATGTTTATTCTATTCATATTGCCTGGGCCAAATGATACATTCATCGTGTAATAACAGGAGATCTTTTCAAATACAGTGTCAATATAACGCAATTTATAATCATTCCTTCGGATCATGCATCTATTTCTTTTGAAACTTATGTATGTTTGTGTGTGTGTGATTTATATGGTTATATGATGTATCATGTTCAGAGTACAATGTATACTACCAACTTTCACAGACTTTTGGCGAATAAAAGGACATGTGTCAAGAAAACGTCCGGAACTTGAAATTTATCAATATTTTCGTAATAATCTTTACATTATTAATAAAGAAAGATTGTAGAAAATCATTATAAAATTTTGACAGAATCGATAAAATGTTAGTCAAAAACGTGAACATGTCCTTAATCTGCTCACACATCCTCTGTGAGTATTTTTTATGACTAACTTTATGCTATTTCCTTGCTGATCAAAACCATTAAAATTGAATTTTCAAAAAAGATATTGCTTTATTACAACAAATTTTAAAACGTAAAATAATCCGTTAGTGTTATTAATGTATATAATTTTCAATTTTGTGTACATTATCAAGCCTGACAATCAGTTGACTCAGACAATAGGCTAAAACGGACATATTTCCTTCCTATTAGTCCATTAATTTAGTCCACTGTAATTTTACAGGTCGTCACTCTACGATCTACAGTAAGCAGCATGCATTGGAAATAAGAATAAAGCTGCGGCATGATTCGAACTCGCATCGTTTTCATCGGGATATGAGAGTCAAGATTAAATTACAATTGATAATGCTTCATCTTGGAAATTCCAAACATCACAACTAATAATGCAATTTCTGTTCGGTACACAAACATCCACTTCGCTCCATTTTCTCAATAATTAAAAAATGTCGACCAAGACTGTCATATAAACTGTCATCATGGGTTTTTCTCAGTTTTTAAGCTAGGTATGTACGTGTCACGCGTACAAGCTACACAAATATAGCTAGAGGGCTGAAAATTTACAAATTTACAGTATCATCATCATCATGATTTCTTTGTAATGAACGGAACATTATTTACGGGAAAGTATGTTTTTAAGCATTTCTTTTGATTGCTTTTAAATTTGTCTGTAGAAAAAGCAACGATGAAATAGTTGATGACGATCCTACCTGAGGTCCCAAGTGGAGTACCTTGAAAGGACGGAGGCGCCATTGCTATATCTGTTAATGATAAAGGAAACAATCTCAATTTTCTTATCATAGATGATAATTCAATGCACAGGCATTTAAAAAAGTGATTGAGTAGTGATTTATATTTTCGGTTTCGAAACTTTGAAAACTCAAAGACCTTTTCTATAAAAGGAATATTCTGGCGGGCCCCTATTTTTGCATTTATTTTTTTAGTCTAAAATTGTTGAAGTAGAATAAAGAGCAGTTTTTGACCTTTAAAAAATCGGTATATTTTTTCGAATTTTGTGGTACGGGTCTCTGTACAAAAATTATGTTTTAAAAGATGTGCAATGAATGATTATACTTCTTTGCCATTAGTAATGTTGGATTCAGAAGAATACTTCTGCAGACCTCAAGCGTTATTTGACATAGTCCCAGTGGTCCGTGGACCCCTGTTTCGTAACCACTATCCTAGATCAATGGAAAATAATCAGAAGAAAAGAGAAGAAAAGCAAAGTGAAGCTGTTCGTATTCTTCAGCATATGAAGTAATTAGAATATTTTGCTTCTGCTTTTGAAAAAGAATCATGTAACCAAAGTCTTACTGTAGCTTTTTCAAACATTTCCCCGTAAACATTTTGAGAGGTTGAACATGGCGGTTTTCTTATCGCATCCCTGGAACTAGAGCCTCGGCAAAGAAGTTAACACAAAAAAATCAGTCACTGTTTGTGGAAGGGTTAGGTAATTTCGGTGTCGACATGCAAACCTTTTTTTCTTGTACGAATCCCATCCCGAAGATCCAGTTACCATTTTTTTCATGTCGCTGACTGAAGAAACGGGTAAATTTAAACTTAGGGAAGGGCATGAATGCAGTGGGGTTAAAACTGAAGGGGCCTTGATTTGAGAAGTAGTTTTTTCTCAAATCGTGCTGACTGATAAACTGATTTTTTTTAAAATGATGTTATCTTAATATGTAGTTCAAACTTGACTATTTTCTGTCACCACAGTAAAACGTACACGCATATATGTACACGTACATACATGTTCATAAACCAGTATTTGATTTTATATATACATGTATGTTCTAGTGGAAATTTGGACGGTTTTAAAAGCAATTAAAAGTAATGTCGAGAAACATACCTTCCAGTGAATAATGTTTAATTTATACAAAGGAAATTTACGAAGGTCGATTAATAAATCCGTAGTCTAATGATGAATTGTGCTTTTATTTCACCCACCAAATATACGTTTCTTCAACATAGTTTCCTTCCTTGCCAATGCGCTTGATTCCGAAGATCAAACGTTATAGAGTGAACATTTTGGGTTTGAACTCAGCTAATAACTGAAAATACATTATGTATTTCAATTGCCATCGCTAGGGGAAGTAATTGTTCATGAATTGGTATTGAGAAGAAAAAACAACGTTTTTTATATTTTAAAATTTCCTACAAAAGTTACTTTTGAGAGGGGGGTTCAATCTGCAATTTTTGTCCACGTTGAATTGATCTATTAGTTTATATTATCAGCATTCACCGTTTCTTTTTTAAAATTCAGATTGTTTTGTTATTACTACCACAAACAAGCGAGAGAAGTAACTTATTCATTTATCACTGCTTCCCAAATTCTCAATTGATCAGCCCCAACATGGCTCAAACACGTTGGTCATGTGGAAGTTTCTATCGAGTGACTAATCAGACCTGTATTCTTAATGTACAAAATTATTGGTAAAAACCACAAGATTAGAGGCAAGAATGATCGTATTTAGTTTTTTTCTCCTGATTTATACAAAGCAAAAGTAATTAAAAAAACAGTCACATCTTGCGTAGCCGATTGCCTAACCTTTCACAAATTTTTGACGAAATTTATAGTGA
The DNA here is from genome assembly GCA_963457665.1 of Thysanoteuthis rhombus. Lineage (NCBI taxonomy): Eukaryota > Metazoa > Mollusca > Cephalopoda > Oegopsida > Thysanoteuthidae > Thysanoteuthis > Thysanoteuthis major. The sequence continues at coordinate 13,949,469 of OY735235.1, forward strand.
ACTTTTGGAGATATCATGTGGACATGGAATATTAGCAACATTATGTGGTGGGGACATACAACTAGGACATAAGTGGGGTGATTGTACTCGGATCCGTCCCAAAATTCAATCACTTCTTTTGTAGCTTATCTTTCACTCATCCAGTCGGTTTCGATGGAATTCATGGAGATCTTTTGTGCACAGTCATGAAATTTTAGCGATATTATCTCTATAGACGTACAGGTAGGATGTGGGCGAGGCCATTGTGCATAGATCCGTCCAGGATCTGATCACTTCTTCCGTGGCTCATTGTCCACTCTCATTCATTTTATTGAAATTTGAGAACTTTTGGGTATATCGTGTGGACAGACACACATACAGACAGGACAACAAACAAATAGACAGACATGACTGAATACATACACCTCTTTAACTTCATTTTCAGAGGTTGGCAAAGTATCAGGCTACCCCTCGTAAATATTATTTTTATTTGGAAATGTCATTTTCGTAGCTTCAATTTTTCAACTCTGTGAATGATAATAAATAAACAGGTCTGGTTAGTCACTCTTTAGAAATCGTCTGATGACCAACGTCTTTTGGCATGTATGCCGCAGAGGAGTGATCAATAAAAAAAATGGTAAAAAAAGGGCTGATCAATGGATGTTAGTTCTTTCACGTTTTGTTGGGCTGTGATCATCAAAAAATTCAATATCCCCCATTACCACGCCCCCACATCCCCAGCTATAACCCTGTGTTGTAAGTAAGTATGTTTCTATTTGATTCGAACACCTCGTTATTCTAAAACCTACTTCACAATGTCTTCGGTAATATAAGTCCACGACGAGGCATTTCGGAGATACCATAATAAAAAAAATGAAACCGTTTTAAGTAAATCATGGAGAGATGGACGTAAATGCCGACAGAAAAAAAAAGAGTCGTTAATGATAAATTTAGGAGCTAAATGATTTGTGAGAGTTTTCACCATTCTTCCTCTTTTCTCTATTAATCACCCTAAAAGAGGTCACCCCAGAGAAGGGTCAGTCATCCCCCTGTCTCTCGCCATTTTTATGAGAGGACAGGAATATGTATCATAGTAACAAAATGGCCGACAACGTCGAAAAAATCACAATTGGCTTTTATGTGCTGAGTTACCGCTATTATTTCTCTCTTTTGCGATTAAGTCTTACTTAGACATTCATTTTCTGTACCATTTTATTCATTCCTTAGCCTCTGGGGAACAACTATAGTATTTAACCCACGTTTTAAGAGCCAACGCTTCCTTTAGGATAAGAGTTAAATCTCTTTTAGAGTTTGAGGAATGAGAAATGGTCATTTTGCGTATTGATTTATTCGAACTGATCTTGATTTTGTCTGAGACGCAACGTGTCGGTCGTTTATTTTTACAGGATTCTTCATTTCTGAAATTCAGGAATCATCTGAAAGGCGCGAACCTAATGTGATAACGAATGTCTGAACATCTGACATTAGATATAAAGGTCTCATTATTTGTCCCTCAAAGTTTTCGTCAGTTTTCCAGCTGGTCTGGCTAGATGGCTGGCTATGTATGTATTGATCACATGCACGAGCTGTGCCAATGAAGTTAGGGGGCTGAAAATTTGAACATTTACTCACAGATTTTGTTATTTTTTTCTCAGTCCACCCAGATTCTTTTTTTAGAGGAATTTCGGTTTTCCATGTAATTTTATTCTACATTGATTCCTTGGTCAGAGTCAGTTCTTGAAAATTTATCCTTTTTTTTTTTTAGTGATCACTGCCCAACAAAAGGCAGGGAGAATTAACATTCTTTAATCACCCTTTTGCTTAATTTTCTTATTCATAACCCCCAACATGGTTTGCTGCCAAAAGACATTGGTTGCACGCTGGTTTTCTATCAAGTGAATAATAAGACCAAATCGATTAAATATTAAATCAATGCCTTTGTTTTATGACCACTTTTCTCTAACGACTCGGAATTAAAATCGAAAACGTCTCAACAGCATTTAATAATGCTTGCAATTTAGCGCAAAGTCCCATAATTGTGAATTTTATCAGGAAGAATCTCACGCAAGCCTTCAAGCCAATCTAATAGATATAAACCTTATTTCCACAGGAGATTTTCTCTCCGATGAACTTCAGCTACTTATGAATTGCAAAATAAACATTATTGATCGGCTGATCCTCCAATCTTCCGCAGAAAAAATGTTTTAGAAATACATTATATGAATCTATTTTGCCCAATAAGTCAAGAGTTGTGAGTGGTGAGTTCGGTTTATTTTATCAATATACTATAGAAAGAATTGATTTTTGCGTGGAGAATCTAAACTTCTTCATCCGACCGTTCTTTATGATATCAATAAGCAAAGTTCAGAAAATATAAAAAGTATTTAAATCGTTCAAATATATAACAATACAGAGATATTCACATTCTTTCCTTCAAAATCAAACAAGTAAGCAGCAATTTTTTTTCTCTGTGAACCACCACAAATATTTTACTTGAAAGAATGGCTGGCCCTCGTAGAAATGCATCGAAAAACGCAAACAGAATAGTAAAATCACTGGGATATAACTCCTATCCCTTTTTTTTTCTCTTCACCCTCCAACTGTCATTTTTATCTACATATACGTAATCATATATTTAAACTTTATTTGAAATGATCTCCTGTTATTACACGATGGATGCACTATTTTGCCTACACAGCGTAAATAGAATTGAAATTTTTTTCAAAATTTGGGCTAATGCAGAAATCGAACCTGCGACCGGTTAGGAAGCCGCTACAACGGAGTGCCACTCTTGACCACTGATCTGAACAGCCCGGTGGAAATGAAAACTGCTTTATCCCCAATCTTTTCATCTTGTTCAGTCCCGTTCAGCCAGTACATTTCTCCTAAATTGTTTATTCTATTTATACTGTCTAGGACAAGTGTCTAATTTTTTTTACTTTTTCCTTAACCAATGAATTATATTGCATTTAGGACGATATCTGTCCTTTTATTTTTAATGCAATGATAATTCATTTTTTTGTTTCGGGCGTTTTAACGGGGATTAACTTTCGAATATTATCAATATATTTATTATAGACACGAACGTTGCCAAATGCCGACAAAAATTGTAAAAGCAGCTTTTCAGGTTTTGAACAGAGTCAGTTCTTTTTTCTGCATTTCTCCATTTTTTTTCCTTTTTCTTGTTCTCCTTTTTCTTTTTCTTTCTTTCTTCAAAATTTTTCCTTTCGTCTTTACTCTTATTTTCTTTCTCTCTTTTAATTACTCCTTTGTTGCTTTCTCCCTCCCTCTTTCCATTCCTTCCTTCCTTCTTTCCTTCCTTCCTTCTTTCCTTCCTTTCTTCCTTCCTTTCTTTCTTTATTCAAAGTTTTTTCCTTTCATTTATTTCTCTCTTTTAATTACTCCTTTGTAAATTTCTCTCCCTCCCTTCCTTCTTTCCTTCCTTCCTTCCTTTCTTTCTTTCTTTCTTTCTTTCTTTCTTTCTTTCTTTCTTTCTTTCTTTCTTTCTCATTCTCTGTTTCCCCATTCCAGGCAACACTTTTGTGATATACTCGATATTAGTCCTCGGGTCAAGTATCGTGAACAGCACAAGTTTTTGCGATAGTCACATTCGCAAAACATTAAACACGGTTCAAGATCGTTAACAACCGTAAATGACTTGCAGCGCGGTTGAAGGAAGAAGAGAGGAACGATGAAGGACAAGGTTCAAGCGGAGGAGACGGTATTGAGGTCAAACGAGAGAGAGCACAGAGTTGAACGTTGCCGCAGTACTCTCGTTGATGTCGACTCAGCTTAGCCTCCTCGATGGAAATCTCGGCTCAGCTCAACGAACGACGAACGTTCAATAAGCCACTTGAATTGGTCAGCGTTAATCATGCGTGAAAAGACCGAGGAGTTGTTCGGGCTTTTCTCGGCTTTGATGAGAAGATACTTGTTTTAACGAGAATGTGTCTGTGTGCGCGCGTCTGCCTCCCTGGCGTACGTATGTTGTCTCTTCCCAGCGACATGATTGAATGATAAATCTGATGCAGTGAACATGACATTCTGATTGCAGATATGCTCCTACCTGAGCTACAACAATAGAATTGACGTCTACGTCTGGAGAGAAAATATAAAGGAGGTATTTTTTTGTGTAGTAATAGCGAGGCTCGCGTAATCAGTAAGCGAACAATAAGTTCAATGAAAATCAGGTTTTATTTGCAACACATTTAACTAAATTAACCAACCATTTCATCATATAGCAACAATCCCATTCTTATCAAAGAGGCGTAGTCAACTGTTTTACATAAAATGTAAATAGATTAAACATAAATTACAATTCTTGCACTTGTGATACATTTTTAAAGGGATATTTCAAAATTATCTCTATACATTCTGATATTTTAGCGAACTTATATCCAGTTTAGACTGTTTCATAGTCTTTTTAGTTAGAAGAGTTGGGTATCAGATTTCTAAACAGGGATAGCTGAAGCCGTAGCCAGCAGGAGGGTAATTTTTATTGTTCAATGTATACGAAAGTTGTGCCTCGGTCCACAGGTCTCCAGTCCTAAATTTTAGCTGCATTCCACAATCAATAAGGCACGGTAGGAGAACAGTTTTCGGAGCTAGAACCATAGCCAGCATTGAGGCACTTTACATAGTTCGATGTCTACAGAAGTATTTCCTAATCCAAAAAGTAATCATTACCAACTTTCATCTTAATTCGATCATCTACAAGGACACTTCGTTGGACGAAACTACAAGTGGTGCAGACCCCCTAGCCAAAAGAGTTATGTGAGTAAACATTTGCTTCACTCCGATAAAAATATCAAATACTTGACCCTTTCTTGACTAACCCGTTAAAGTGGTTAATGCATAGATTTCTGAAAGATAATTGAAAAAACCCCAAAACGTGTTTAATTGTATCTAATGAAAACCTTTAGAAACCGTGAAAAAAATCTTTCACCAGATCTATCAGAGTAGGTGTCTTTAATTTTAAAGTTGGTCCAGTTGACTGGCTATGAATATATGTATTACGTGTACAAGCCACGCAAATGGAGCAAGAGGGCTGATATTTTCAACATTTCCTCTTTATTATGTCTAAAAAAAGTTGTTTTTCGTTGTATCTTTTTTTTAAAAATCTCCTAGTAGGTTTATAGCGAGGGTTCAATTTACAACATGAGTTTATGCTAAATTGGTCAATAGACTTACTTTTTTGCTCTTTTGAAAAAATCAAACTTTTCAGTGATTCAAGAAAGATGAAGGAAATAATTCATTTTTTGATCAGCAAATATCATAATTTTTTTATTGTTCATCCCTAACACGGCATGCTGCCACCGGACGCTGGTCATGTGACAACTGATCACTCAACTTACATACTATGACGACATCATTGACAGCAGTTTCAAGAGTCGGAAGAATCTCATTTGCTTTATATTTCCCAAAGATCTACAGGACACATTCATCCCAGCAGTCGTAGACAATTTGGGAGATATATGGAGGCCCATCGTCAGGGAAGGAGGCAGGGATGGCCTGGCCTCTCCAGGAAATAACTTGACCCCACCCAGTAATGTGATATGAATTATCCTTAACGAACTGATTGCTACAACTTGAACTATTCTCACGACACGTCTCCGTTTAAGTGTTGCAAATTCAGCGCTTTTCGCGATAAATTCAACGCCTTTCACGTTTCGGCCGTGTGAAAAGGAACTAAATCGTCGCGGGTGTGCTAAAACATTTATGCATTTTTTTGTGTATTTTTGATAATTTTGAGCATTGCTTTAGTGTGTTTTGAACATTTAAAAAATTGATTCAGCGCATTGAATACTGAGGACTACAATCATCGGCCCTGAACTCAATAGATGATGCCCATACTTGTATTAACTTGGAAACGGGCCTGTATATATATGTCCACGGAGACTGGAAAGTGTTATCAGATATTCCACGGTGCATATCCCGCAGATAATGCCGCATACATTTGAGAAAAATTAACATCTTCATTAGGAAATACTTACTTCAGATAGAAAAAAAATAAAATGATTCGAATGTGACTGCTGTAGGCGAGACAAAAGCTTTTAAGAATATTCCCTCCACTCGAAATACTTTTCAGTGTTTCAAATATTTACTGATAGCCAGTTTCAAGAAGTCTCAAAACATACGATAATTGACATGCAAGGTCTCTCCACAAAATACACGTACATTTTAAATACATTGATAACAGTTGAGATCATCACATGATTCTGCATCGAACACCTGATGTTCTACCGATTCTATAGAGTCATATCCACTCTTTTTATAAAATAGCATAGTACCAAGATCAGCATGTAGTATCTGCGCTCTCGGTGAAAGGTGTTATGCACATAATATATATATATATATATATATATATATATATATATATATATATATATATATATATAAGTACAAATCCGTAATTCAATATCCGATGTGTGATGGATTTATTCCATGAAGTACTCCATACATACAATTTCAAGTAGAGCTTGATCATCATTATATATATACATGTGAGATTTAAAAAAAACAAACAAAAATGCCATTAAGAAATGACAGAGAGTAGCGCAATTTTGATCGTCATGGTGTGGGGATAAATTCATTTTGAATCTAGACTGGTAAATAGGGGAATTAAAAAAGACGTTGATTACTAAAGTAGCCACAGATTTACCGACAACATCGTCCTTTTTGTTGAGAACCTTCACGATCTCAATAGAATGCGAGACGAATTGAATGAAGTTAACGAGAAAGAACTTCAGTATGTACCGCAAACCTGTTGGGAACAATGATACGACGATAAAAATCGGAAACACAAAGCTGGAGAAAGCAAACTATTACATCCACCAAGGACAAAGATTTCCATGGAATTCCAAAAAGAAGAAATCACTCCAGTTTGGCAAGGGTTCGGGATAACAAGATCAACTTTCAAGGACAAGAAATCCCATTTGTCCTCGAAAGGATGGTCTACAACGAATGCACGTTCCCGATAGTCGTCTCTGAAGCCGAAACATGGAACCTTACCAAAACATCGATTCTCAAACAGAGAACCATGCAACGGGCACAGGAAAGTATCCTTCGGAACATCACACGGAGAGATCACAAGACAGTACAGTATATCAGAGAAAACTGGAGATAACGTAGAATCCATTAGAAAACCCATTTGGCAATATGTTGGCCATGATGTAAAAATGTGGGACCACAGATTAACATCACAACGTGGATGCCTAGCGATCATAAGCGAAAGTGACTAACAAAAAGATGGCGTGACAAACAAGACAAGTTAAGAAAGTATAAGATCCGCGACGCCCATTATAGAGAAGTTTGGCAAATCTTTTGAGAGATCTACGTCCAAGGGCGGACGTTAAAAGGCAGATTATGATTTCTTACAAAACGGTCGTTCAAGGGACTTGAACAATACCCGAAATATGATATGTATCAATTACTGAAATGGGAAAGAAAATTAGAGAAAGAAGAAGAAAAGAAAGAAAGACAGAAGAAATAGATATTGCGAAAAAAAGGAAGAATGGGACGGTTGGGGGGGGTGTTAAAATAAACATTAGCAAAATGAAAGACTTGGAGGTGGGGGGAGAAAAATTAAACGAACACTGAGAAAAGAAAAGAGGGAAAAAAATTAGATAAGAGAGACACAGGCCCAAAATGAGTGAATGGGAGACATTAAATACATTACAGACGGAAACAGAGATATCGGGACATTATTAGAAGTCGTCAACGAGAACTGTCACCAAACCTGTCAACATAGGTTTCCTCAGTTTCTAAGTTGGTCTTACCAGCTGTCTTTGTATGTACGTATGTATGTATGTCAGTGGCGTAGTAAGTGTTCTCAGAGCTCAGGAACAGACAGCTTTCCGATGGTAAAGATGACGCACGGGGAA
>OY735235.1:13962330-14024830 GCA_963457665.1 Thysanoteuthis rhombus
GGATGCGACTGAAAACAAATCAATCTAGTATAAACTTAAATTGCAAAATGGACCCTTACTGAAAACGTATTCAGGGAAGAATTCTAAAAAGTTTTTTTCTAGGTATGATAAGGAGTTAATGTTGATAGCTCTTTTGGTGCGGCCTTTACGCATGGTATATACACTGCTAACCAACCTGACTGCAAGGCAGCCAGCCAGCCGGACCAAGTTGAAAAAAAAACTACGTTAACAGTTTTGATGGAAGTCTGGATTAATAGCACCTAAAAATTGATCCATCATATATATATATATATATATATATATATATATATATATATATATATATATATATATATGTAAACATGGTCAGCCAGCCAGACCGACACGAAAACTTGAGAAGCTTATGGTGACAGTTTTGGTTTAGAAGAAGAAGAAGAAAAAGAAGAACAAGAAGAACAAGAAGAAGAGCAAGAAGAAGAAGAAGAAGAAGAAGGGGGTAGTAAAAGGCCAAAACGGAATTTCATGATCACCGGAAATAAAAACATTGCCTACCAAATCGATGCTGTTTTAAAGAAAATCTACGAATGTATTAGCAATTGGTTGACAGATTTCTCATATTCAAACACCTGTTTGATTCCACCAACCAACAGCATATATCCTTATAAAAGCCATATATGTAAATTTGTTTGTTTTATTATATACTTACATCGTTGATCCCTGTTTTGCCCGAGACCTGTTAAGACCTAAAACTTATAATGGGTCAGTCCTGGTGAAATAGATTAACAAAGGGTTGTAATAAAATGAAATTACCAGCTGTGACATAACTATGGAGATTACGTCACAGAATGGTTGGATGTTTGGAACTAAAATAAAAAAAAAGAGTATCTAATAAATCTCATTTGTATTCTGAATTACCATTTCTCTCTCTCTCTCTCTCTCTCTCTCTCTATATATATATATATATATATATATATATATATATATATATATAGAGAGAGAGAGAGAGAGAGATAGATACATAGATAGATAGATAGATAGATAGATAGATAGATAGATAGATAGATATGAGACAGATAGAATCTGGATATGGATAACCGTTGAACTTTACTGAGTTTGACCCCTGCTTACTGATTTCTTGATACGATTTCTGAAAGTGATGTTTAGTGTTGAGATGAGTCTTAAATCAAAATCAGAATACTTGAATTATAAAAACAATAAATTATCTAATAAAATAGCTGTTGGCTCCTGACAGTTATTTCACGAGTACTTAGCTAGTTGATAATACTCAATAGGACACAACTCGTAAAAAAATGACAAGAGTATCAATACATGGATAAATCATAAACATTAAATAAAGGGCTGAAGATGTAAACATTTATTCTTTATTACGTGTATAAAAAAAGGTTTTTATTGTTTTTGAAACATCTCTACATATATTTTCTGCGGGGGTCAATTTACTACTTGAGTTATATGTATTTAGGTTAAATTATTCCTTCATTTTATATCCAATAGTAGTCAGGCTCGCTCTTTGATTTTTTTTTCGATTATCTCCGTCCAACAAAAGGTGTGAGAAGTATTTTACTCATTTCTCATGTCATTTCCATTTTTTTGTTTATCACCCTCAACACAGGATATTACCAAAAATGCATAAATCGTATGACAGTTTCCATTGAGTGACTGCTTGCTGATTTTCCTAAAACTGTTCACATTTTTGTTTATCTGTTTTATAATTGCAAAACAATATATCACCAAAGCTGAGTTGAAAATATGAGAAAACATTTAGTTTTATCAAAAAAAAAAACAGTGAAAAACTCACAATGTCTTCGAAAGATATGTATTATGTAAATGTTGTCGACTATCATTGTGTATGCACATAATTGATCACTTAATTTGCTTTAAACGAAAACATCGCATCTTACATACATTTTATTTAATAACGAAAATAGAAACAAAGCTTAAACATCAAGCAGGTGAAATCTGCATTTCCTGAAATTGAAAGCAGTGTAGACTTCAGGCGCCAGTTCAATGCATATTTCATTCTTAAGAATATGAATGCTATGTGTATCACGCACGGGTGAGGATAGAAAACATCATTTTTTTTATCACCAACTTCTGCTAAAATTATGGTTTCATGCATTTTTCAAAGAGAAGTCAGCACACACAGATCCTGAAAAGAAAAATTGAATTATTGAAGAATTAATATCTGTAGGGTTAAAATTTGTAGTCAAGTAAAAAAGATTCCATCGAAGGATAAATATGATCAGAATAAATTATATTTATAAAGACACTGGCATTTTTAACTCAAGAACATCTGAAAAAAGGGTAAAAAACATCTAGACGTATCTAGATTCTGTAAAATCTAGATGTTATTGATAAAACCCGTCAGATTAAGACCCCACCAAAGGTCAAAAAAGCTTTTCCAAAAATTGAAAAAAGGATTTCCAGAAAGGATATAGTGGAGTAGTGATGCCAGTTTTAAAGTCTGTCGACAAAACGGTATGACCAGGAGCATTGGAATACATAAATGAATACACAAGAAAACACATGTACGTATAAAAAAAAGTATAAACCCTTCACCATCTATGATGGCTACGGTCGTTCGATAAAGTTGAAAAACAAATGTTGAACGTCTAATACCAAAAATTGTGTAAATTTACATATACCAATTGAAAAGCTGGGTTCTGTTCTGAATCTTTCATCGTATGTTGTCCGGGCTGCTTGATTAATTTCCACCCCTAAATCAATTGCATTGACAGGAAAGGAGATGATGTTGAACATTAACTGTTTTTCAGGTAAAATGAATTCATTTTTCATAATTAAACTGCAGACAAATTGTCATGTCCATTCAATGTTATAGAAATGACTGTAAGATGAACGATGATTATCAAACTTACAATCGAGACATATGAAAAAAACTGATTAGTCACTCGATAAAAACCGTCACGCAACCTATGTTTTTTTTTTTTTTTTTTTTTTTTTGCAGCATGCCATGTTGAGGAGGGGGTCAATTATAACATTGGAGAGAAGGACGCTTATCAAAGAACAGGCCACATAAACTAAATTATTTACTTAACATACACCTATGTTGCGAATTGACTCCCTCCTAAAAACCTACTGGGGGCACCGTTTTTTTATAACACAAGGAGTAAATGATCAATTTTCTTTTTAGCGCCTCTGGCTGCAGGGAAGTAGACTGTATACGTGATTCATACATAGCCATCCATCAATCCATCCATCCATCTAGCCAGCCAACCAGCCAGCCAAACCAGCTTAAAAACTTGGAGAAACGAATGTTCACATTTTCTTATAATACTCAATGGAGATGTTATGTATTAAACCTTAAAAACAAAGCAATCTAATTAGAGTAAAAAGAAAACGTATAACATACATACATGTATATGCATAACTATGCTTACACACACACACACACACACACACATATATATATATATATATATATATATATATATATATATATATATATATATATATTGGGGATAGAGTGGGGAAATTAAGTGAAGCAAAGAAAGATATCAGAACGACAATTACATACAAAAGACATGAGGTAACTTTCAATGAAGTAAATGAAAATAAAAATAAAAATATCTTAAATTTTTTCTCGTGCACAACAGAAGAAAGGATCAAATAGAAGTTTTAAATTTGGATTCAAAACGGTAAAATACTTGAGGAATCATGTTGCAATGTCCTTGACATATGTCAAAATTGAAAACTCTGTGAAGGTATTGAGGAAGGGGTGGACTGCAAAGTTGCGACTATTGATAAGAGAACGTGCCTGCTGCATACTAAATAGATATGTCAGTGGCATAGATCAGGACTCGATTTAAGCATCTCGATTTGTACATGAATTTCTGCATCAGGCTTTGTTTATACGTGTGTGTTTGTGCGTTGGGATACATCATTATGTACGAATGCATATAAGTGGATGTGAGATTGGTGGGTTTGGGGAAAGGCTCGGACAATGGAATTGGAGACTCGAGTTCAATCTCTGGTTAGGGCTATTCATGCTCATTTTCCATGTTCTCAGGAATGCATAAACCCATCTCTTCTTCTCACACCAATGATGGTTGAAATTGAAGGGCTAATGGGGTTCTCTACACTTGAAGATGCAGCCAATGTAGGTGGACAACTCTGACTCCAAGATTCCGACTCAAGTAAGGAAACTTGTAAGTCAGTTCGATGCCCAATTTGAAGTTCTATTGGCAAATCCTGCAACCAAGCTGGTGCCAGATGTATCGCTCTCTTCTCTATGGACAACATCAGCCAAACAGAAGGGGGAATTCCGATGAGTGGGCATCTCAGAATCTCCGTATACATCGCTCGGGTATAAAGAAATATATTCCTTTATACCCTTGCTTATGTGCGCACACACACACACAAACACACACACACACACACACACACATATATATATATATATATATATATATATATATATATATATATATATATATAACTGAATTCTGTGTGTATCTGTTCATTTAATATTACTTATTTCCCTTTGGTTACGTAGTGATCAACTATTGTATGTGTTCGTATATATATATATATATATATATATATATAGAGAGAGAGAGAGAGAGAGAGAGAGAGAATCCACAGTCAAATATATGCATACATATGTATATACACAAATCTATCTATCTCTCTCTCTCTCTATATATATATATATATATATATATATATATATACATATATATATATATATATATATATATATATATATATATATATATATATATATATATTCTCTGCAGTCGCAGTCATTTATATATATATATATATATATATATATTTATATATATATATATATATATATATATATACTCCACAGTCATCGGCATGAATATTATATATATATATATATATATATATATATATATATATATATATATATATATATATATATATATATATATATATATATATATATATATGAATATTTATATGTATATATATATACTCCGTAGTCATATGCATGTATATGTATATGTATGCATGTGTGTGCGTGTGCATACGCATACACTCACATACATACATACATACACACACACACACATATATATATATACATATATATACATACATATGTATATATATATATATATATATATATATATATATATATATGCTCATTAAATGAATAAATAAATTAAAAAAAGATAAACGCAAACGCCTTCCTGTGTAATGTGCAGTATTTATCTGTAACCCCGGCCTTGGGTGGGTGAGGATGAAGCTTTGCTATCCTACTGCCTGGTTGGTATAGGGGCACAGCCATGGGTCATGCACGAACAGTCACTTACAGAACCATTCGTGCAAGACGCTGATTAAGAGATAAAATGGCCAGAGTACGAGACTTTGGTCGTGACTTGATCGTCAGGTTCTTTTGGTCACCATGAAAAATTAGGGGATGTTCAAATCAGGTGCACTGGCTACGTTTATGATGAATGCATTTGACTGTTTCTTTTTCTTTTTTTTTTTTTTTTTTTTGATTTATTCACTGAGACAACGGTGCACTTGATCGCATGGGTTACAAAGCACACGTCATCACATACTCCCAATAGATTCAGCAATATAAGCCCTTATCTATGTAAATATATATGCAACATGCCATCAGAGTCATTAATTTAACTGCCGTAGCGTCGAATCTTGAAGTCATTCGAACGAACAATAAATATAGTCAGATTTATTCGATTTATCACATTGCTGACGTTTTCTTGTGGAAAATATTGTGAAATAGAGTGAGAAAATATCTAAAAATATCTATATTCTGGTGAATCTGGATGTTGTCTATAAAACAGTCAAAATAAGCCCTAAAAATGGTCAAATAAGTGTTTTTTTTTTAAATATTTAAAAAAATACGTAAACAATTTTTAGAATGGACTTAGTGAAGAACTGATGCTGATATTCAAGTCTGTAGTAAAAACAGTAGGGCCAGGAGTGCTGAAACACAAACAAAATAGCTCAATCGGTCAGTGCAGACCTTGGCTACATAGGTAATGTCATGGTAATAGGCATGGGTTCAAATCTCATCTTTATTCTCTGATCATCACCGTTGTTTCGTTATTGTTCTGCTTCCGTAAAATAATTCGATTCGAGCAAAATATACTGTCTGGAACTGTATGATATATATATATATTCAACATTCAGGAGCAATAAAATCTAATAAATCTCATTAATCCTAAAGAGAAGGCATACAACCAACTGCTACGCCCTTTGATACAGAAGTCTGGCGAATCTTGGGAAATATCTATGTCCAACTGCTGTTAGTGATCATGATATACAAGTATTTACTTTATGCTGGCGAGCATGTGTTTACATGAAAGAAAACCAGTCGTTATCTGTGTAAAATGAGACGTTGCTTTCACGTAGTGCAAAACTGTTCTCAAGTACTCGACCCTGACGAATTTATAACAACATCAAGTGCAAAAAGAGGCTCATGTGTAAGTACTGACACGATCACAGAACCTCACAGGTGTTTCTTTACAAAGAGGCCTAGAGTTAGTGATGTTACGATGGTTTGACACGGACATAAATCTTGAGAAAAACAATAAATCCAACTAAGATATCAAAATACGCAAGGTCAGTAAAAATCTTTGTGTTTACGCGCTGATAATACTGAATCTAAAATGTCTAAAGCTTATATCCACCTGTGCATCTCTGTCAATGAATACACATTCACACATACTATATATATAGGATACTAGCCTCCGGGTCTGAAGCTATGGTTTCGATCCTACCTCGTGATACTGGATGGGATTATTGATAGTCTATATATATGTAATACAACGAAAGAGCTGTCTGTGGATGACGCAATGATTAACACTTCCCTATTCAGGGTTGAGACTCTTTAAGTGAGGTAACTCGTTCATTGTAAGTTTATGCAATGCTCTTCCATAGGAATAGTGCACTCTGATGGATGGGGAATATATGCTAAATAAATATATTGCTTGTATTCAACCTTAATGACCGTAAGGTTCCATGGCGCAGAGGTAGGATAACGGCCTCCGGGTCTGAAACAAAGTAGTCAATCCTGCCTCTTGTTACTGGATGGGATAATGGATTGTCTATGGCCACACGGAAGAGTTGTAATACAACGAAATAGCTGTCTGTGGATGACATAATAATATATATTTATAAATAAAAAATAAGAAAGCTTTAAGCACTAAACATTGAAAAAACTTTTTCAAAATGTTTTTATGTCATCGTATTCACTTATTTCCGAATACTTTTAATATAATTTCTGTAATTTTCGTCAGTGTTTTCCCCCATGATTTACATATACTTTGTTATCATAGACCATTGTGTAAATTTTCTCATGTTGAGATCATCAGATGTTCTTCATGTAACCGTTTCGGGGATTTGAATAACTAAACAGCTATATTAACATGGCACCCCAGCAGTGTTGAACAAACAATACACCCCTTTCAGCTTTTAATATATACCTTATGTCATGCATGTAGTTTGCTATTTTATAAGAGGTATTATCATAATGCATTGTCTATGGATATTATTTTATACTACAGATCATTTCATTTTTTGAAACAGGGCTTACTTACGTCGGTTACCCAATATACATATATATATATATATATATATATATATATATACATATATATATATATATATATATATATATACTAAAATCATATCCATCGTTTTTATGCTGTTGGGTTTTTTTTACGCAATTTATCGTTTCCAAAAATTTATCAGCACTTTCAAAAGTTCGAACAAAAGCCAATTGGAGCTATGATAAGTCGTTCTATTTTCATCTTTGTTTGTTTCAGCAGGATATTTAGCACAACAATTTTGCACAAAATAGCAAAGAATCAACACCTATATCAGCTTTAAAAAAAAAAGGGCAGTTAATCTGTGTCTCCTGTTGATGACTCTTAAACCTGAACTGACAAGCATACTAACAAATTTGATTTTGCTTCCTATGTATATATATATATATATATATGTGTGTACGTGTGTGTGTGTGTGTGTGCGTGTGTATATATATATATGTATGTGTATATATATATATATATATATATATATATATACATATACATATATATATACGTGTGTATATATATATATATATATATATATATATATATATATACGAGGTATTATGAACGTTTGCTTCACCCTACATGCATTCATTTGGTAAAGTTTGATCTGAAATTTTAATTGTATAATGTTCGATTTGTGATTAACATACAGTGCTGGATTATGTGATTTAACAAAAAAAAATCAATTGTTGAGTAAGGTGATATATGTTCTTCGGCTCTTTGATACGTACAGCTACAGCGATAGACCCTTGATCTCTTCGTAGGAGATCCAGTTGTCTTCTTTTTTTACTCTTTCTTTTTAAGGTCAATTCATGCTTACTTGGGATAATTTTGGATTCGTATTCAGAGAATATCCCCATCTCTCTTTCCATATCTATCGATCTATCTATCTGTCTATCTATCTATCTATCTATCTATCTATATATATATATATATATATATATATATATATAGTGAGTTGTCTGAGCAGGAAGGGGGTCCACCCCTAGAACCCAGGCATCGATCTGCGTCGGGGCTAGTTCTAATCAAAATAGGTGTACGTCTAGTTTTAATCAAAAAACCTATCCGTTTAATTTAAAAAAACGCCTCGACATTTGTGGAGATTTATTTAGAGCAAATTGGAATTGATAAAGATTTTAAAAAAGTCTCCATCTAATCTCGGGAAAGTATCATTGGCAACAAGGCTGTGTCTGCCTGTAATTCTGATATGGTGTTCACATGTACTCGAATGCATTCGTACATGATTGCCAAGGAACTTTCACTTCTCTCCTGATTGTACCCTAACGCCACGTTTGCTGTAGTTTTGTTCATCAACGCTTATCGGGAAACGGACAAGGAACAACACAAAGCCAAGCAAAAAAATTGAAAAAGAGACAAAAAAATGAGTTCGAGCCCGACTGGCGAGCTGTCAGGTTTTTTTTCTTTTTTCTTTTTTTTTTTCACTTTTTTGGAGAGGGAACGCCGAGACAATTTGGAGAAATTAAAAATGGTTGTATAGGTTCTGTGATGGAAACAAATCTTTCATTCTGGCTAAAAAGACAAGGCAAAAAATGTCCCCAGAGAGGTCAACTGTGACATCTGGTAGTTGCCAAGTTTTTATCTGCCAAGAGACACGTGCATCTGATGATGTGTTTTTCGCGGGTTTAGTTGGCAGCCATCTTGTCGATTTTCAAATCCAAAGATTTGATTGGCCAACAGATTTGGGGCTTTCTTTCCTTTTTTTTTGTCTTTTTAGTGACTATCCTTTGTTATTCTCTGATGGATGAGGAAGAAATTGTTCCTTTTATTTATTTATTTGTTTATTTATTTACTTATTAAATCTTTTTCCCCTGTGTATATACATTTTCTCACGTTTTACAGCTTAATTTTTATTATTCTTTGTTCATTCTATCTTAGAAAGCTCTTTCTTTTTCCACTGATTGTTTTCTCTTCTCCTTTCTTCTCTTCAACCATTAAAAATCTTCCTTCTTCTTCTTCTTCTTCTTCTTCTTCTTCTTCTTCTTCTTCTTCTTCTTCTTCTTCTTCTTCTTCTTCTTTTTCTTCTTCTTCTTATTTTTATCCTTGTTTTTCTTATTATTATTTTTGTTCTTGTTTTTCTTATCATTTTTGTTCTTGTTTTTCTTATTATTATTTTTGTTCTTGTGTTTCTTCTTCTTCTTCTTCATTTTTCCTCCTCCGCATTCTGCTCTTATTTCTATCTCTTTTATTTTTCTTCATCTTTTTTCTCCTTTTTCCGTGCCGCTTCTTCTTCTTCTCATCTTCTTCTTCCCCTTCTTCTAACTAAAAAAAACATGGATAGAATAGCTCAATGTCGGGAGCAAAACTACGTTGAAGCGGCTACCCCATTGATCACAGGTTCGATTTCTGTAACAGCCTCGTTTTCTTCAATAGCATATTCTATTTACGTTGTTTCGTCCGAATGATACATTAACCATGTAACGATGGGAGACAATTTCAAATACGAATTTGTACATGATATAATGCAATTTATAATCATTCTGTTGGATCATATACATCCATTTCTCAATATATATATATATATATATATATATATTTATATATATATATATATATATATATATATATAGAGAGAGAGAGAGAGAGAGGTGGGAAATTTGTGGTCGTCTTTAAAAATATCAATATCAATAAAAACGAGCAGTATAATTATTACCAAATGTTTGGCTTCCATCTCCCACGCCTTTGTGTGTGTACAAATACAACTGCACGAAAAAGAAAAAAAAAAAAAAAGTTTATGTGTGAATTGGTAACTGGACATTTCGACAAAAAACGTTCCGGTCGCAAATATTCTTGCCCCGATTGTTTCGGCTTTCTTTCCTAATGGCAAAAATGACTAGACAGTCCATACTCTCATCATCATCAGACTTTTAGCGTCCGTCTTTGGACATAGACCTTCCTCAATATTAGCCAGACCTATTTATCAGAGGGGACACGGAGCCAGTAAATTTTGTCAAGTTCATCAAGACAAGGACGAAGCGATCAAAATTGAAAACGTTGAGCTGAAGAAAGTGACTGCTACATCTTCTTAGGTCGACAAAGGAATCAAGCAAAAAATTACATTAGGTTGGCAAACTTTTAGATCAAGCACAACTTTCAACAGCAAGAAAATCCTACTAGCTGCTTCTCTCATCATCAGTCTTTTAACGTCCGTCGTTGGACATTGACCTTCCCGAGGATCTGCCACATTTCTCTCTCATGGACGTTGCAGGGCCAGAATTTTCTGAATTTGTCTAGTTCATTTCTCCATCTTGTATTTTGTCGGTATCGATTTCGTTTGCAGTCTCTGGGGATCGATGTTGTGAGTCGTGGTGTCGATCGGTTGCCCTTCATTCTTGCAACATGACCAGTCCGTTGCAATTTGAGTTTCTGATAGATTCTATAATGTCTCCGACCCCAGTTTCCTTTTTGATATATTATGCTGTCTTGTATTCTCTCCATGTAAGGTTGAACATGATTCTCTCATGTGCACGCTGCATGCTTCTCGGTTTGCAGCTCTGTCTCTTGGATAGGTTCTATGTTTCAACTCCATAAGTGACCATCGGCAGGATGCATTGGTTGTATACTCCTGAATCTATTCTGTCAGAAATGTTTTCCGTCATGTGAACAAAAGCTTTTGGCAGCGTGCCACGTTGGCGATGATCAATTAGAAAAGTGGGAAAAAGGGCGACCAAGGAATGAGTTACTTCCCCCACTGTCTGTTGGTCAGTGATTGCTAAAAAGAGGCAGACACAAGATAAAGTATCAATTTAGCATAAACCCACATTGTAAATTGATATCCCTCTGAAAATAATTTGGGGGTAATTTTGAGGAAAAAAAAAGAAACTGTTCTTTCCAGACATAATATGGGGAAATTGTTTGAATTTTCAGCACTCTAGCTCTAATAGCGATGTATGTACGCGTGATACATACTTAAACAGCCGGCTGGACCAACCTAAAAACCGAGAGAAATCTATGTTGATAGTTTTTGACTAATGGAATTTTTCGGACCCATAATAAAGATGGGAGGCTCAGGGAACTCAGCGTTCACATGATACATTGCAGTCGAATAAAGAAAATCCTCTACACTATTATTATCTAACTCCTACTATCAAGTTTTGACTTAATTTTCGTACGTAACAGCAATGACGGATAACAATGGCCAGACCCCTAACTTCCCCCCACACAAAAAGTGATGTCATCCACGAACAACAGGCCAGTTTGATCACTTCTGTTGGATTTAGGTTATTCATGTGGTCCCAGCACTTGTATGTATCTTAGTATTTATCCAGGCTTCGACCAACCCTAACAGTTCACAGTGGAAACTTAAAATTTTTCTCCAACACACACTTCTCAACGAGTAGAGAGACTGTTTTGTTTTCGTTTTTTGAAAATCACCCCTGAGTAGAAATTCATGATGGGGAAGTGTATTTACAATGAAAGTTAAAGGCTAAATTGGTCCCTTAATTTGTTTCCACGTTTGTTTTTTAAATATAAATTTATGATTCAAACCATACTGGTAGTTAATTTACATCAAGGTAACTTGATTTTTACCACCACAACTGCTTAATTTTTGAGGTAAAAACAGTATATATGGGTGGTAGTGATTCATAATTTCTCTTAGAATACTATTCTTTCTTTTTCCTGCCTATCCCCTTCGCTTCTGTGCAATTATCTTTTCTCATTCCTACAGTTTCTGAAACAAAGATCTACGCCATCACAAATCTAGTCATAATGGCCTCTTTATTTAATTCTATGTCACTAGGCTTCCTCCTTATCGGACTTTTTTCTTCACCTTCCACAATTCATTTGTAATCAAAAATCGTGAACTAAAATTCTTAACATCGACATAGGTTTATCCAGTTTTCTTGTACTGGTTTTCAAGTGCTGGCTAGCTGGTTGGCTGGCTGGCTATGTATGTGTTGCGTGTACAAGCCTCACCAGGATTGCAAATTTAGAAGTGATTATTTTTATTTTTTGATCCTGGTCGTAACTTTCGTATTAGAGAAAAAAACATCTCAGTCGGTAACACTGGGCTTCGAAAGAAAAGAAAAGAGAATAATAAAAAAATCAACACCCTGAAATTGTTAAACCTGGACTCACATATCAAAAAAATTGAAAATTTTTTTAAAAAATTGAATTAGCGAACCTATTTATGTCCAGAAAAAAAAACAGTTTTCCCGCCACAATAGGCTTATAGAATGGTTTCAATTTACTTAATACATGTATGGCAGTGTTCATGCACGTTTCTTCTTTTAAATATAGACTTTATTTACTGATCAACACCCAACAGAAGGCGAGAGGAGTAACTTATTTATTGATCACCACGTTTTTCAATATTTAGATTGATCACCCCCAACAAGGTGTGCTGCAAGAAAGATGTTGGTTGAGTGACACTTTCTATTAGATGAACCAAATCTATGATTAGTCCATATTTCGTTAAATCATCTATATTTTGTTCAAGGTTTCAGTTTTCTCTCTATAAAATTTGCTCAACATTTGCTCGTTTTGGTCTATTCTTTGGACTGACTTTGTACTGTAAAGAGAAAGAGGCAGAGAATGTACTGGTCTATCAATTGAACAAGTGTCTTATCCTTTTTTTTATATAAGTTGCAGGGTTATTTTATGGGTTAAAGTTGTCGTCAGCGCCCTTGGCCTTACTGTCTAGTCTACAGGCTTGAAATTTGGCATCAGTACTCCACTTAGTTTTTAGAAAAAAAAAGCTCTTTTTGGCTTTTTGGATGTCTTTATTTTGACAGTATTCTGGAGAATCTTGATGTTATTACATAGATGGAAAAGTGTTTCTAGAATTCATTCTGGCCATATTTGTTCCTCCATTTAATCTTTTTTTTATATGACTTCAAGTTTTGACTTTAGGATTGTTGAATTATTCACTATGATGGCGAGTTGAACTTTATTTTTGCTGTTGACAGATCTGGAGATCAAACAAGAGCAAGTCTTCATGAAACACCCCGACCATCCACAGGATTCTTGACAACGTGAATAATGTTGATGTATGAATAAATTTCAATTTTATCTCTCTTTTCCAGTCTCTTTGCAAGAATGGTCCACAATCTGGTTTTCTGATTTGCGTAAAATGATCCGTTTGGATGTCTGCGCCAAATAATCTCATCCTTTCTCTTCTTTGGGATCAATTCAGGTTTGTGCTCATATAATTCATCTGCAGAGTTGACAATGTTCCAAGTGAATTGCTGTTCCTGTCCAGTTAACCTTTTTTTTAAAATGCTTTCTCAGCTATATTTACATTATTCTTCTTCTTCTTCTTCTTCTTCTTCTTCTTCTTCTTCTTCTTCTTCTTATTATTATTATTATTATTATTATTATTATTATTATTATCAACTCGATACTGCACTGCCTTGTATTTTGACTTAAATATCTGGCAAATGGCATCTTCGTTCAAACGCCAGCTGTTGAGTAATCATTGAGACTCATCGACTTTCCCAATGTAGTTAGATGTATATAACGCTTTTAAATAGCCATTACTTCTTTAAGATTAACTATGCACGTTTTTTTCGGCGAGTTATTGAGTAATTGCAGTACATGCACGTACATATCTCTTCAACTGTGGTTAGATTAAACTAAAATATATTCTTTGCAGTATTTCTTTGTATGAATATATTCACCGATGTATTAACAGGAATCGACATTATTTCACAAGCAGATGGGCAAAAAGGGGGAATTCGAATGTGAACTGGACGTAGGTGTGCATTGCACCGCTAGGTGTCACAAGTCAGCACCATTCTCAGCCAGTCTGCCACGTCGCATGATCCTAGATTGACATATCCATTTCCTGTGTTTACAAGTGCTCTCGTTGATTTTAGCGAACAAAAAGTATGCATGAAGTTTTGCTTTGAGTAGGCGCGAGGGTGGTGTTAATTATTTTGCTGAAACTGTTGTGATACTTTCGAAAGCTTATAACCAAGACGTCTCGGGTAAAAACCAAATGTACGAGTGGTGCTAGTGTTTCAAACCTGATGAAATGTCGCAGGAAGACCAACCACGATCTGGTTGACCTTGATCAACCTTGATAAAAATGGTTGTTTGATTTTTTTCCGTTTAGAATTCTCTTATAAATCCGTCATCAAAAAATTCAACATAGGTTTCCTCAGTTTTCAAATGAGCCTGGCCAGCTATGTATGTATTTATCGCTCGAACAGGCCGCACTAATGGTGCTAAGGTTGGAAAATTTAAGCATTTACTCTATGTATCTTTACAAGGGATAAATTCATGAGTCTTTCTCACTGAATAGGTTTATAGTGGGGTGATTAATTTGCCACGTGAGTTCATGCTAAATTGGTCCCTAGTTGGTGACCGCAGGTTTTTTTTTTTTTTTTTTTTTTTTGGAACTCCAGACTTTCCAGTGAGCACAGTCCAAACAAAAGACGGGAAAAGTAACCTATTGATTGATTGATGACCCCCTTTGTTCAAATTGTTTCCAATTCATCACGCCCAAAACGGCATGCTGTTAAAAGATGTTGGTCACGTGACAGTTTCTATTGACAGACTGACCAGACCTGTTTTTCTGAAATTTTTTCTTTGTTTAACGTCTGTCTGTCACTGTTTTCTTATTCGTTTATTTATTTTTCTTGCATATTTTTTATATTTTTTTAAATTTTTTGCACGGGTTGTAATCCTCCTGTACGCTTCGCGCCTGCTATCTCTGTCAATGGTGCTTATTGTTTCAACATGGCTGACATTTTCCATTCATTCTAATCAGTTGCTTGACGAAATCACTATTTGTGATTACCAATCCACCTCCATCTTTCTTTATTTGCTCGTCCTTATTCCTTCTCTTTGTTTCGTTTTTTTTTTCCTTTTGTATTTATTTTCTGCATATTTCTTGTCTTTCTCATTTGCTTTATTTGTTGCCGCTTCTTTTCTTTGCAGATGGTATTTTTTTTCTTCGGTTTTTTTCTTCATGAATAGCCCAGTATTATCTGTGTTTATTTTCATCCTAGTTTCCTTTAATTTTTAAATTTCCTTTATTTTCCGCTTCATCTCCTCCCTTTCCTCTTCCGTTTCTTTCTCTCCTCCGTCTCCTCTTCCTTTCTCTCTTCCGTTCCTTCTTCCTTTTCTTCTCTTCCCAGTGACTTACCCACCTGTTTCTAGTCTACCACCCCCTTCGTTTTGTACATACTATTTATTTTTCTTAATCCCCTCCTCTCCTCCTCCTCCTCCTCCTCCTCCATTTCCTTGTTCTTTTTCTCTTTTTTTCTACTCTGCACCCATTTCATCTTCTTTCCTCCTCTTTTATATTTTCTATTTTCCTTTCTTCTTCAACTTCTTCTTCTTCTTCTTCTTCTTCTTCTTCTTCTTCTTCTTCTTCTTCTCTCTGCATTTTCTGCATCTTCATTTCTCCTCCTCCATCTCCTTCTCCATTTTCTTTTTCTCTCCTCCTTTCTTCTTCTTCTTCTTCTTCTTCTTCTTCTTCTTCTTCTTCTTCTTCTTCTTCTTCTTCTTCTTCTTCTTCTTCTTCAACATCAATTCTGGTCTGGCTGTAAATTGCTGATTAATTTGTCTTTTTTCGTTTTTTCCTTTTCGTCTCTTTTTTTCTTTCTCTCTCTGTTTGCTATTTCTCTATTTCGTTATTGCACTCCCCCCTTCTCCATCTCCCACAGTCTTTTCCCTCTCTTCCTCTCTTTTTTCTCCCTCTATTCTTCCCTATTTTTCGTTAATCCCCCTTCCTCCTCCTCCACCTCATTTGATTCCTCTTCCTTCTCCTCCTTCTCATTTCATCCCATAAACCTAAATTATTTCTTCCCGCTATCTCCCATTTCAAAACGCATACACATTTTCCTCTCACCAACCGACCTATCACCGATTAGAGCGGCCCCCAAAATCCAACACCTTCACAATAGCTCTTAAATGTCCACCCTCACTCCTATAGTGATCTCTTTACTTCCCCACCAACCCTCACCATCATTCACTAACAAACACTCTCATCTTATAACCCACACAAATTTCCCGCCAAAACCCCAAACATAAAAAATATAAAAGTGATTCAAGGAAAAAAAGGAGAAAAGAAGCTTCTTACTTCCTTACACAACAATACCGTTTTTTTTTTCCCGCTTTGGACAGACCACTTAAATAGTGAGTCTGACTGTCTGTTACTCAGTCCATACCTTCTTCTGTCAGTGTTTGTTCTTCTTCCCGAAGGAATTGTCCTGGCTCTATTGGCCGTAGCCCTGTAACAATAGCAAAACCCAAACCAGAACCTCACCCTATTCAGCTCATACCAACTCTCAAGCCCAGACCCTGACCCTTATCCCTCTAAATCCGACTATCTTAGCCCCCAAAAGCCCTTTATTTCACCCTTTCAATTTTCTACCTCTCCTGAGATCCTTGTCACCCTCCATCACCTTATAACATCAGCGATCACTGAAAACCACGTCTCCCTGCCTGCCCCTGTTAAGACCAACATCCTTACACTCCTTCCCACTCCCCCGTTTTCCTGAGCCACACCAACTGCCGGAATAACAACAATGGTAAACACAAAAGCCTGTCAACATTGTAATCGTTTGTCGATGTATCATCCAAAATCAGCAGAAAATTCAGGGGTTTTTTTGTTTATTATTATTTTTTATTTAATTCTGACCCTATCGATCCCGTCCCCCCCCCCCTTCATTCAATAGACTGTCTCTCCCTTGCCCTGACAACGTCCTGGTGGCCCGCCCAACTAACCGACCAGCTCCTTGCGAACCCACAGCGGCACCTTTCCTGCCTGCTGCTCACAACCCCGTCAACTTCACATGTGACCACTGCCCACTAAGAGTGCGGCCCGCGAAAACTCTTTTCTTAAATGGCAAGAAACTCTTTCACTTTTCGGGATTTTTTCCATAATAAATTTCTCTCCCTCACCCTGTTCCCCTCTCTCTTTTTGTCCTTCTCCCTAATTCTATTTTCTCTCTCTTTCCTTAAGTGTGTCTGTTCATGTGTGTGTATGCATGTGTGTGTGTGTTTCTATCTCTCTTTCTTAAACTCCTTATTTTAACGTTTTTTCATATTTGAAAAAAAACACACCCTTCTTTTGTCGTTGTTTCTCCAACTTTTCTTTTTTTTTTGGTTTTCGTCTATTCTATTTTCTTTTCTTACCGTTTCTCTCATTCATCTTGCCTTTCACTCTGACTTTCATTTCCTTCTTTCTTCTTCTTTAATTTCATTTTCTTTCTCTAGCTTATTTCTTTCAGTTTTCTTTTTAACTTTATTTTACTTTGTCTTTCCTTTTCTTCGTTCTGTCATTTTATTACACCTTCTATCAGCCATTTCTTTCATCTTTGTTTCTTCTTCTTCTGATTTCCCTTTCTTTCATTTTTTGTTTCTTTGTTCCTTTCTTCCTTCCTTCATCTCTTCCCCCCCTCTCTCTCTCAGTTCATTTTTGACACTAATTCTTTATTTTTTAGTTTACCTTCCTTCCAGTCTTTCTTTCTCATTATTTCATCTTTCTTACTATTTTTCTTTCACATTATTTCATCCTACTTCCTATCTTTTCTTCATGATATTTCACCTTTCTTTCGATCTTTCCTTCGGATGATTTGATCCTTCCTACTTTCTTTCCTTCTCATTATTTTATCCTTCTTTCTTTCTTTCCTCCTCATTATTCTATTCTTCTTTTATCTTTCTTTTACATTATTTTACCCTTCATTCTACCTTTCCTTCTCATTATTTTATCTTTCTTTCTATCTTTCCTTCACAATATTTTACCTTCCCTTCTATCTCTCTTTCAGATGACTTAATCCTTCTTCGTTTCTTTCCTTCTCATTATTTTATCCTTCTTTCTTTTCTTAATCTTTTTCTTTCATTGACTCTCTCTCTCTCTCTCTCTCTTGCTGTCTCTCTTTCCTCTTTCCTTCTTTCCTTCTTTTACTCTTCATTAACGGATATTCACTCTTATCCTTTGTTCTGACATTGCATGTGTTTATTTCCCCTTTCCTTTCACTTACAAACTTCTTCCCGTTTTATCAAAGACCATCAACTAAAACTGTCATCAATACTGTCAAAATAGGTTTCTCTCAGTGTTCAAGTTAGTCCTGCTGGCTGGTTGTCAACGTATGTATAGTGCATATAGACTGCATCATTATACTTAGAGGGCTGAAAATCTCAAAATTCACTCCTAAATATACATGCTCAACCTCGAATGGAGGAAGACAGCACAATACATCAGGGATGAAATAGGAGTCGAGGACATCGTATCAGCGATTTATAATCCTCAAATGGCAATGGGCTGGTCATGTTGCAAGATTGAGAGAAAACCGATGGACATTACGACTTACAACATGCATCTCCAGAGATCACATGCGTAACCGACGCCGGCAAAATACAAAATGGACAAACGAATTAGACTAGTTTAGAAAGTATTCGCTCCGCAATGCCATTGATAAAGGGGTCCAGCAAATCCTGGGGAAAGTCTATGTCAAACGATGGACAATTAATGACTGATGATGATAATGTGTAGAAACATTTTTTTTTCGAGTTACCCTCTGAGAAGGTTTTTAAGAAGGGGGCGTTCAATTTCCAATGCAAGTTTATCTTAATTGATCACCTTGTTTGTGTACCGCAGTTTCTTCGAACTTCCACTCTTATTAAGTGATTACTGCGACGACACAATTCTTGTAACTCTTCAAGACAGAATAAATCAAACTCTTTCCTATTATGTACGTATAGTCAATTGATGTGGATCCATGATTTGCCCATAACGAGTTAAAGAAGATGAAGAATGATCTTTGACATAGTGAGAGAGATGAATCGAGGAATGCCAAGAAAGATTTGAGGTCCAGTAGGGAAAGTGAAAAAGTCAATCCTAGTCCTTGGGCTGAGTCCTCAGTGGAGAGGCATGAGTACCATTTTTAAATTCTTTGACATGACACGTCAGGACTGAACCACAGTCTACTAAAGTCGACGTGATCACTCTACTACTGGGCTCCAGTAATCGGTCTTGGAAGCCTATAACACCATGTATAACCCCTGACAGTTTGAACAAGAAGTGTTGTCTTGAGCAAATAGTCTTGTAAATACAGTGAAATACAGCCTTTTTGTGATTACTCCTGCCTCGGTAAATTTTATTGTCACGCTCTTACTATTGAATTTCGTACTTAACAACAATGACGGAGGATAATTGACAATGACCACACCAAAAACCAGTCATGCCATGCGTAGATAACAGTGACATAGGACGTACACAAGAACTGATGACAAATTCACACTCATTTTTAAAGCCCAGTCCAATGATTTGGCTGAAAATTGCACACCTCAATTATAGGAATTACTAGCGGAGGAGTTCAGATGAGACGTACGGTATGTGAATAATATTAATTAGAAGAATGAATTCGGTTTTGTTCATCTTTTAGATATTAATGAAGCAAGAGACTTTGACCCCTGCACAACCACACTTCTCTCTCTCTCTCTCTCTCTCTCTCTCTCTCTCTCTCTCTCTCTCTCTCTATCACTCTCTCTCTTTCTCTCTCGTCACATCTTTTTTTCTCCTGCTATTTAGTCCTGCCTTTCCACCTATCGCTCCAACATAGGTTTCTCTCAGTTTTTAAGCCGTTCCAGCTGGCTGGCTATGTATGTATCATGCCAACAGGCTACACCAATAGGGCCTATAGGGCTGAACATGTAAACATTTACTCCTTATGATGTCAAGAAGTAACTTTTTTTTGTCTTTTTTTCAAATTACACCCATGCAGGTTTTTAGTTGGGGTTGGGGTCAACATATGATGCAAGTTTATACCATATTTAGCCGTAATGTGGGTCCACTTGTGTTTTGGAAATCCAGACATTTTTTGGGGATCACCACCCGAAAAAAAGATGAGAGAAGTAACTTATTGATTGATAACCCTTTTTCCCCCATTTTTTAACTGATCACCCACACAATACGACAAAAGAAATAGGTCACATGACAGTTTATATCAAGTAAATAGCCAAGCCAGTTTCTGTTTCCTTTTTTCTTTCCCAATGCGGTTTTCATCTGTTTTGCCCATGCCTCTACGTCTATCTATCTATTAATCCATCAATCAGGATTCCTTATTATCTATTTTTGTACATATCAACCTATCAGCTAGCTAGCTCATTCATTCAACCATCTAACATTCACTTTTATTAAATAAACCAGTCTCATATTTACTGAACTATTGATCCAAAATGATGAGTTGATGAATCTAGTTACAAAAATATCCCTTGTGTGCTCAATAAAATACTGATAAACGTTTTCAATACACAAATTTAATCTACGGCCTCTTCACAACGGAGCTATATTTCCCACTTCTATTTACAAATACTTGTTTACATTTCCCTCTCACAAAGGTTTTTTTTTCTATTTTCTCCCAGGCCCTACAAGCTCTCTTTCCATTCGTCTATATATCTCTCTCATCCTCTCTTTCAGTTGATGAATATTCTTCATCGCCTCCCAAATTTTTATTTGCTATTACACTTTGTCTCAAACATTCACTAACTGGGATACAGGACGTTTCCCGGAGAAAAACAAAAACGAACTTCGAATATAACAACACAGGAAAACAAATTACATTTCATAGAGATTTCAAAGAACTCATTGAAAGGGTGGTAGCACCAACGCGTCCCCAACCTCCCTCCCTCGAGCCTGCAGACACAAAAAAAAACAAAAAAACAAAAAAACTGCAAATTTAACAACACAAGAAAGGCAATTATATTTCATAGAGATTGCATAAAATTGAATTAGGAGATGGCCAAACCGCGAAATTGGTGAAAAATTACCTTAAAATTGAAAATTCCTAATTTGAAAAATTATTTGTCTCTTTCAGATTCGAAAGTGCAACAATTGACCTGATCATAAATTGACCTTTAAGATTCACCAGAAGTTAACGCTGCTCATTCTATATTCATCCTGAGTCCAGATCGCATGTGATCGGGCGAAATGCACAAATTTTCATCTATTCTGAGATGTAACGCTAATCTTCTCAATGTCCCATTTTCCACACACTGTATATATTTTTGTGTCATCCACAGACAGCTGTTTCGTTATATTACTACTCTTCAGTGTATCTATAAACAATCTGTTATCCCATCCAGTACCACGAGGCAGGATTGAAACTTTCGCTTCAGACCTGGAGGCCGGTATCCTAGAGCTGAGCCACGGAACTGGACGGTCAATAAGGCTGAATTTAAGCAATATATTCTATTTTTGCTTAAATCCCCCATCCACCAGAATGCTCTATTCTTATTGAAGAGCATAGCATAATGCTTAGAATGAATGAGTTACCTCACATAAAGAGTGCTCAATCTTGAATAGAGGAGCATATATTTATATATATATATATATATATATATATATATATATATATATATACATATATATATACATATATATATATATATATATATATATATATATATATATATATATATATATATATATATATATGCCTTTCTCATTGTATTTATATTCTTCCATTCCAGTTTCTACTTTTATCTGCGTTTTCTGTTTTACTCCCCCTTTTTTCTATTTCCTCGGTCTAGATTTACTTCTTTATCATGACATCTATAAACGTGCTTATATATACATATGCGCCTCATCGTTTCCCCACAATATAATATTAAGTGATTCTTTTTGTTGGTGTGTTTATGGGTTGATTCCTGGCACGGCAAGGCAAACAGATGGAGGAAAAAAGTCTAAAGCAAGGCTGTACAGGATCAGTGTGTTTGCATCTACATCACTACTACTACTACTGATCATGATGATGACGATGATGACGTCTTAGTAGTAGTACCAGAAACACTTCGATTAAATATAGGCATCTCTGATTTTTCATGAATGAAACAGATATTTTTCTCAAGTTAGAGGAGAAAGTTGCTCTCCACCCCGTTCTGTGAACGTGTTGCTCTAAAATTGTTTGAAAATTTAAAAGATGGATAGTTGTAGGTTATTGAGAGAAGATTAATTTCGTTCGTGGTATATTTATCCAAATATATAGTATAATAAGAATATTTTATACAAACATAAGGTACTATTTATCTTACACACTCAAAAACATACTAATTCATATAAAACACACACACACATACACACACACACACACACACACACATACAGACAAGGCGTATGATGTAGGGATCAAATTGTTTGTAGTTATGACGTGACAGATGTTAACGCAGTCATGGTCATCCATCATCATCAACCATTATAAGGTAAAAAAAACCCTCATTCCCCTGGTGTCAGGTCTTTTCTTAGTATGTTTATTGTCCGAACAGCTCCAATGAGTTAGTTCCGTCTGTAGTCACCCCTCTAGTCAAGTTTCCCGCCCATCTCCATTTTTGTTGCTTAATTATTTGTATAATATCTTTCACTCTTGCTTTCCCCTGATCCATAAATGGAATTTATATCACGTCATATATATTTATCCAAAAAAACTTTATTCCAGTAGTGTTCAATACTTTGAGTGGGGACAGTATGTCGATTAAAGTGAAAATTTTGCCTATAACAATGGTTAAACCTACGTTTTGCTACTTCAGCTCATCAGATACTCAATATATATATATATATATATATATATATATATATATATATATATATCATTGTGTCATCCACAAACTGCTGTTTCGATGTATTACATCTCTTCGGTGTGGCTGTAGACAAGGCAAAATTAGAACCCTCACATCGGACCCGGAGGCCAATATCCTACCTTTGGACTACGGAACTGGGTGGTCGGTAAGGCTGAACTTAAGCGATATATTCATATACGCAGAAACTCCTCATCCACCAGTGCTCTATTCCTATGGAAGAGCATTATATATATATATATATATGTGTGTGTGTGTGTGTGTGTGTGTGTGTGTGTGTCTGTAGAGAGAGAGAGATAGAGAGAGGGAAAGAGGCGAAAGAGGGAGAAATAGAGAGAGAGAAGAATCAAGAAATTGAGAGATAAGGGAATTGAGAGAGAGAGAGAGAGAGAGAGATTGAGATAGAGGAAAAGATTGGACTTTAGATAGTGAGATAATGAGATTGAGGAAGACTGTTAGAGATTGAGAGAGAGAGTGGGAGAGTGAGATTGAAAAGTAAAGGTTGAACTTGAGATAGAGATTGAGAGAGGGAAATTTTCAGAAACTGAGAGATATTATAAGAGATTGAGATGAAGATAAATGAAGAGATAGAGTAAGTTACTTAGAAAAAAACCTCATCTTACTGATCACATACATGAATGTAAGCAGAACATCTCCTTGCCTGTCTCTTAATCAGCCTTCATTTTGACCAGAGTTTTTATGCCTCTTTAGCATCCCTAAAAGCTCGCTGTCAATGCCACAACCCAACGCCCGAAGCCAATGGAAATGACCCAGATGTGTTATGGTGCAAATTGGGTCAGTTAATATCCATCACATTAAAGTGAAGATGAAGGAAGAGCTGTAAATGAAGGGATGATGCCAAGATGCAGGTGCCCTGGTCAGGGTCGGGTTGCCGTTGTCGGACAATTAAATCTCTGTGTCCTTCGTCGAAATTCCTGCAACTTAATAGGGTTTCCTTCCTTTTGATTTTCCTCCTCGTTTCTTTTCCATTTTCATTCCCTCTTTCTTGTATGATTCTTGCTTTTTTCCCAATTTTCTCTCTTTTTTTTTTTTTTTTTCGCCCTTCTTGTAAGGTTTGGATTTTATTTCCAATAGATTCTTTCGAATGATTACATGTCTTCTTCTTCTTCTTCTTCTTCTTCTTCTTCTTCTTCTTCTTCTTCTTCTTCTTCTTCTTCTTCTTCTCCCTATTCTTCTGCCGCTGCTGCTGCTGCTGCTCCTCCTCCTTCCGTCCTTATTTTCCTCCTCCTCCTGCTCCTCCCCTTCTTCTTCTTCTTCTTCTTCTTCTTCTTCTTCTTCTTCTTCTTCTTCTTCTTCTTCTTCTTCTTCTTCTTCACCCTTTCCAGATTCATCATTTCATTGTTAGAAACTACCTACCTAAACTGTCAACATAAGTTTTTTTCTGTTTCAAAGTTGGTCCGGCTGGCAAACTATGTATATATGTATGTATGTATGTATGTATCATGCCCATCATCATCATCATCATCATCATTCTTTTAGTTGGACATGGACTTCCCGTAAGATTCGCCAGACCTCTCTATCACGTGTGAACATCCATTCCTGATTCTGTCTAGAAAAAAATGTTTTTTCATTCTCTAAATTGTCTTTTCAGGGAGGGGGGGGGCGAGATAAGCAGTATGAATTTATTCTAAATTTGTCCAATTCATTCGTTGATCACCTCACGCACGCGCGGTATGCTGCCCAAAGACTTGGAAGGTTTCACTTCCCCTCTCATTCTTAATCAAACGTCTTTCTCATAATTTTCTTGAAACCATCGAACGAAATTTCTATCAATATCGTTAACATAGTTCTCTCCAGTTTTCAAGTGATTCTTATTGGCTGGATATTCATTTCCGTATCAGTATATGCATGTCATGTGTTTAGGTCGCACCAATGGAGCTATTGGGCTGAATATTCAAGCATCCACTCCCTATGGCTAGGAAGAAATGTTTTTAGTTCCTCCTTGCTTTTATGTTTGGGGTTCGATTTACAATGCAAGTTTTAGCTGAATTGGTCCATTAGTTTACGTCCGGCAGTATTCAGGCTTTTTTTCTTAAAATTTGGATTTTTATAGTGATCACTGCTCAACAAAGTTTTTTTTTAAATTTTGATTATTTAGACTTTTTAACAATCCAATAAACAGCGAAAAGGGTACTACACCCATTGAACTCTTTTTTTTCTATTTTTTTAATTGATCACCCCTCAACACGTTGGTCACGTGAGTCACTAACCTGATCTGTCTTTAATCTTCTATCCTCTAGAGATTCTTCATCTCTCTATGCTTTCTCCTTTCCTCGTTTAATTACAAGTTTTATGGAGATGGAATATTATCATTTGATGATCGTTAGAAAAAAAAAAAGGTTTTTGCTTTGAAAGGTTGATATCTTGATTAAATATCAACCATTCCCGACCTATGCCAACGAGCTTGAAAAGAGGTACATGTATTTGGTTTCGTCCGTTCGTCTCTTTGTCAATTCGTCTGTCCGCACGATATCTCCGAAAGTACAGCATGGATTCCAATGAAACGTTGTCCAAGATTGAATAACAGTAAGACAGACGTGGTCAATCTTGAAGCAGGTTCACGAATCCTTTTTAGATTGAGTGACGTTTTTGTATTTTCTTTTTCAACTACATTTATGTATATGCTCATGACTGTATAAACGATGTATCCAAAAGTTCTCCATGAACTTCAATGACATTTTCAGAAAGTTGGACAAGGAGCTCCGAAAGTGTTGATTAAACTTTGGAGCAGATCTGTGCACAAATATATCCATTACGTTCTACTTACAAGTCTGAAATCACATAGTTTTGACAAAATGTCTTATTTGTCTTTAAGGTATCTCCAAAGTATCTCATTGAATTTTAATAATATTTTGTGGGATGCAGGGCAATTTACTATGTATTGATTACATTCTGGAGCAGAGTCATTGACAATTACCCCTACCCAGCCCTCAGTGACGTTGGCTGAGGTACACGCCCTCTGGGTGTTTTCAACTTAATAATATCATTTTTTATCTTTCTACTCGAAAGACAATATTTCGTATGTAAGAACTCATGTACAATTCATTACCAGTGTTCTTATATTTCTTTTTGATTTTTATTCCAAAGAGGATTGCGATAACCAGAAAACAATGGATCACTGTTAAAGTCACAACTTGAGAGTATATAAGCATTTTTGCATCTGCAGGCTATATCGTAAGATTGTGGGCCAGACGAGTAAATTGTGGGCCAGATAAATGTCATAAAAATCTTGGAATATGAGAATCATCCATTTAAATTGATCTAATTATATCCAATATGTGATCTATGCATAAAGAATGCAAGAAAATTATTTGTGCTTAACTAAGGCTGCCAATCTATAGTAAAAAGGACTCAGATCAGTTGCAAA
This sequence comes from Thysanoteuthis rhombus, assembly GCA_963457665.1. Taxonomy (NCBI): domain Eukaryota; kingdom Metazoa; phylum Mollusca; class Cephalopoda; order Oegopsida; family Thysanoteuthidae; genus Thysanoteuthis; species Thysanoteuthis major. The sequence continues at coordinate 13,988,821 of OY735235.1, forward strand.
TTATTCCAATCAGGGCAGCTTTTAAATCTATCAAAAAGACATAAAAAAAATTATCTAAAACATACAGTGTATGCATAGTATCGAAATATTTACTTGCAGGTCAGTGAAAATCCGTTCAAGGGCCGGATCTGGCTCGTGGGATGTAGGATATTTCAGAGAGCTCCAGTGAAGTTCATTGCAACCCCCAAAGCATACACGTTTAGCCTATCAAACTCCTCCTTATACAAACGATCTTTCATCATCATCATCATCAGCATCATCATCATCAGCAGCAGCAGCCTTCTAGCATCCGTTGTTGTACATGTACATTCCCCATGATTTGCAACATCTCTTTGTCATGGGCGTCGCGGAGCCGATACTTTCTGAACTTGTCTCGTTCGTCACACCATCTTATATATTGTCGGGCACCATTTTGCATGTGATCTCTGGGGATCCACATTACAAGTCGTGATGTTTCACGTTTGTCTGCCATTCTCGCAACTTGGTCAGCCCATTGCCATATGAGTTTCCTAATCGATTCTATGATGCATCTGACTCAAGTTTTTTTTTCTCTCTGAAATAGCTTTCTGTCCCGTAATTTCTCCCTGATATGTTTAGCTTGATTCTCTCCAGTGCATGTTCCATGGTTCTTAGTTTGAGGGTCAATCTTTTTAGTAAGGTTCCATGTTTCAGCTAACTTAATCCTCCTCGGAATTGAAGTTATCTACAATGTATTTATTTTGAGTCATTCTTTTTCAGTATCAGTACAATCATATGTACCACTCAAGGTACGCAAATTATGAACACCTAAAATTAATAAGTGATTAAGCAAAATCTATGAAACACGCAAGTGTTGTGGTAGTATCGCCGCTCGCATTATCATCGATCGAGACATAAATCAACCAAACACGTCATGTAGTAACAGTTCAATTTAGTTCAGTAAGATAAAGACGACTGACTTGCACAAATTTAATTTCTAACACCTGAAATACATTTTAATCAGAATATATCTTTAATTATCTCAATGCATTCAAATATTTCAGCGTCCTTAGAACTGGTTTGAGTTGTTTCAGTCTAATGTATACGAAAGTCGTATCTTTGTCCAAAGCTCTTCAGTAACATTTTTCATCTCAATCCAATAATCTACTAAGCAACTTCATTGAAAGAAACTGTGAATAGTGCAGACCACTTTGCTAAATGGGTTCCGTGAGTTGATCTTTGGTTCTCTCGCATAATTACATTTTTGGATTTATTAAATGTGGAAAACCATTATATCCATGACTATGTACATTCTATATTAAACTGAAAGGGAACACACACACACACACACACACACACACACACACACACACACACACACATATATATATATATATATATATATATATATATATATATATATATTATGAAAAAATGGATATATAAGCCGAAATAATGCGTAATGATATTTAGGAACTATATTTGAATCGATGTTCCGTTATTTTACGATGGACGTATCATTTGGCATATATATATATTAGCTAGATATTTTGGCTGGTCGTCGTATCAAATAATCAACGTTGCTGGCCTCTGTTTGGACTTGAACCATAATAATAAGCACCGGGGGCCAATCTTCTTCTGTTTCAACTTCCTTGCAGTGTTATTAATTAATAAATATAATACAACATTGATTCTGCCCAACTGACTGTATTTCATATATGAGTTTCAGATTATTAATATCCACTCTATACAGAGGGAGGACGACAGTATTTCGAGCAATTACATATAATGAAATGTATCTTCTCCCTTAACGCATCCACCCATATCTCTTCCCTCATCGCCCGAACCTTCAGAGATTTCGTACGGACGGAATTCAAGGTTTAATGAGATGACCGGTTACCAGAAACGGGACGATCTTGAACTCTGTGATAATCTCGTTTCAAAGCGAGAATTGCGCATAATCACGTGATCTACTCGTAGCTAATATCCTGTCTGAAGTGAATAGAGTCGCGTCCACGACTTTATTGCGATTTTATGGAGCCTGAGGAAAAAACCTCAACTTGTCGAAACTGAACACCCACTTTCCTTCTCCCGAACACATCAGAGCGACCACATTCTTCCATTCTTAACGGACACCCACCTACAGGGTCTTTTTGAAGTTTTTATTGGTGATGGTTTGATATGGGGTGAGTCAATCCAGATTAATGCCCGAAGGATTTTACAAAATTTAATGATTGATTTCCAAAAGTTAGGAAATTGATTAGATATCTTAGCTTGGGATAATATTTAATATTACCAGAAAGATTAATTAAATTAATTCGCTCTGGTCGAGCTTTAGAGGCACTCTTGCCTCTCTATAAGTCGGTTGATCGGTAGGTAGGTATGTTCCATAGATGTACCTCAGCTGTTTTTTGTCAGATTTACTTGAAACTTGCAAGAAAAGTGTCCCTTGATGAGATATTTCTTATTTACAAAAATCTCCCACTCAGGGGTAATAGCCTTTGAACTTTATATTTTTAAAATTGATTCTCTCAGCTGTTTCAAGTCAGATTTAATGTTCGTTACAATAAATTATTTACTATTCAGGGTGTCATGATCTGTCAATGATGACGTTCTAACTTTATGTTTGATGCCTCATTGGAATTTCGGTTCTTGTTATTGGAGGAAGCAAAACCTTTGCACAGTCAAATATCAAATTTAAAAAATAACTGACATTAATTTTTTCGGGGTTTGATCCTTATTGGCTGCATAAAAAATATGGTTTAATGTCAGAAGTTTCTTTCCCGATGTTTATAAAGTATAGTTCTATTCAGCACATGGTTATTGGGTGAAGAAGATCATGCTCTTTCAATAAAAAAGGCCACGAAGTTAACTTCCGAGTTTCTTGCTATGTAATATAACAATAATGTTGAATTGAACAATAATACGAAATACAGTGAAATCATTGACACCCAAAGGATTGACGTCATGAAGAAGCACTTCACTGGCAGAACCAGTGGCAAAGCTGAATTGTCAAAAACGGAACCTCGTGTCTCTCAAGAGGAGGAGAAAGCGCAACAAAATTATAATAGTAATGTTCTAGACTCTGCAAAAACTTGTACCCAACTATTTAAACATCTCATTTCTCCACGGTGAACAAACAGATATTTGTGCCACTATTTTAACTCAGGAAAGAGGCTTAATCCAAATATGATGAACCGTTCTCGAGGCTTTGGCCAAAATTTTGGAACTGTATTTCTGCCTTGATAACAAAACTGGTGAGCATCAAAACTGATCAAAGAAAATTCATTCGGAAAATCCTTAACAACTCGCCAACACCAGGATGCATATCCGTAGACAACAATAAATACTAGCGCAGTGGTTTTGGAACCGGGGTCCGCAGACCACTGGGGATCCGTCAAATAATGGTCGAATGTCCGCTGCAATGATCCTTCTGGATCTGACATTGTAAAACTTTTGTCACAGACACAACTTCGTACATCGCACTGTTACCAATAAACTTAATTATTGCACAGAGATCTGAACCATATATTAGGATACGATTAAATGTAATCCATTAAAAGTAAAATGATTTTTAACCTTAAAAGTTTCATATCATTGTAGTTCACTAATTAATGGTAATTAAAATGAACATGTCGTGATCTGCAGAAAATTGAATGAATCGTATTGGCGAAAATACTTGTCTATGGTGGTGTCTTAGAGCAGTGGTTTCGAAACTGGGGTCAGCAAGAATGTAATACCATAACAGATACCAGATGCTGATTTGGGACAGAGGGCAAACCGGTCTATGTCCAGCCACGCTAAATTTTTCTAAACATTTGCTGAAATTTGAATTTAAGGCTGTCAATGGATTTGGCGGGAACTTGCTTCTTCACTCTGTCCACAACACGTTAGCTGAAAAAATGTCGTCTCAAGTTCAATTTACAATGTTTTTGTTTTTTTTCTGAACTTTATACGAGCTATCTTTTTTCCAAAATGTGAGAATCTTTCAGGTTCAGGAAGGTTTTGAAAATTGAACTATCACATAATCACTATTGATAAGATCAGAATATAAAACACTTGAAAATATATACTATCAATACCAAAAGCAACTTAGAATCCATGAGAAGCAAAAGATTTTTTTAAAGAATTGAAATTGAGCTACTAGTTTTCAAAGCAAGTGCGTAAGAAGGGTGATGGATATTAAAAACTAATGCTCTTAACGAGAAATTAATGTTCAACATATCTAATGAATTCAAATCTAAAATTACACCAATATCAAAAGGAGAAGAGTTACCTATATTAGAAAAGATGGTTTTGTTGGGTGTCCTACCAACAGACTTAATCCATGTCCCTTTTTGAAACTCAGAAGAAAACAAACTTCTTCCAATCTCTCATTATATCGTCTTAATTTCCTTTTTTTGTGTAAATATTAACTAATCATTTTACTAAAATAAATTCACCATAGTAAAGATGTTGCAGTTTATTTCTATGAGAAATACTTTATTCTTATATTAGATATGGTTAAGATATGAACAATGTTTAATATTTGTAAAACCAAAGAAACTCTTCGTCCACTTAAATATCTATGGGTCCTCTTTTTCTCTTCGATAAGAAATGGGGGTTGTATTTCTGCATCCTTTTCCCGAGTATTAACCCCTTCACATCATTCATCATAAAAAAGGGAACTAGAAAATCCTTCTAACAATAAAATGGGTTGGTTGTTTTGTAAATAAATAAATGCAGGAAGAAAGAATGGATGAATAGTGTACACTGAAGAAGACAAGAAGAAAAAAAGGAAATAAAAATGAAAAAACAAATAAAATGAATGAGAAAAGATATATAAAAAAAAACTATAAAAAAAAAAGTAATCCGCAAAAAAGAAAGGGAGAGATAGGATAAGAAAATGAGAAAGAAAATGAAGTAAAAATGGTGCAAACACTTGAGAGAAATACCGAAAATGCAGAAGAAAGAAAGAAAGAAAGAAAGGAAGAAAGAAAGAAAGAAAGAAAGAAAGAAAGAAAGAAAGAAAGAAAGAAAGAAAGAAAGAAGGAAAAAAAGAACGAAGGGAAGGACAAAGAAAAAGAAGAAATAGGGGTGATCAGTAAATAAACTACTTCTCCCGACTTTTTGAAGTAATGATCGCTGAAACAGTTTCAAAAAACAAACAAAAAACAAACAAAAAAACAAAAAAACAAAAAAAAACAACGGGCGGTCAATTTAACATGAAACTATATTGCAAACCAAAACCCCACTGAAAAGCCACAGTTGGGGAGATGAAAAAAAATAAACAAAATACCTCTTTTTCTGATCATAATAAAGAGTGAATATTTTAACATTCATCCCTTTAACTTCCTCGGTGCGGCCTGTACGGCTGACACAAAAGTTAGCCAGCAAATCAGTCAGCTAGCTGGACTAACTTAAAAACTGAGAGAAATCTATGTTTATTGTTTTAGTTGACTGTTTCTAATTGTGTAAATGAGAGAGAGAGAGAGAGAGAGAGAGAGAGAGAGAGAGAGTAAAAAACTAGAGGGTGTAGCTATAGATTTGGAGGCCCGGGGAGTGAATTAAGTTCTTCTAGGGCCCCTTCAACATGTAGAGAGATTTATGAGTAGAAATAAGGTAGGTGATCTACTGTTTATAAAGTGTTTCGGGGCTCCTCCATTCGGGGCCCCTCCATTCGGGGCCCAAGGTTTTTTTTTAGTTGCCCTTTCTCCCAACAGCTATTGCTCTATAAAAGGCACAGAGTGACGAGGGAGAGAAGAGAAGACAAAATAAGACAAAGATAAGAGAGGTCCATTTTTACTTCCTAGCAATACTCCCCCTTTTGACCTCTTTAACACCCAGACCTTCTCCTGCCAGAATATTCACAGCTATAAAGAGATACTCACATGAGCTCGCATAAAAAATCTTTTAAAGCTCTGTCTGTCACACTGCCAGGCGTGATTGGGGCAAAAATACAATGGACAAAGTGAGACGCGAGTTAAACGTGCAAAAAATAGTGAGGAGAAATAAGGAAAGAAGAGATGGCCGGTCATTGGTCAACTTGTGACACTTGCGACCCGGACGACGATAAAGACAAAACTATGACGCAACATCATATTATTATAATGAAATTGAATATGGCGGTGGTCGGTGGAGGCCAGGCAATCGACAGTTGATTAACTGACGACCACGATGGACATGTCGTGATCTGCAGAAAATTGAATGAATGGTATAGGCAGAAATGTTTGTCTGTGGTGGAGTCTTAGAGCAGTGGTTTCGAAACTGGGGACTGCGGGCCCCTAGGGGTCCGACAAGTAATTCTCGGGGGTCTGAAACAGCTTTCCTTTTGAACTTAGCATAGTGGATCTTGTGGCAAAGAGACCTCATCATCTATTACGAAGCCATCGAAAAACATAATTATTGTACTCAGACTTGTTCCATATACGATTCGGAAAAATGTAATCTATCTAAAATAGATATGGTCTTCAAAGGTCAAAGCTTGTTTATGATTATTATAATTCATTGATTACAGTTTAAAAACTAAATGCTAGGGGTCCACAAGAAAATTCCCTTTATAGAAAGGGTCCTTGAGTTCTCAAAGTTTTGAAACTACTGTCTCAGAGGTATATATCGGAACAATACCAGTCCTCAAACCATGTGCTATCAGGCTACGAAGGAACAATATGATTTGGCGATATCTCTTTGTAAAATAAAAACAAATCAACTTCTTTGGATCTTTATATCAACTCTTTTACCGATTAAAAGATATTTCCGTTACTATTGGCTTACCGCTCGAGTGACATTGTTGTCGTTTCTCGTCATTGTTAATTGAATGGATTCTGGGAGTAAGCTCCGATTAAAACCGAGTTTTCACTCAGCACTACAACGTGCTTAGGTCCACGGCCTGCCTGATTCAATAGCTGTATTAGTACCAAGTGGCACAGTATAGCAGGGAGAAAATCGATCAGTAAAATGACTAATTTCGTTAAATAAACCTTTTTAAAAGCAACATCGCGTGTATTAAAAGCTTGTCAATGATTTATAATTCACTTTACCTATATTCCAATTCTGATTACCCTAACATACAGACGTAGAGAGAGACGCACACGTATCCCATATCAACCAGTCTGCAAGAATATTGTCAATATTAAATCATTCCGCTGTTTAAAAAAGGTTGGGGACCCCTGTATCAGAAAAATGGAGAACAGTCCTACGCAGTGCCTCATTTTATAAAAGATTGACTTTCTATCTTTTTTTCTAAGTTTCTTCCTCTCTTTTTTCTGACTTTTTCTGTTAACCCTTTGCTTCGCTCTCACCGAAAGCTCTAAATAGCGGATAACAGCTTCCTTCAGATAATAACAACCATCCATTTAATTCTGAAACAAAATTACTGAAAGGTTTTCCTGATAATTCTTTGGATGTGATTACTTACAGAGGTATGATGATCTGACTCAAAACAGGATGCAACCACGATTCAATCATTACTTGTGGGCCTTTAACCGACAGCGGTTTCTACGGAACAGTCGTAGTCGGTTTAGTCTCACTTTTTGGCAATTTTTTTGATTCGATCCACCATGAGCGCTCTATAAATGTTGCTTTGGTTAATCAAAGGAATATATTCCACACACGTAACTCATGCGATAAAAGTATGTTTGTATTTCTCAGTGTGCATATGTACGTTAACATCTGAGGTTTTCTGTTCGTTTCTGAACTTCATTTCTAATCAACGTTACTGATCATTGATCTTAGAAAGCTAATACACACACAGACACACACAGACACAGACACATACACACACACACACACACACACACACACACACACACACACACACACTAATTTAGCTAATTTAGCACCTCTCCCATTGCAAAAACAAGGAACGTGTTAAATTTGGCGCTCAATTAGCAATACAGTTTTCTTTACAAATTTTACGACTTTTTTTAACGTGTGAGTCGTGTCAATTCTTTTTTGGATGTTCAGTTCATCAATTTTTTCCTGATGGGCACATTGGGATTATTCCAAGTGCTCTAATAACGATGGGCACAACTGTCATCTTTATTTTCTGCACTATTTCAGCATCTGACAATATTTACACATTTTCCCAGCTTTCCACATTCTCTGGATTCGACTATGAGAATAGACCTATCTGAGGATTTACCCTCTTGTTTTAAATGATCAGTTTCACACCAGTTGCCTGATGGTCATCGGTAAAGGCTGAGTAACGGTAAGTCTCCGCAGGTCTTCAGCCCACATCTCTTCTCTCTCTCTCTCTCGCCTATCACGCCAGTACTGTGGTTCACTTTTCCACGACCATTTTTCTTCCTCCTCTGTTAGGCCACTGCTAACATCTAGTGTCGTAGACCTTATATTTCTAGTACTTTATCATCATCATCATCATCATTATCATTATTATTATTATTATTATTATTGTTGTTGTTGCTGTTGTTGTTGCTGTTGTTGTTGTTGTTGCTGTTAACGTCGTTGTCATTATTCCATAGTGAAAAAAAAAAAACAAAAAAAACTACGTATATAAAAAATGCATAATCAGCGTCAAGAGAAAAACAAAACAAATAAACAAATCTATGCCTCTGGCCTTCTGGCCTTATAAAAACATAACTTTATCAAGACAAACAGACCAACGTTCCCCTACAAAATATATATCTACAATAGCAAAAACAACAATACAACTAAATAATTCATGCAACCCCAACGCCACGTTCTCAATTATCACTCGAGTACTGCGCTCCTTACACTGTGATTTAGACAGGTCACGTGAGCGGGCGTCAAAACTGACCTCAGTGGCTATTTTACGTTTTTGGGTGAGAGCATATACAGATTTCTTATTTATGGTCACTGGGGCCAAAGAGATGACCACGAAGACGAGAGAAGAACAATAACCAATTTTTAGCTGCTGCTCGCATAGCACATTTGATGACCAGTGGGAGATAGACTCGGATAAGGGCGGGACGCTGGGGTTGGGGTTACGGAGTGAAGTATCTTTTCGATTGGAAACGTTTCGAAGATCTTCGTCCGAGAAGGAGATTGGATCATAAACAAGTAATGAAAGGAAAGAATATACAAAGAAGGGAAACCCGGTCTGGCTTGCCACTCAATAGAAACCGTCACATGACCAACGCTTTTTGACAGCATGCTGTGTTGGGAGTGATCAATAAAAAAAACATTGGAATAGGAGGTGATCAATGAATTAATTATTTTTCTTGCTTTTTGTTTGATCACAGGAAAGATTAGATTGAAAAAAAAGAGAGAAAAATCAATCTGGCACAAACTAGTGACTGGTCTAGCAAAAAAAATACATTGTAGATAGAACTCCCCGCTTAACACTTTTTGAGGGTGGATTTAGCAGTAAAGTTTTTCCCTGGACAGAATGATGAGTTGATGTTGCAATTTACAGCCCTCTAGCTCCATTGGTACAACCTGCATGCATAATGCATGCGTACATAGCCAACCAACATGTATGCAGGTTCTCTCATAACCTGTTAGGATGTCACAGATTTCTGTGTAGAAAACTCTGTTTTTATCCATTTAATTTATCCACGTACTACCATTGTACAAGTAAAAAAAAAAAAGACTGGGTAACTCGTATGGATAAATCATACAAATATATATTACAGTATAAATTGATTTATTTAAAACATAAAAACGCATTGTTGGAGCGAATTCTCTTCTCTGATTGTCTATCGTTCTAAAATTTGTAAGTACAGACCACAGCACTTCTGGGGACAACACTTCTGGGGACAGCACATATACTGAGGGGAGTGCTGGAAATTTGAGAAGTATAACCCCAGCTGTTAGCAATGGCCAAAAACCCAAGAAAAAGCCACGATGAAAGCGGTACAAACCACTGCACTGCTGTGATAAGTGAGGAAGATATGAAAGGAGGGCATGAGGAGACTTACTAGAAAATGATAATGATAAAAGAAAAAAATTGCACAGAAGAGAAACGAAGTGGCTAACCCATATGAAAAACAAATAACAAGGGATAGAGGAAAGATCGGAAGTTGAGAGTAACAAAGGGACCTTGTAGAGAATCTTGTAGAAAATTGACTATTGGAAAGCGCCAGGCCACTGTGGAATCAACGGCATCTGGTTTAGAAGATTCACGGCTGCACACGGGTCACTGGCACAACACCAAAGCGAGTTCCTAAACGAAGCAAAAGTCCCTCAGAGGATGACAGAATGTAAAACTACCCTGATCCAGAAAGAATCCCCAAAAGAATCAACTGCAAATAACTACAAAACAAAAGCATACATGCCTATGATATGGAAAATACCAGCAAAACAGCTACCTGGTATATACGATTCGTTTTAAAGCCAAGGGTTTTTTTTTCCCTGAGGAACAAAAAGGATGCCGAGAGTAAACCGGACGTCCAAGTAATCTGCTATGTATCGATCAGAAAATATTAAAAAAGGGAAAACACAAAAAAGGATCTAGCCATGGTTTCCATAGATTGCAAGAAGGCTTGGGGTATAATCCTTAAACCCTGGATATTACAATGGCTGGAGACGATAAAGTGGAAAACCTCATCCTGAAATCAGTAGAAACCTGGAAAGTAAAACTAACTACTGGAAGAAACCACCTAGCCTAAGTCGAAATAAGAAGTATCTTCAAAGGAAACTCAATTTCCTCTCCATCAATTGTCATAAGAATAACGTTGCTGTACTATTTATTTCGACAATGCAACGGAAGATACTGATTCACCAAGACGAAGGAAAAGGTGAATAACCTGATATATATCGACAATCTAGAAATTTTTGCTGGAAAAAGGAGAGGAAATGAAAACCTTAATACAGACAGTCTGGATCTTCAGACAAAGCTTTGGATAGGGGTTCAACATCGAAAAATGAATTATGTTAATAATTCACTTATGGAAAAAGAAACCGTAGAAAGAATTGAATTACCGAGCCAGGAAATCATCAGAGCTCTCTGTAGACAGGAAAAATTACAAATACCTCGCCATCTAGGGAGCAGGCACAAACAGAACGAGATGAAGGGATAGGTATGCAAAAAATACATACGAAGAACGAGGAAGCTAGTGGAGACCAAACCTGACCAAGGGAATAAATACCTGGCAGTTCCCATCATTGAATACTCTGGGCCCTTTTTAAACTGGACAAAAAAGGACTGCAGAACAATAAAACTAATGACAATGCATAAAGAATTGCATTCAAGAGACAACGTCCACAGGTTCTATGTAAAGTGATTTAAGGGAAGGAGGGAACATCAAGGACTGCATTGACACTGCAATTGAGGTAGTAGAAGATTATACAAGGAACAGTTGGTAAATGTAAAGCAGTAAAACACTATTGCAGAAGTACAACGAAAAAGATGAGATTCTATGAAAACTCATTAGATCAGTTGTTTCCAATCTTTTGATCGCCAACAACCCTGTTTATATAAATGAGTTTTTAAAAGTCTCTGCGTGAACCACCACTCGTTGAAGGGGTTCAAAGAGCCAAGCCTCCAAATTTCCAGCAACGCCCCAGAGTACACATAAAGAAAGAGTACGATAAACAAATAAGATTAATTTTGCAGTAATTATCACTTCCTTGTAGTTATACTGTGGTTGAAACAGGAACGATTCTTTTTGAGGAGTCGAAGTTGTGGCAAACGCTTAAGTCTAAACGAAAATTTCAATTACGAAATTTAGACTTGGGAAATAGATGGTGCATGATCTTCCCACCAAGCTGTGGTCAGGACCCAAATATTCTTGTAAAATCTGGTATACTTTCATTTCATAAAATGTATGTACTTAGAGGTTCGAGGGCCCGGATGGAGTTGACTCTTTTAGTTGCCCCTTCCAACATTCAGTGAGATTTGTTATTGCGTAATGTTAGTAGAAATGCAGTAGGTGAATTACTATTCATAAAGCTTTTTCTCCCCACCCCCTGCTTGGGGCCCAGGGCAATTCAAAACAGCCGATTCCATTCTTAAGCTACGCCCATTTGTGCATTTTATCTGAGAAGAAAGTGAGTGTGACTAAATAAGTAATCTTTGTTAACATTCCTCCAATATTCCCTCGGATTTTGTACATCCTGTGCGGGACCAAAAAGCCTGTGAGCGAATAATGAAATCAAACGTGATGTTTCATCTTAGGCTTATTCTTTATTTCTAATCAACTGTTTATTCGCTACCGCTTGGTAAGAGCTGCGATTGGGAGCAACTGGAAAATTAAAAAGGAAGAATATAGTTGTCATAACAATTGACAATAATGATTCACGATACTTCATCTGATAAAACATTGAAAAAAATAATAAAAATACCAAATTTTGTTGGTCACTCATTAGAAACCTTTACATGACCAACGTATTCCAACAGCATGCCGTGTTGAGGGCGATCAATTAAAAAAATTCTTAAAGGGGTGACCGAGGGATTAATTTTTTTTTCTCTCGTATCTAGCAGGACCATCAAAAGGATCATTAAAAGTCCGACTTGGAAAAAAAAGCAACCATGAACACACCAGGACACAACTTAGAGGCCAATTAAGCATAAAATTACATTGTAAATTGAACAGACGCTAAAAACATTTTATTGCCCTCCCATGTCATAGCTGGGAGTAAAATCTTTTTGTTGCTTAATACAAACCGTCGCATGAAAAACAACTTCTTGCAGCGTACCGTGTTGAGGTGAGCAATTAAAAAATTCGGAAAAGAAGGGCGAAAAGACGACGAATACTTGGAAGGAGTAAATGTTTAAATTTTCAGCCCCTGGTTCCGTTGGTGCGCTTGATACATAGATCGTGAGACCCACTTAAAAACGGAAGAAACTTATATTGGCAGTTTTAGTTGATGGTTCCTAATTACTCTGCGAAATCTGTGTAAGACAAACAAGGAGGAAGAAAATCGAGAGAGGAACTCAAATACGGACGGCGAAAGGGATAAGAAATGCGTAGGTTTGTCGGAATTGGGTCAGATATTTGAAGAAACACGCTTGACCGGATAAATCCTTGGGGTCAAATATTGCTGATTGAAAATGGCTTTTGATTAGAACAACAATCGTGAAAACCCAAACTAGAACATCACCGTAAAGACGGTGAATGATATGAAAAGAGAGAGAGAGAGAGAGAGAGAGAGAGAGAGAGAGAGAGAGAGAGAGAGAGAGAGAGAGAGAGAGAGAGAGAGAGAGAGAGTACAGAAATTGTGTATAAAAAGGATTATTGGAGAGAGAAAAAAGAGAGAGAGGAGGGTATTTGGGAGAAGGATTGGTCGTAAAGATTAGAGGAAGAGGAAGATATAAAGTAGAGAGAGAGAGAAATGGAGAGAGAGGTCAAAAACATGGGGGCAGAGATAGATTGATAGAGAGAGAATAAGGAGAATAACTGATAATACGATAGAGTGAGGAAAAGTGAGGAAAGGGGGTTCAGGAGGAAGAGTGATCAAAATAACTACAGAGGGAGAGTGTGTATTAGAGAGTGAAAAAGACAAGGGAAAGAGAACTGGAAACATTGAGAGAGAGAAAGAGGGAGAGAGAGGGGGAGAAAAGAAGAGAGAGAATGAGAAGGGTAGAAGAATAAAAAGAGTGATTTATAGTATGACTCACCATCGCTGTAAATAACTGAGCAACTTCAGCGTCAAAATTTGGAATCAGGTCAGGTAAAAGATTGCTTCGAAGAATTAATACGATTATAATGAATTTTAATCAAAATATCACTGGTATTTCCCATTTAAGAACTCATAGAGTTTTTAGAAAACACACCTAGAAATACCTTGATTCTCGAAAATCTAGATGTTATCAGTAAACCTGTCAAAATAAGGATTCCTGATAAGTCAAAAAGCTTTTTTTCTGCCTAACTAAAAAAATGTTTTTTGAAAGCATGTAGTAGAATACTACGGACAATTTTCGAGTCAGTAGACAAAATAGTATGGCCAAGAGCACTGAAACATACAAACACATAAAGAAATGTGTGAACATCCTTTCTTATAAGTGTATAAGAAAGGATAGAACCCTTCTCTACTCTGAGTGGCTACGGTTGTTCATTGAGACGGAGAGTCTTGAAACTTGAAGAAGATAAAGGGGAGAAGCTTCGAAACAGAGAGAGAGAGAGATAGAGAGATTGAGAGATACTTGGTAGTGTAGTAAAAAGAGAAAAAGAAAAAGAGAAAGAGAAGGAAAAGGCAAACGAATCAAAAGATTCTTTGAAAACAAAAGATTAGAACTATTCAAAACTTCGACATTCCGAATTAAACGGCCAAGTCTGTTATAAACAGCAGGAGAGCGAAAACAATAACATAAATACCTTCCTTTATGAGAGTAAATGGTCTGGTTAGTCACTCAATGGAAAACCTCATGTAACCAACGTATTTTGGCAACATGCTGCGTTAGGAGAGATCAACCGAAAAATATGAAAAGATGATCAATTGATGCCTTACTTATCCAGCCGTTTGTTGGGCAATGATCACAAAAAAAAGTTCCAATTTAAAAAAAAAAAAAGGCATGAACCCTGGCATAAACTGGGGATCAATTTATCATGAACATTCATTGCAAACTGAACCCTCAATTAAAACCTAATTTTCAATGGGAATTTTCGAAAAACAAAATGAACATTTTTATATACTGAATAAGTTAATAAATGATGAATAATAGTGTTGAAAATAATAAAAATCAGTCTCTTGATTTTTCGATCTGCGTACGTGATACATTCACAGCCAGCCAATTCAAAAACTGAAGAAATCTATTTTGACAGCCCATGAGACATTTTGCTCTGACCGTTTCTAAAACATAGATACACAGTACAATTTATATACGTGGATAAGAAAGATTTGCATTGGAACTTTGAGGATAACTTTCTACTGACCACAAACATTTTTTTCTGCATTATTTTTCCTATTTTTATTTTCGTCCTGTGGCCACAGAAATCAATATCTACCACCCTGGGGATCCTGATGGAAGGGCAGCGCCTATCCATTGCACTGTAATGGGATGGGGGTTGTCGGTGACAGATCTCTGACAGCTTTGTGACACTGGTTTGCAAGAACTGGGCTATTTTTGTCCTTGACAAAACAAATGCGTGAGTGCCCTTCATTAAACACGGCCTGGTTACACATTCAACCAGCGTGGGTAGTTGGTTAAATAACAACTCTTTTTTTACAGGATATTTATTTTTCCTCCCCACGAGGCCAAATATGACACAAGGTCATGTTCAATGTGCGGCGCCTCAACAATTTCTGGGTAATGACAAAGTGTCGCTATTCTTACGTTGTGAGTTGGTATTCAGCTATCGTTACACCAATTTACGACGTAAGAACGCAGGTTGTAGGATAAGATACACTGCCCCTTTAAGAGGGGAAAACATTGACTTATAGAGGGATACGTCGTGCAGATACGCCTATACATGCACAGATTTGGGCACAATCAAATAAGGGCAAGAGTTCACGAACCTGTCACACACATACGTACACTACCAGAAGGATTAAAACAACAAATAATCACTCAGTTTTTTTCATATCCATCCACACCGTCCTTGTAGCCATAACATATCCCTTCTCACTATCACGCCTCAACAATGACAAAAAGAACATGCCCAAAGAGCTGACCCTCCCCAATCACAGTCATGACTCCAACATCTTCCTCTCCTACGCAACGACTAGAAATACCACTGTGGACACAACGTTTTCCTTCAATTCATTCCTACACCCAGACATATAAACAACTACATATTTTTGCTACAGTTTTCTGCACCGCTGAGGAGACTTGGAAAATGCCGGTGCAACTTCAGTGAAATGCACTTAGCCTATCTTCGTAATATTAAGCATTTTTGAGATATAACACACTTGTTTCCATTCCACACTGTTAAGTTACCACCATCAATTCGTTAGATTACCTAACAACCGTACTACAAGCACACACACATGCCCCCCCCCACACACAAAGCTCCTGATGGTGGACTCATGTTCCACACCTAACCTATAACCTCTACAAGTACACACACACACACACACACACACACACACACACATACCCCCCACACACAAAGCTCCTGATGGTGGACTCATGTTCCACATCTAACCTATAACCTCTACAAGTACACACACACACACACACACACACACACACACACACACACATACACACACACACACATACACACACACACACACACAGTGCACACAATACTGAAGATGGGAAGACCTCCCGAAACATGTCTAGTCCATCAACGAAAGCATTTACCAATAAACGTAACTTCCATGCACTTTACTCCTGAGTCCGTCTCATTCTCTATACTTTATATATATATATATATATATATATATATATATATATATATATATATATATATAATGGGGTAAGGATTCGCTATTCAAATACATTTATACTTCCACCCTATTTGGTATTCCTCAGGCAAAAGATTCGGTTAATTTTATTTTAAATTCCTATGTAGGACATTTTGGGGGTGTCCGGGTGGTAGGACCTTCTTTTGTCGAGGGGTTATTCAGTGCTTGTCGTCGAAAAACACAAGTATTGACTAACAACTAAACATAGACACACATGAATAGAATTAAAGGAAAAGCTCACCATCTAGAAAAATAGACAACTTCCCTAAAAGATGTACAAAACAGGAATCTAAAATGAACTAATTTATTTCCACGCAGAAGCTCAAAGAGGACGGAAACATAAACCAGTTTGTGATGCAAATCTTACCTCCATTATATTTCAAGCTCTACTCTAAATCAACTTGATGTTTGAGCTGGATGCATCGAGCACTTTATGAAATAAATCCATTGTACATCGGATATTGTGTTCTATCATACTATATCATATTATATCGCATTCCTAATTTGTTTTGTGATATATATATATGATTGAGAAATGGATGTACAATCCGACATGATACTAATGACTGTAGTTTATCATTTAAAACTCTGTTTTGTAATGACCTACTGTTATTACATGGACAATGTGTCTAGAATTGAACCTGTTGCCTATTATGTAACTGCTTTGTCGCAGCGTTGCTCTTGACATTAAGCTAAACAGCTAGGTGGAAAGGCAGGGACCAAGAGTATAGAATAATTCAAGTATATATAAATATATATATATATATATATATATATATATATATATATATATATATATATATATATATATATATATATATATATATATATATATATATGATTCAAGTATATATATATATATATATATATATATATATATGATGAATTACTACAACAAGTAGGATCTTGAGAATTTTACCGTCCATCATCGAGATTTGTTATTATTTCATTAATCCTATCAGCATGGTTAAATGAAAAAATGTAGCTGAATGAATAAATAGGTCGATGAGAATAAGAAAGAATAAACAGGTGAAAAAAAGATTTGAAATGAGAATAAGAGAATGAATAAATGTGGATGGAAAAAAGAGGGAGAGACTGCTAAGAAGATTAATAAACAAGAGAAAATACTGAGAAGAATTCGGATTGGGTGAAGGGTAGAGAAAACTGGAAGAAGAGAAAGAATTTAGGTTGTGTGGGAAAAATGTGGAAGTTTGTAAGGTAGTTCAGAGAGGGGGAAGGTAAGAGAAGAATATAGGGGGAAGGGAAAGAGAGTAAGAGAGTGAGGTATCGAGAAGAAAAGGAAGAAGAAGAAGGAGCAGGGGGAAGAGAAGAAGAAGGTGAAGAAGAAAAAGAACAAAACAATAACAGCAAGAAGAAAAACACCATGAAGAAGAGGAAGACCTACAACAACAGCAAGAAGAAGAAGAAGAAGAAGAAGAAGAAGAAGAAGAACAACAACAACAACAACAACAACAACAACGACAACAACAACAACAACAACAACAACAAAAATGGGCAAAGAATGAAATAGATTTGAGAAAAAATAGAAAATAAGTTGTCGATATGAAGATGAGGGAGAAAAAAGAAGAAGCAAAGGAATGATGTATGTTGAAGAAGAAAACAAATACTGAAGAAGAAGAAGAAGAAGAAGAAGAAGAAGAAGAAGAAGAAGAAGAAGAAGAAGAAGAAGAAGAAGAAGAAGAAGAAGAAGAAATAGGAAAAAGGTGCAGGGGTAAAGAATGCTATGGAAACAAATTAGAAGAATGCAAGAGACACAAGATGAAACTAGGTATGGGGCTAGGCGGTGATTAGGGAAGGATAATATTGTCATAATGAAAGAAGGATTATCTTTTGAGGAAAGTGTAATCTGGCGTATCTGGGCCAGATTATCTTGATCGGACGGAAAGGCTCCGTCCGTGAGACAAAATCAGTGAAGCGAAGCATACCGACACACTTTCACGGTACGTCTTTATTAACAAGAAACAAGCACATAGCTCATTATGATTAGGGATCTACATAGACTGTCGTCTGCGTGCAGACACGCAGTTGCATTCATTTCAAAAGCATAATGATAAATGCACACAAGTTATTTTCGTCTCTTTCGCCAGAAATGTTGGTAATAACATCCTTATATTAGGACATGCTATCGATTATACGATAGTTGTGGTCTGTTAATTCTGCCGGCTCAGCCGCAGCGAGAAATATATACAGAAGTTTGTCAGTATTCTGCATTTCTTCAAAAGACAACTGAAAGGCGGAAAGGAGGAAATAACTGGTTATATGTTGAATTCAAATTGTGAGTTGACAAAATTGTGTTTTATTCTTTAAAACAGCTGTGTGCTTCTTTGGTCTGTATCAGGTATTGATATGGATCTATGCAGAAATGTATAAATATAAGTATGAATACATGGTTTACAGAAATTTGAAACTTGTATAAAAATAAACAGAGGGAAAACATGTAATTTGAGTAATTTTAAGTATAATGCACAAAATTGTCAAAATGTCCGTTACCTAATGATAAAAAGGGGGAGAAGAAATGTTGAAAAGATGAATTTTCCTACGTAAAATAACGTAAAAAATCTTCAATTGTCAATATCTCCTTTATTCACCCTGGCTAACTTTTAGAATGGTATCAGAGCTGAACCTTGTACACAAGGAAGGAAGACGTACTGGAATCAATCAACGTCTTCCAATTGCTACGATTTTCAAATTAGGTTTTGGTTCAATGAACTCTGCCGGGACAATGGATAGTAGTCGGATAAAAAAAAAAGAACAAACGAAAGCCATTAGTATCACTAGTATCATTAGATCGATTGCTCATTAGTGCACACAAACTATTGTTCTTCAATATATTTTTGTATTACTATTGTAATTATCATTATTTGTTACTATTGGTATCTTTATTGATACTATAATTTCTTTACTGCGTCTGTAGATTTCCCATGTGTGTTACTTAAAATAGAAGGGCATAAATTTTTAGTAAAGGAATGATAAAGGATAACGAGAGAATAAAAAGACGGAGGTGAAAACGACAGTAAACCCCTGCAGCTAGTCCAGAGCCTGGCCATCAATCAGTCCAGGTCAACCAAACTGTCGAAATACTTCTCTGGAGCAGTAACATCTTCATCTAGCTTATTCATCTATCTAGGAGAAGGAAACTCCAACAAAAAACCTACAACTTCGGGATTTTACTCCCATCGTTATTTTTATCATAGTATCTCGGTTGTTGCTTCCTCTGACCTTTTTACAGCAGTATACTGGATCTGGAAATCCGCTCGTCAAAGGCCTCCGTTGTAATTGAAAATGATACATATAATCTTAAAAATAATGAAAAATAATAAACAACTCTTTGAAATTAAGTGATATCCATAATCGTATTTACAGCTTCAGAAAGTTGTATAGTTATTACGTAAAACAATCCAGCATCAATGAAAACAAAAAAGCTATTATTCTACATCTGATCTTTTTTTTAAATCGCACCCTGTAAAACTATCCTTAAATTCCAGCTTGACGATCTTTGCTCAGCTCTTTGCATAAACTTACACAACACAACGTAAATGTTCTGGGAAAGTCAACATTAAATTGTTGACAATAATCTTCGAATTTGTTAATTATTATTAACTAATAAACTAAAAATGTCTGTTACTTTGCTAAGGCTATGCCCAAAGCTGTGTACTGTGTCAGTATGTTTACACATTAACCTGAAGGAATATCGCTAGGTATTGTTAACTAAAATTCATCAATAAATTCGGGGCGAAATAGTACAAGCAGTAGAAGTAGTTATCAGTTCATATCAGTCACTTTGCATCAATCAATCTAACCCAATCGTCCATTGCATTCAAAATCCATCTGAACGTTTCAATCTATCTGCCCGGAGAAAATCAATCTTTATCTCCCTATAGTTATATTCAATTTTTGTAAATGGTTACACTATTAGTGACCCCTCCCTACCGTCAGAATCCCCGCTACGATAACGTCAGGGGTCAGGGTTTCATAGTAATATTAACCATATGATAATATGTATGCGTATGCTTGTTGATTAACACACGCATTGTTCTATATATGTGTTAGTCTGTGAGTTTCACAACTTATGAGCGTGTTTATTGACGGTTATCTTATTATAACAAAGCTTGTGTTTTCATGACATACAAAAACCTGCAAAATGATTGTGCAACATTTAATATATCATTTACATTCCCAAGGCCCGTAATCCTGTATCAGTTCGATTTTGATTGTGACGTCTTTGATCGAGCGACCCTTCTCTAGTGGCCATTGACTCAAATGATGCTATCAAGATTCAGTCATGAATGATTTTTAATTTGTTTCGCAGCAGAAGCACCGCTAAAAAGAGGTGATTTACAAAGAAAAAAAAAGATAACGTCTGTATTTTTTAAGCTGGTCCCCATTTTGTTCTCATTTCAGTCTGTAACCAGATTAAAACCCAGAGATTAACACAAAGATAAGTCCAATGAGTCACAAAGAAAGAGAAAACGATATAAACAAGTAAAAAACGTAGATCAAGAATAAAGATGATCCTCTGACGGTAATCGAACTTGCAAATCTTATTCTTGAAAGCGTGAAATCTTCTTATGACTAGGAAAAATAGCCTTATCAGCAGACGTTCTTTAGAATAAACCATATAGCTATACTCTATTCTTCTTCAATCTTTACTACGCTGCAATGCTATTCCATTTATTACTTTACTACTACTACTACTACTAATACTACTACTACAAATAATAATAATAATAATGCAACCGATACAAATACCTGGGAGCTATCGGATGTAACGGGAAGGAATGAAACAGAAAATAAGGAGAGATTACCTTGGGAAGATAAGACGAATATTACCAACCAGGCTGAATGAACACATGGACTGTATCAGGAGTAAGATACACAGGACCATTCCTTGGATGGACAAAGGAATAACAATGGACCGGTGAATAAGAAATCTTATGACAATGCACAAGGCCTTACACCCTGGAGATGACGCACATAGATTGTTTGTTATAAGGGAAGATAGCAGTAGGGGACTCAACATAGAAGACTTTATCCCCAAAATCTAAAACAGGAGTAGAAAAGTATGTGCAAGAAAATGGTGAAGGCATTATAGAAAGGTTCCAAAGCAATGCAAAGAGCAACAAAAGACTAGTTAACGAAGGAGCGGCACATCAAACCCAATAAGCAAAATGGGAACAGAAAAAAAAAACTGTATGTGGAATTCAAAAGACGGATACAAGATGTCGTAGACAAGAGATCATGGCATGGCTACGCAAAGGTAACCTGAAAGGAGAAACAGATTTGCTCATTATGTCAGCCCAGAACAAAAGCACCAGGGCAAACTATATTAAGGCAAAAATCGATAGAACCCAAACATACAACAAATGCCGCCCATGTAGAGAAAGAGATGAGATGTAAACTACATCACCAGTGAATGCAGTCAACTAGCCCATAAAGAGTACAAAAACTGGTACGATAGGGTAGCAACAGTGATTCACTGGGAACTGAGCAAACGAATAGGATTCGACTATGTGGATAAATGATATCAGCATAAACCGGAGACGATTCTGGACAATAGAAGCCATAATTTACTCTGGGACCTACTTTGGTGACACTTACTTCTACTCAGCTTTCAGCGATGACCACCAGGCAATTGGTGTGAGACTGTGATCCACGGCACCGCTGTGAATTGTGAAAGTGCAAAGAGGAAGGCTGGAACCTTTAAGAGACTTGTTATCACTCAGTTTTCATTGGTGACCCCAAAGCAACCGGTGGGAAAATGCAAATAACAACAACAATAATAATGATGATAATAATGATGATAATTTCTAACTTGACTGATCAGTGGTTCTATCTTTGTCCATCTAGTGTTGAACTTGGCTGTTTTAATTCTAGACGGTGCTTGATCGATTACAAGGTTTACGTTCGGGATTGAACCATGGCGAACGTTCTCGGTACTGAATAGTTGCATATGAATAACCACAGATTCTCGGCAGTCTCATTGAAAATTGAACCTACCGAATTGTAGCGTGATGAGCGTATCAAGTTATATTAGGTCATTTAATAAAGATAATACGTTTACTTTTTACATAAGTAAACATACCACTTGAATGTAAATGCGATTTCCAGTATTTTCTGACTTAGGTACCGTGAAAAAAATCCTCATACTGAAAGTGTATTGTCATTCGAAAACGTTTGGGAACTCCTGTCTTATATGATACATTGCAAGCTGTTAGTAGTTTTTGACCAGTATCTATTCATCTTCTCACCGTTGGTCTTTATCGTATCTCTCATATTGCCATTCATAAACAAATATCAAAAAGTTACGAATTGACAGATAGCTATATTTGAAGGAGACAGGGGCAGCATTGAAACGTACAAACATATTTAGATGAATATGAAAGTACTTATTGAGCAACCGAGATGGATATTTATTTAGATATAAACTGACTGGAATAGATAAACATAAATAAACACAGAGAGACAAGTAGGAAATAAACAGGGATTGGATGGTTTAGTAAGTGAATAGGTAGGCTTTTAAAAGCATCAATTTATTGATATCGATTGATCGAATTTCAAAGAGGCGCCATTACTCTGACCTATACAAGGGAGATAACGCATCAGCAAATAATCGCTACAAAATCTTTTATTTTTTTTTTTTTGCTTTTCATTGTGTTGACAACAAATGAAATTATCTTTGTCATCGATTAAGCACCGAAACTCACAGGAAAAACATTAGGGGAATCTTTGAATAGCGAGGAAACAAATGCAGTGTCCAGAATGTGAAGTCATTGAAAGAGTCGTCTCTGTCCACTGACTACTGGACACAACATTGAATAACTGAGATGTTGGCTTGTCAATTGGCCAGTGAAGCGGAGTTCGATTCTGTTCGATTATAATAGAATTACAGATAAATGGCCAACCGAAGCTTCCAGCACTGAAAAGGACAGGATCTTCTCCGGGGAGGAAGACAGAAAGAAACGACATAGAGAGGAAAGGTAGAGGAAATGAGATGAGGAAATAAGAAACAGAGTAAAAAGAAAGGGGACACGTCTGGTTAGTCACTTGATAAATATCGTCATGTGATCAATGTCTTTTGGCAGCATTCCATGTTGGGGATGATCAATTAAAAAGTTATAAAAAGCCAAGTTCAATACGTAAATTACTTGTATCACCTTCTGGTGGACAGTGATCACTACAAAGTCTAGCTCCACTGATGCAACATGTACGAGTGATACACACACACACACACACACACACACACACACACACATATCTATCTATCTATCTATATATTTACAGCCAGACAGACCTCCATAGAAACTGACCAAACCTATGCTGACTGCTTTGGTGACAGTTTTGGTTGACGGTCTTTGATATGGAGTTGAGATTCCGATAAAGAACAAAGAAGATGAATGAGATTTCAAAAGATAGAAACTTTCCATCAATGTCGAGATTTGAAGTCATGTAAAAAAGAAATTCACCCAAGAACGAATATGGTCAGAACGAATTCTATTTATGACATCACTGGCATTTTCCACTGGAAAACATCTAAAATAGAGTAAAAATAAACACGCCCAGGAACATTTAGATTCTGGAGAATCTCTACGTTAATAATAAACGGTATGGCCAGGAGTGCTGGGACACACAAATAAATGATGACTAGAGAAGTACGAAAAAAACAATAGAGAGCGCGGAATATGATGGAAAGAAAAACAAGAAAAATGAGAAAGGAGAGATGAAGAAATGAAAAAGGTACATAGCAAAAGGATGTGGAAAAGAAGGAAAGGAAGAGTAGGGTGTAAAAAAAGAAACGTTAGTCACTCCTTCATTTGTCCAGTGTCTTGGGCTGATCAATGTATCGTTTGGCCTAAGCAACATGTATAGAATAAACAATTTTTAAAAATTACAAGAATTGAAACTATGACCTAGATGGTTGCCACTTCAACGTTGCATTGCTCTTAACACTGAGCTAAACAACTGCTGTTAATGCAAAGGCCCAAATGACTGTTTCAACTCTAAATTGCAAGTGGTACATCCACCGTTAACAACGATACATCATTTCAATAACACAATTCATAATCAGTCTGTCAGATCATGTATCCATTTCTTAATAGCATAATTGTCACACTGAAAGAAACAAATAGAGCAGATATAGACCGTGAATAAGCAAGACGAGAATTGAGTTGAAGCATTACCGGTGGCTATTTAGCTCAATAGTTGGATTAATGTTACGTTGAAGCGGCAACAATATTGCTGCAACCCAATTTTCTATAATTGTTTATTCTATTTACATTGTCTTGGTCAAATGGTACATTCACCGTGTAGTAGTGAGTGATCATTTCAAATAAGAGTTTTTATATAATAAAACACAATTTACAATTATTCTGTCGGATCGTGTCATCATTTCTTTTCCATTAATATAGTAAATGTTGAGATTTTGAGCCTTTTAGCTCCATCGGTAAGGCCCGTAAACGTGATATATACGAACATACCTACATACATATCCCACAAGTCCAACCAGCCTGAAAACTGAAGCGACCTGATTTGAAAGTATTGGTGACAGTTTCCGTTGACGGTTCATAGGAAAGACGACAGAAGAGCAAACGTACGGTAGAGTGGGAAATGAATGAGATCTCCTTCAGGAAGGAAGACATGAAGAAGTTAGAAAGAAAGGGAAAACGAAGAGGTAAGAGAAGAGTATAAAAAATGGGGTGGGAAGAAGAGGATACAAAGAGAAGGGGAGAAAAACAAAGGAGATGTTAGCTTTAAAAACGAAGAAAACAGAGACTATAGAATAGGACTGGCCAAAATTGGTCGACGTCCGATGAACTTCAGATGATTGAGAACTGCAAAATATTACCAACATTCACATACACGTTTTTATTGTTGCGTACTCATCACATTACAAATACTTTTATATAAATATCATGAGATACATTTATGCATTCATGTTCATTCATGCATGTACTTTTTGAGACTGTTAATTTGTATTAGTCTCAGTAAGTAAAAAGTACATTAGTTCAGTCCTTGAACAATTCTCTGTGTCCATTGCTGACCCGAAGTTTCTTGAGCCTTTCTCCCTCCCATAATTTCTTCCATCATCACTGAAGGGCCATGCCTCACTCAAAAAATCTAGTATTGGAATTAGGATATACATTCTTGAACATTTTAACTGAACATTTTATAAAATTACGTTTAATTCAAGTAAGGGTTAAAGTTCATACGTGGTAAATATTGATGAAGGATCTGACGAGAAAAAGGTAACATATTCCTACTAGCCGCACGATGAATGTCAAAGAGCTGCATGTAACCCTCGAGTCGCAGTTGTTATAAAGAAAAAAAGGGAAGAAAAAAAGGAGTAAGGAGAGACTAAAAGACAGGAGTTATAAAAAGAAAAGAGAGAAAAAAAAAGAAAAGAAAGAGTAAAAAGAAAAGACAGAGAAAAAAAGTGTGAACAAAGGAGATAGAGAACAAAACTAAATTGTGACAAGAACCATAAGTTCAAGAAACGTCCACTGTCCGAGGTAGTTGTTGGAGGAACAGGGAAGGAATGAAAGGAAGAAGCGAAAGAATTATATAGAGCAAGTGTTGAGTGAATTTCAAGATATTCAATAGCACAGGTCTGGTTATTAACTCAATAGAAACCGTCAGGTGACCAACGTCTTTTTTCAGCATGTTGTGTTGGTGTGATGAATTGAAAAAAATGGGGAAAAACGTGGTGACAAATCAATATGTTTCTTCTATTGCATTTTGTCCAGCAGTGATCATTAAAAAAACGTCTGAATTGAAAAAAATAAATAAATAAAATGAAAAAACAAAAAACAAAACAAAACAAAAACAAAACAAAAAAAAAAAACAAAAAACAAAAAAAATGAAAATACCACCAGACACAATTTTAGGGATCTATCGAATATAGACGTGTATTGCAATTTGATTCCAATTAAAAACTCAATTCGGTGGGGAACTTTTCTGAAGAACTGTTCCCCCCACCCAAAAAAAATAGAGTAAATGTTGAAAATTTCACATTTTAGAGACTGCAAACTTTGAATACTCATGAGTACATCACAACGGAACGGTCAAAAGAGTGCTTTTTGAGGGTCACTGTGGTCATTCCAGACCAACAATACCGAAATCTCATGCTGGTATATTAAAGACAATTTTAGATCATTTTTTTTAGATAATTGATTCCGGCGCGGTAATTCATTCATGCTTGGTACAGATATCTATCTATCTATCTATCCATCGATGTGAGGGTGAGAACGAGGAAATAAGAAAGTGAAAGAGTGAAGGACGAAGAAAGAATGCTACATGGATTGTCAACGCTTTTTCCCTTCTTGTTAGCTTCCTCATTGTTGCAATCGGCATACCATAGTTATTTTTTTTTCACAATCAAGCTACTATCCAGTAAAACAATTCCTTCTCCCTCAAAACGTGGGCTAAGAATCAGCCAGACATTCACTACTCGTCTTATTACAGTAACAACACGAAAAGAAAAAAATAACTACTAAAAAAAAAAAAAAGGAAAACCCCCCAAAACAAGGAGAGTATTTCTTTTTTTTATTTCAATTTTTCTCAGGGAATATTATTAGAAAACGCCATTCTATCTCTCCCGTATACCTGAAGCCATCGGAAATCATATGACACGAATTTTCTTCGCCGTTCCTGGCAAACACGCTCATTTCGCATTGTTTATCCTACAAAACTTCTTCTCTTTCTTTCTTCGAGTTTCACTTATGTCTATATCATTGTCAGACTCAATACCTCGGAACCAATTCTTTGTCTACTTTGCCGTAAGTGACAATAGTAAAAAATAAACAAACAGGGGATTTCTGTTGGGATTATATTCGAGAATGTATCAATAGCTCCCTAGACTGACACAGTTATGAGCTGAATTCTGATCAGACATTTTCACTGTATAATGTTCGATCAGTGTGAACAATAGAGAATCGCTGAGTTGGGTGCATTGACAAAGGAGGAGATTACGTTGAAAAAATATATATTGCTTGTTGTGCAAAATATTTGCTTTTCTTATCAGATTACGGACTTACTTTAGGAACACATCGTTGAGCCTACATATATGTGTCGATGTATACACACTCAGAGAGGCACATTGACGCACGCTCTCCATTCCTTTCTTTCTTTCTTTCTCTCTCTCACACACACACATGCACATCACCACACATTTAAAGGCACATTGACGTATGCACATCAAAGATGCACACACACACATCAAAGACGCACACACACACACACATGCGCATTCACACTCATGTATACATGAAGGCACATTCATACACACAAAGACAAGCGTTGACACGCACATATATAATCACATTTACACACACACACACAGAGGCATAGAAGTGCTGACACACCAAGGAACATTCACACACATACACACACACAGTGGAACATTTGCATGCGAACACAGTGGCGTCTTTACACACGCGCACGCACACACGCTCAAAGAGGTAAATTCACACACAAACATTTACTCACTTACATGCACTTCATGTACACGCATGAACATTCACACGTATACACAGAGGAACATTCGCACACATACACTAACAGAAAGGTACATTTATGCATACGCACATACGCACTTTCATGCTCACACACACACATACACACCCACTGACATATACACTGAGGCACATTGACACATACACACAGAGGAAAAGACATGAACATATACACACACATAGACACATTTACACACACACACACAGCGGTGCATTCACACGCACATACACACACACTCATAAAGAGACATTTTCACACTCATATAGAGGCTCATTTACATACGCACACAAGCACTGTCACATTCACACGCACAGGCACATTCATATATACATAGAGTCATACGCACACTTGCAGAGAGGCACATTCACGCTTACACACACATATAGTGGCACATCACACACACACACACACACAAAGGCACATTCAAACGCATATATAGTCATACACACACGCATATATAGTCACACACACACACACACACACACACACACACACACACATATATAGGTTCATTCATACATATAGACCTCTTGAAATTTATCTTCCAATCTCCTAGGTTCTCTTTACTTCAATCTGCAGTGTGCTTTTTTTTTCTTTTTCTTTGTTTATCAGTGAAATTAGTCACGCATTGTTTATTGCTTGGTTGTAAGTAATGAAAATAAGCCACCAGATGGTGTACCTGCTTGCAGCCACACTCAACATTCTGGGCCGTTCCAGCAGACTTTTCTGTTGAAAGCCCTCAAGAATTATCAGAGAATCCCTATTTTCAACACCTGGTCTTGCGATTTATTCATAGATTTAAATCAGAAAAAAACTATCATTATCTCCCTTTAAAACATTTTTAGGTTTACTGGTATACGTATATTGGGAAGCGTCGTCCCAAACTGTCAGCATAGGTTTCTCTCAGTATTCAAGCCGGTGTGGCTGGCTATGTATATATCACGCGTAGAGGCCATACCAATGGAACTAGAGGGCTAAAAATTTGAATATTTACTCCTTACAATGTATAGAGACTTTTTTCCAATCCCCATCCCCCAAAGTAGATTTTTATTTGGGAAAGGATTGTTTAGTTTACGATGTAGATTTATGCTAAATTGATCCCTTACTTTGTGCCTGGCTGTTGTTTTTTTGTTGTTTTTTTTGACGATTAAATTTTTTTTGTGATCACTGCCCAACAAAGGCATCAGAAGTAATTTATTCATTGACCATATTTTTTCAATTGATAACCCCGACACATACATATACTCACATAGCTTGCTGCTAAAAAACATTGATTGCATGACTGTTTTTCTTGAGTGATTAATCAGATCCTTTTTCATTCTTTCTGGGTTTCTTTTATTTATCTATTTTTATTTAAGTTTGGATAGTGCGATCATTTGTTCTTATTTAATCTTGTATTGTAATTCTCTTCTTTTCTTTCTGTTCTTTCATCCTTTCCTTGCATTTTTCTTTCTTTCCCTTTCCTTTTCTCTTTTCCTTTTTCTTTTCTTTCTTTCTATCTTTCTTTACATTTGTCTTTCTTTTCCTTTCCCCTCATTTCTTTTTCCTTTCTTTCTTTGAATATGTCTTTTTTCTCCAAACTCTAATTCTTTTTCCTTTTTTTGGTTGTGGTGGTAGGGGTTGTCTGTCTTTTCCTTCCTATTCCTTCCTTCGTCCTTTCTTTCATTTTTTTCTCATCTAAATCCGGCTTCAGTTCTTTATCAAAATTTCTTTCGTTTTTTTCTACGTCTTTGAAACATTCTCATTCGCTTTCTTCTTTCTTTTTTTCTTTTTCTACTTTTATTTCAATTTCATCGGTATTCCTTGCTCAACCTTTCACTTGAAATTTGGTAATTCTCCATCTGCTTAACGACGAGAGCTGAGTATTGGAGGCTGAATATCGGCAACCTATTTTTCCGTTTAAAACCCGTCTTAGAGATATTTATCACAACAAAAGAAAGAAATTCGTAATTATAATAGTACTTGCCGACTGATTGAGGAAAAAATAGACATTAATTTTCTTTCTGCAAGAGATACAAATCAGAAAAAGTGTTATGAATATTAGATTGGAATTTGAAAGGATAGTGATATATTTACTATTTTAGTGGAATACGTGTGATACTCACACCAAATATCAAATGATTGCTATGTAATCAGTTAACATGTTTATATCATCCTCATATGTGATCACTTCAACAATAAAGACGGCTTGCTGTGATATATTAAAATGGTCAAATGGTCACGATGCGTTTTCTTGGTGAAAGCTCCGTCATCGTGACGTGTACCCAAGTCACATGACAAGACTACCTGCTTCATTTTTATGTATGTGTCACTGAGGTTTTTTACTCATCACTATGAATCTTTGTGCTCTGTTCGCCTTTCTTGATAGATCGCATCATATTTTCTAGTCATGATGTTGATCTACTTCGGGAATCGGTTATAAATGGATAGCAAATATGGAAAACACTTGGTAGCATGGTTGGTAGTCCTTTTTTAGTAGCAGGGTAAATATAATTCAGGAAATGTAAGTCAGTGGGTGAAGTTCGTTGGTTGATTCACTTGATTCAAGGGCGAAAAGAACATAAGCCAGCAACTGAAATATGGATTATATATCCATTTCTTTACACACACACACACACACACACACACACACACACATATATATATATATATATATATATATATATATATATATATATATATATATATATATATATGTATCACTCTTTACAGTTCATATTATATATATATATATATATAATGCGAAGTGAAAAGAATGAGACGGATTCGGGAGTAGTGTTCTGAGGTTAGGTTTATTTATCCGTAGATATTTTCTGTTATTAATGGTCCAGATATGTTTTAGGATGTATTCCTATCTTCAGCGCTGTGTGCTGTATGACTATGTATTTTTAGGGGTTAAAGGTTCCATGTGGAA
Organism: Thysanoteuthis rhombus; assembly: GCA_963457665.1. Taxonomy (NCBI): domain Eukaryota; kingdom Metazoa; phylum Mollusca; class Cephalopoda; order Oegopsida; family Thysanoteuthidae; genus Thysanoteuthis; species Thysanoteuthis major. The sequence goes on from OY735235.1 coordinate 14,019,476, forward strand.
CCAGAGTCCACTATCAGGAACTTTGCCTTGTGGGTAAAATGTTTTTTTTATAAAGGCTGCTGGAGGCATCCTGCTGTGTGAGAGAAAGTCCAGCCAGTGATGAAGTCATATATATATATATATATATATATATATATATATATATATATATATATATATATATATATATATATATGCACGAGTCACTGACTGTAATAAACCATCTGATTATCCTATAATATCAATTCGTACCAAAAATGAAAAGACAAAGTTTTGTTAAGTACTTTTTACGACAAGTCTCCGTCCGTGGTTCCTTTTAATACATTACGTTCAATACGAGGCTTCAGACGAAGCTTATTCGGATGCTGCATAGAAAAGTTAATCTTTTCAATCATTTCATCTGATTATAAGTGTTTATTTTTCATTACCAGTTTCTGCCACTTGGGATCTCCGACACATCGTCCATGTGCGCGTTTTAATCACAGGGTATTTATTGACAAAAGGCCTCTATGGATTAACCCAACGAACCTAGACGAAAAGTATAAACACTTTTTTTGAACCATAAGCCAGTCTTTCGCACACAAATATAGAAACAATATATTGATTTCTTTCAATAACCCTTATGCATCAACCTTTACACACTTCTCTCTTTGAATTACCGCTTATATTTCATGATTCTTTTTTTTGTTACCCTGGTCCATTTATTGAGAGTTTTTTTTTTTTTTTAGCTGGTTTCGTGATTCTTTACTTCTCTTTCTATAACTTTCATTCAAGTTTTGTAGTTAACTCCCATTGTTCAATCTCTTTTATCTACAGCTCTTCTCATTTCTTATAGCCTCTGCCTTTCCTTTGCCTCTTCTTATATTTCCTCTTTTTTTTCTGTTACGTCTTTTTTTATATCTTATTTTATTTCATTTGCATGTTTTCATCTCTTCTCCTCAATCGAATTTTTTTCTTCAGTTCACTCTTTCTTTGATTCGTTCTCCCCATATTTTCCTCTCCTTTCCTATTTTGTTTTCTTGGCGCACGATCGCGAGCCTTTCACATCTGTCCCTGTTCTACATCTGGTCACGCAACTTAAATGTTTGCTATTGTTGAAAATTCCTTTCTTTTCCCCAGAACATTCCTCTAAATCATTTTAAGTAAATTCTTTAAGGACCTAAAATCAGGTTCATTTTATTGCATGGGCATACTGGGTAGCTAGCTTCCTGGGGCCCCCATGATTCTATAAGCCCCGAAATTCAATTCGAAAATACCATAGCATCAAATCAGGGGTCCAGGGAAATATGTTTCTTTGGACGTACTTGAAAAAAAAATTACTTCGTTGAAAAAAATCGTTAATCTAAATTTATTAGTTTGTCTCGATGTAGATTTATTATAAATAGTACTTCGAAATAAACTAATGGATTTTCGTTTAACAAATTGGAACATTTTTTTAAAGTCATGTAACACTTTTTTCAGTGTTGGCACGACGGTCTGACGGCCAAATCCTATACATTGCATTGCTCAGGTACCCTAAATATTCTTAGATCGGCCCCTCCTAAAATGCCTAGAGCGCAACCCTAAAAATTAGTGCAATTGACTTATTAACAAATTTATTACTATTAACATACCAAGATGGTTCACTAACATAGAACATAAGATCTGACTCGTGGGCATCCTTGCGTAAGGGATCTGCACTTACGTACTGAATTGGCCTATAGGGAATAGACATTCAGGCAAGATCATAGTCAATAATTTTACAATGACTCTTAATGGCTCATCAATTCCATGCGGACAAACCCCTGGAAAGTCTTGCTATTCCCAAACATATTACATTGAAAGAAGGGTTACGTTGTAAAACTTCTAAAAAAAACTGATTTGTTACACGTAAATTTATTAGTTTATTTCCAAGTTATATTTATCAGATTCAATCAAAAATTTACTTCAAGACATACGTAGACCTCTTCTGGTTAGGAGATGTGTGTTCGATCCTCACCGCAGGCTTGTTCTTTATTTCCTGATTATGCTGTTAAATCGTTGCCGTAGGATTACGGTCCTAATTAAAGTTGTGATAAAAAGCAGCTGGAAATAAGGGTGAAGGTAAAAACTGGTCAAAATTATCAATAATGATAATACATTTGGGTTTAACAATCTCTTTACAACAAAATAATTCTTTTAAATTGATCCTAAGAAACACTTTTTATCAGTGTAGCACAAAGAAGCCTTCTCTGTCAGCAATCTAAAGTGTAAAACTCAGGTCAAAATTAATAAGAGTTAAGTATGTTTTTCCTACTATAAAAAGAACAACCTTGATATAAATAAGGGGAGTAAACTCTTCACTGTTTGCCCGTCCAGTCACGTTGAACCAAAGGGATACATATAATCAACATATCCGTACCGTGATTTGAAATTACGATTCACTGCTGGGTAGGCTACTCGCTTACCGACTGAGAGCCAAACTGACAGTTCTGAAATATCGCCAAAATATACGACAAAGAATTTTTATTTCATTTCAATAAATATGTACATTTATACTAATATATATATATTTTTATATTTGTCAGTTTATCATAAATAGAATACAAAACTGCAGAAGTCATTTTCTGTAGGATGGGAAGTTGGAGTAGAATTCAACCCTGCAGCAGCCAGGGTTTTTTGAAAACTCATGCATGTTTTCTATTTTTTGTAGGCTAAGTCCTCACTTTTTGACACTTTGACTTGCTTTATAGAAACATGTAAACAAACATACACACACGCGCGCGCACACACGCATATATATATATATATATATATATATATATATATATATATATATATATATATATATATATATATATATATATATATACAAAAGTAACACGAACAGCGAGTACCGTCTCTTATTATACTCACTGATCCTTCATGATTAAATACGTTTTTATGTGTAACCTACTTGATTAAAGCCAGTTTTTAAAGATTAAATGATGCTTAGTATTAAATAATGCCTATATAACATAACAAAAATACACGCATGACAAAAGCTATAAATCAAAATCATAGCTGAAAGGGAGGTTGTGTTTGATCAACACTACCAGGATGCCATATTGATATAACTGATTTGTTTTTTATATCCCCGAAATAGTTATATGGTAAACAACTGATGATCCCAACAAGAGAAGATTTATACTTTGTACCATAATAACAAGGTGTTTGTGAAACAGAATAAAAACAATGGACAAATTAGATAAATTGCATTAACATGTAGTGGGGAATAAGTGACTAAAGTGACAGAAAAAAATATCAAAAATTTTGTCTAATATCTTAAGCTGTAAATCTTTTTAGACTATTTATTTTTATTTTATCGGATCATTTATCCATTTCTTATTAACATAATCGTCGCATCGAAAGGAACAAATAGAGCAGATATACATTGTGAATGAGCAAGATGAGAATTTGTAGTTGAAATTGTTATTTGGGCCATTGCAAAACCAGTGACTGTTTAGCTCAATGGTAAAAGCAACGTTACATTGAAGCAGCTACACTATAGTTTGCATGTTCGATTCCTGCAGTATATATATACATATCAGTGCACGTGTATATGGAATATAAGGATATAGGCAATGGTTCACTGACTTACATATTTTGAAATTTAGGTGCTAAATTTACACGTATACTAATATGTAAAAAAAAAACATGAAATAGCAATTCCTCATGATATATCTAATTTCTGATGGAGAATTCTTTTCGGACATATTGAATCGTTGCTGTTTTTTTGTTCGGGAATAGTTTTGGAACATCTTTTCTGTGTGAAAATAAAATAGCGTTTATCATATCTGCATCTCACATAAATGAATCACCGTAGCCCCTGTGTGCACCAGAACTAAGTGTGTATTTAAAAACGATTGAAAAAAAGTGACCTTTTATCTAAAATTAGCTTAAAATATCATGATTCTGGTCCTAAACAATAATAAAGAAACCCAAGAAAACGCTCAACAACAACGACAACAATAAAACAACAAAAACAAACCTGGGTTTGGATGGTACCTAGTACTGTTATCATGCAAATTTTCAAGAATTAGTCGGGGAGCGCCCAGAGATAGGTGCCCCTACGACATAGAACAAGATATTGAAAAAAACCCGTACCGAGTAACTGGAATATGGACAATAGACGATGGACGCACACACACTCTCTCTCTCTCTCTCTTTCTCTCTCCCTCACTCACTCTCTCTCTCTCTCTCTCTATATATATATATATATATATATATATATATATGTATACACATGAGTGCATTCACAAACACATCAGTGTACATACACACACACATACATATATACAGAAAGATAGATAGATAGATAGATAGCAAGCAAGCAAGCAAGCATGGGATGACTGTTTTCTGTCTTAGATTTTTATCATACCTAATTAAAATATCTTATGAGTAATCGTGTTCTGGTCTCCATGAGAGGGCTGCCTAATTAGTCCGGTGTGCACCACACACCATGATGTGATTTTTTCGGACTGCTGTTCCGTCACTCATGATATGTTAGTCTTAGCTTCACTATCATAACATTTTCTCCAACTTTTTTGGCTACTCAGATTCATCCTGCACGTCTGTATTTTCAGAGCATGGAAACATTTATCTCTCTCCCCGTAAGGGTTCTGATTAAACGTCTAATGTCAATATTGAACGTCAAACTATTTTCCCCTCCTTCTCTCTCAGCTATATCTCTTCCTCTCCTACCTGTCTCTCTCCTCTGTCTCCCTCTCTGTCTGTCTGTCTGTCTGTCTGTCTGTCTGTCTCTGTCTCTCTGTAATGCTCTTCCAACATGGAATGGAGCATTGGTGGATGAGGAATATATATGATAGATAAATATATCGCTTAAATACAACCTCAGTGGCCGTAAAGCTCCGTGGAGTAGAGGGAGGATACGAGCCTCCGGGTCTGAAGCTAAGGTTTCCATCCTGCCTCTTGGTACTGGATGGGATATTAGACAGTTTATAGTCATACACAACAAGAGCTGTAATACAACGAAACAGCTGTCTGTGGATAACACAATATATATATACATATATATATATATATATATATATATATATATATATGTGTGTGTGTGTGTGTGTGTATTTGTGCGTTGTTTAAGGGTGACTACACAGATAACAGATTTTTTGATCTATTGCCTGGAGAGATGAAGTTGTTAGTGTATTATGTCAGTTCCAAAAGTGCTTACTCGTCCACTCTATATAGTTTGTTATATTGTTTTTGGTGATAATCAAGCTCTCAGGAACCGCTTATGTTGAAAGCAGAGTTTAAAAGGTTTTAACAGAGCAAATATTGTAAAATTTCTCTTGATGAGATGCTGTAAGCATTGAAATACCTTATTGAGAACTGTTCTTTGCAGTCTCTCTATATATGGTT
>OY735235.1:14029830-14039830 GCA_963457665.1 Thysanoteuthis rhombus
AGAAAAAGATCAATCATTACCAGAAAACAACCCAAAGCCATTTACAATTTTCATTGAAAATAATACTATCAGAATATCCCTACAATATTTAACAAGCATGAGAGTCAGTACATCCGAATGAAGACTATTTTCCTCCTCCTCCTCCTCCTCTTCTTCTTCTTCTTCTTCTTCTTCTTCTTCTTCTTCTTCTTCTTCTTCTTCTTCTTCTTCTTCTTCTTCTTGCAGTTGTTGTTGTTCTTTTTCTTCTTCTTTTTCTTGTTGTTGTGGTTGTTTTTGTTCTTCTTCTTTTTCTTGTTGTTGTTGTTCTTCTTTTTCCTGTTCTTCTTTTTCTTCTTCTTTCTTAATTCCCAGCTAATGCTACCACAAATTGTGGACTGGTCATTGAACTTTATGTTCTTGTCAATCAATACAAATGTTTCCCAGGTTCTAATACAAAATGAAAAACACCTGCTCCCCAGATTTTTCTATCCATGTTTTGTCTAAACGATACAACAATCAAGTTAGTTTGTAAAATAGAGTTACCTAACTAGACTGACTGCCTCAAGGTCAAACTCTACTCTGATAGAAAACTCAACTATTTTATCGATTTTGGAAGATATTTTCTGCTTTATGTAGTCTGGGCCAGAAAGGTAAGACGAAAAAGAAGTTTCTACTCAACACATTAGCGTGTTAGATTCCCTGCGTTAAACAGACCTTGTGCCACATTCTGTCCTCGTGGGAGTTCAGCTATATAGGAATTATTTTAGTTGCTGAGCTAAATTTTAAAAAAAAAGAAAAAAAATGAACATTTCTTGTACTCCTTGACAGGAGTGTGTGTGCAAAAAATCAAATTTATGCTATGAACGATTAAAGCTATCCGCATGACACACACATGGATAAAAACCCAACTAATCTAGCCTCTACGCTTAATTTACGAGAAACAAAAATCATTTTTCTCACTGACTGACAAGGTTGTCCGTGACACAGTTCAACTTCCTACTTTGAACGGTTGAACAGTACAAGTGACAAAAACTTCATAAAAAACCGAACTATTTCAGCCGCTGGGCTAAATTTATGAAGTACACTTTTGAGTAAGAGTTTGACAATCATTGGGGAACTTCTACTGAGTTTATTTTTGTATGTAACAACAATAACGGATGACAATGACCAAACAACAAACCAGTGACGTCATTCACAAATAAGAGTGATATAGTGATGCATGCAAAAACTGATGATCAATTCACCCCCACTTCCAAAGCCCAACTCAGGTTGACTTGCTTTGGAGTAAATTGCAAATCCCATTTACAAGAAATACTGATAAACGAGTTGGAACTTAACACATTGTTATGGAATTATATTTTACGTTGAAATTAATTCTGTCTTCTTTACTTTTTAGATTATAATGGTGCAACGGAGTTTGTCTGTAGCAGAATCAGATTTGTTCATCGTTGAATCGGTGCAATAATATATTAATCAATACAGTGACCTATGAATTATTTGTTTGAATTGATACCGCAGACTACTAATTCTAATTCATTTGTCAATTTATTTCATAACTGATGACAGATGTTATACTAAAGACACAGAAAATTATACATAATTGAGACACAGATATTTAATCAATATTTGATTGGCTTATGAGAAGACGGAGTGATTAATAATTCTGCAATTCCCGATTTTATCTTCAAGTAATTCACACACACACAAACACATTTAAAACAACAGAGCAAATGAATATATATGCATGTGAGTGTGTATGTGTACGTGTGTTCGTTTATGTATATGTGTGAATATGTGAATGTAACTCCTTATCTATAAAGCATATTTTCATTATAAATACAAACCAAAATTATAATTATGATCTGAACAAGCTCATGAATACACACACACACACACACGCTAACACACAAACTCACACATATAATCTCTCTCTCTATCTATCTATCTATCTATCTATATATATATATATATGTATATATATATATATATATATATATATATACATATAAAAGTTATGTATTGGGGACGCAATTCATGATCATGTATACATACATGCATATATATATATATATATATATATATATATATATATATATATATATATATATATATATATATATATATGTATATGTATATATATATATATATATATATATATATGTATATCTATGTATATATGTATATATATATATATATATATATATATGTATATGTATATATATGTATATATATATAATTATCTGGAAAAAAAAGCTTTTTATCGATAATACGATGTTTTGACAATTCCACGTGAACCAACTTTGAAAGTCATTTGCAAAGAAGGAAAAGTGTTTAAAAAGTTAAATCGACATTTATTGGAACTTGCTGTGCCTCCCCCCACAAAAAATGCTACTTATATACCTATTCATCCAACTTTTAGATTTCTTTAACATTCATAAAATTTCACTCATTAATTACGTTCAAAAGGAGAGTCCCCCGGTGGGACTTCCTTTCAAATCTAACTTATGTATCAACAGCCCTATTAACCTTGGCAGGTATTGAGCACTGTGATTAAATATCATCAACAACTGAGGAAATTATGTTTCTTTTTTTGTACTAAAATGCTATAAACATTATGAATTATATCAATACATATATATATATATATATATATATATATATATATATATATATATACATATATATATATATATATATATATATATATATAAATATATATATATATATATATATATATACATACACACACACAAACACACACATATATATATATATACATATATATATGTATATATATGTATATGTATATATATATATATATATATATATATATATATATATATATATATATATTCAGAGTGTCGCCAAAACCTTTATGTAAAATGAGAAGCGAATTGCACCCCCTGCTAGGTTTACAATACCCACCGTTGTTTCAGGCTCGATCTGCTAAATGCCAATTCGTCGTCCCAAAAGGACACCAAGTTCCTTTTTCCGTGTAGAATTCGGCCAAACGGAATATAATGGTTATGACTTTTTCCTTGAAGACTTTTTTCGCTATGATGTAACATAAAGCCTGCCTGATTGCGCGGAGTTGCACGGAGCTGGGAATCAGGGCCTCTGGCAGAAATTCTATATCGCGGCTTCGAAGCTGTTCTTGTTCCCTACCCTTACACTAGAGCCGGATCAAGACTTTTATAGGCCCTTAGCACTGAAAAGATTATAGTGGCCCTATATATGTGCAATTCAGAACAAAAACGAAACAAAACCGTGAAATTGAACTTTTGAAATTAAACAAACCTTGCAATAAGATTTATTTGCAACAAACACTACGGCACGAGTATTATATTACACCATGAAATGTGACTTTTGATAGAGAAGACAAAGACGACTCTAAACCCAATAAAGGGGCAGCCAGTTGGAATTACTTTATGAGAATTGGATACCCATAAACAAAGAGTAATTAATTTCAAATCGATCGGCGTAATATTTAGTGAACAAAACTTGGCTTAACAAACACACCTTATATCTTCATTTCTTGGCGTTACTGTTAAGAAGAAAAAATCCGAGTACAAAATACACACACACAGAAACACAGATGTATTGGCGTACAAGAAACACCCATTCATGCACACGCTTATATATATATATATATATATATATATATATATATATATATATATATATATATATATATATATATATATATAGTAGAATGTAGATTCGCTACACAAACTTGCTCATGTTTCTGCCCTCTTCGGTGCATATGTATATATATAAATATATATATATATATATATATATATATATATATATATATATATATATATATATATATATATATATGTATATATATATATATATATATATATATATATATGTGTGTGTGTGTGTGTGTGTGTGTGTGTTAATGTGTATTTGTAGGGATGGATCTATAGACCTCTAGCTTATGTGATCTTCCATCATGTTTAGATCAATTTTATCTCATTTTGTATTTTGTATTTTGTATTTTGTATTAAGAGAGAGAGAGAGAGAGAGAGAGAGAGAGAGAGAAAGAAAGAAAGACAGGGGGTGACAGAGTTTAAACAAAAGATCTTACTATTAGATCTTTTTTTAAATAAAATACCTATTTAGTTAGATGATTTAAGATATGTTTTAGATAAGTAGCTGCGGCACACACACAGGCTACAGTGATTCAGTCCATTTATACGAGCTATATCTATTTATTTTTCCACTGAAAACATTCATGTTTACCACACAAGCAATTTGAACAATCATGTATGAAATGATATATTTCGAAAAAATTCCAAAAATTTCCGTCATGCCAGACAAGAAAAATATTTACGATACGGTTCTAAAAAAAAATCCATAAATTTTTACCTCTCAAACTCAAACAGTTGACACTAAGGAAAAAGCACCGTTCCCCCTCACAGCTCCAAAACCGATGCGTGTCTGATGACATTTTGGACAAATCTTCGGGAATGCCATTCTCAAACTCGATTCTTCCTGTCATTGTTCTAACACAATTGACTGTGACTCAAATGATCCGCCTTACTCGTTCATTTTACCTCTTTCCAATCCCCCCCCCCCCCACCAATGGCCCTCGTCAACTTGCGTATGTGCCTCGTGTGATCACTTGTTAGAACGCCTTATTACCCAGAAGTATCTATATGTTATTGCTGGAACAGGTTACTTTGAAATCTGAGATTTTTTTTTCACACCGATTCATATTCTTCACGTTATCTCTTTTTATTTTCACTTTGATTTCCAACAAGAAACCGTCAAGAAAAACTGTCGCCAAAAATAGATTTCTTTCAGTTTTCATCATCATCATCATCATCATCATCATCATCATCATCATCATCATCATCATTCTTTTAACGTCCGTCGTTGGACATAGACCTTCCCCAAGATTCGCCACAATCTTCTATCACGGGCGTCGCAGTTTGTCCAGTTTGTCTCACCATCTTGTTCTTTGTCAGCCTTCGTTTTGCATGTGATCTCTGAGGATCCATGTTGTGAGTTGGGATGTCCATCGGTTGTCTGACATTCTTGCAACATGGCCTGCCCATTGCCATTCAAGTTTTCTAAGATATTCTATGATGTCTCTGGCTCCTGTTTTCTTCCTCATATACTGTGCTGTCAAGCGATCTCTCCATGTGAGGTTGAGCATGATTCTCTCGAGTGTACGTTGCATGCTTCTCAGTTTGCAGGTTTGTCTCTGGGTTAGGTTCCATGTTTAAGCTGCACCAATGTAGCTATAGGGCTGGAAATTTAAGCATCCATTCCTTACTATGTTTAGAAAAAACGTTTATGGTTCTTTTGTTTGGTTTTTTAAATCCATCCCACCCCCAAAGAGTTTTTTTTTTTAGTGTAAGGGTTAAATTTGCATTGTACGGTTACACTTAGTTAGTGTCCGTCTTTAAAAAATTTTTTTTTTTTTTAGATTGAGCATTTTTGCCATCACAGCCCCCAAAAAGGCGAGAGAAGTAACTTATCCCTTCTATTCCAATTTCTTTAATTGATCCTTATGCTAGGTTGCATGAAGGTTTCTATTCTGTGACTAACAAGACTTTTTTTTTCTTCATTTGTTTCTGCTCTTCCCTATTTCTTTTCTCTTATCTCCCCTCTTTCTTTCTTTTGTTTTTCTTTCTTCTTCAGCTGTAACCTCCATTATTTTGACCTCAACTTCTCTTTTTCCGTCAAGTTTCTTATTGTTTTTTTTTTTCTTTGTCTTTGATTTTCTCCTGAGCCATTTTTTGAAAACATTTCTCAATTTCCCATCCTAGAATTAATTTTCATCTCATTGAATCGCTGTAGCTGCTCTAATGACCCGACCGACCAACTTGCCAAGTGGACTACAGGTTCTTCTCTCTTTGCTGGACAATGTGTCTGTATTTCTGGGCCTTCTTGGTCACATTTTGGGGAGCTGCAACCTTGAATATCTGCATGACTAACACCAGTAGACAGCAACTAAAAATGTTCTTTTTCTGAGATATCATAGAAAGTATTGAAAAGTTCAAATGGCAATGGGCTAGACATGTTACAAGAATATCAGGCAACTGCCAAACATCATGACCCAAGAAATGGATCGCCGGGATCATGTGCAAAATTGTTACCGATAGAAAGTAAGATGGTCAGACGAGCTAGAATAAAAGTAGTACTGGCTCCGCAACGCCCATGACAAAGAGGTCTGGCAAATCTTGAGGAAAGTCTATGTCTAACGACAGATGATAAAAGGCTGGTGTTGCTACTGCAACTGATGATGATGATGATGATGATGATGATGATGATGATGATGATTATTGTACAATTAGGAATTATTCAGCTAAACCTCAACACAACCCAGTTTTCAGCCAGGGAACGCCTTCCACTCTTCAGACCCAAATCCGAAATTACCTTCCAATATATTCAAATTGCTCCCATGCGTGCCCCACGTTCAGAATCATTGCTTTACCTGATAGCAAGGGTTGCCAGTAAGCGGTTTCCTCTCTTTCTTCAAACATTCTTTCATTTCACGTTTTTGTTCTCGTCATCCAAGTCAAATTTTATTAAACACTAACGCACAGTCTCTCGTCTCCTCTATGCCGATCTCACCTTTCTAGCTCACACTCTTCTCATTTAATCTCTTCTGCGTTCTCCCTTTTTCCCCTCTCCTCCAACTATGCCAGTGACTGATCAGACCCCTGTTACGTAATGCGAATCACGAAAATAAAACCTGCAGTGGAAAGTTGACACAGAAGTGTCTGGGTGGAAGGCAGTCGATAACGTTCTCGTTAGATACAGACCTTTGTCGTATCTTTATGAAGGCGGTTACATCAGACATGTTGATTACATATTGTTGGTTGAGATGTTCATAGAGCGACAGACAGGATTTGAATGATGGGAGATGGGTTGGACAAGGGACTTAATTCCAGTTGGAGTCGAAGAATTTAGGCTTATAGCTGAAATATTCAGAAAATAGCGTTAGTCATCAGTATGTAGAGGAGCAAGTATATTATTTGTACATTGCATAAATGAATCACCGTATCTTTTATCCAAAATAATCTAATATCTGCATAATTACTCGGATATTGTGGGTGCCAATATGACCATGGATTTGGATTGTATTTAGAGGAGTATTAATTTTCAAGTTTGTAATCCCAGAAAGGTGACCAGGAGAATCCAGATATACAAGCTCGTACACACACTTGTGCGGACATTCAGAGAGAAAAATCTGTAGCCAATTTGGCTGGTTGGTCGGACAGGCCATTTGAGAGGCTTAGGTGATTCGATTATATAAATTTACATACGCGTATAGCTCTTTATTGTGATATTATTCGACTCACTCAAAAACACCTGCACGCGCACACACACACACACACACATACACACACACATATATACACATATATATATATATATATATATATATATATATATATATATATATATATATATGTGTGTGTGTGTGTGTGTGTGTGTGTGTGTGTGTGTGTGTGCACTTGCACTTGTACCTGGAATTTCCCATGTTTTCATACTACATTCATGACGTTATTTCTCTTTTTATGTACGCCACTATCTGATACAGTGCTTCTAGAGCAAGTTCTCAAACCACTGGGCATCTGCTCTTCACACAAATGTGACAAATCTATAAAAGATTATCTTAATAACGTTAGGATGAAAGTGAAGTTACTTTATGAGGACTTTGAAGAGGACTAAAGGCTCCGTTGTCTTTTGCAGGTCATTTTTTTTTGTGAATATTAAATGGCTGGAGAGTTTTGGGACAGATCTTGTGTATGTGCGTGGATTATGCCTGTGCGGTCATTTTTAGATGCAATAGCATCCGTCACCGACTGACGGACTGACATACCCAAATCTGTGTTATGTCCCCGCCCAGTCTTGTCGATTTAGATCACCTAAATCTAGATATTTTTGGTTGCATCTAGATGTTAAAAATTGTTATCTAGATTATATAATTAGTAATGTTTTTAAAAATTGAAGTAATACTGTTAGTAATATTTTGAATAAATTGAGTAATATTTTGGGAAAAGTCATATTTGATTAATCAATAATTAAGTAATACACTTCCTAGATTTTGCATTTTATACATGGAAAATCCTGACGTTTTTAAGTGTTTTCTTTTTTGACTCATCAATGCCTTTCTTTGTACCGATATTTTTTTCGAGACAATTTTACGTAAAAGATCCAATTTGTATGAAAATTTTAGATTAAAGGTCTGTTTTTAAGATAATTCTAGATCATCTTTTGAGATAATTTACTTCTGGTACACCTGCAAGCTGAAGCAATTCATTTATGCCAGGTACAAATACCTGTATTCAATTTTGCGTGCTTATTTAAACGAATTATTGCAAGGTGAAAGGAGAACGCAGCTTGCCGCATTCCAGGCATATATAGTCTCTTTCACTAAGCCACACGCCATGACCCAGTTGGACATCATAACAAAAACATCTCAATTTTCCTTGTCGTCTTCTCCTTCGTCCAGAATTACAACAACGGCTTGCCACAACAACGACATTCGTTCACTTCGTCATCATTGTCATCAGTGTGCTCAAGACAAAATGTCTGACGTCATTTGTTTTGGCGGGAAAGATGACAAAGATGTTTCTACTGCGCCACAACCAGACGATGCATGCTTGTCTTTACCCCGTGTTTGTCTGTTTGGTTACTTGCCTGGACTTATTTATCAGAATCTCTTTATATTTATCTAATCTTAACTGCAGTCTGAGTAAATATATTCATGCCTGTCTGTCTTCGCCTCTCCTGGTCTGCCTCTTACTTTTCTCTCTATATCATCATCAGCAGCAGCAGCAACAACAGCATGGGAGCCAGTACTTTTATAAGTTTATAGTTCTATTTTCCGCCGGCAACAATTTCGAATATGATCTCTGATAATCCACATTGTGAGTCGTGATGTAAAGCCGTCGGATTGAGTTTTCTATAGGATTCTATGATATTCCTGACCCCCAGTCTTGTGATCATTCAACGTGATGTTGAGCATGATTCTCTCCTGTGCACGTTGCATGGTTCTCAGTTTAAAGGTTAATCTTTCGGTTTTTGTCCCACGTTTCAACTCCATAGGTGACTATTGAGTGGAAGCATTGGTTGTACACCCTTTCTTCTTAAGACGAATTAGATTTTTCCTTGTTTTTCAAAAATGAACTTGATCAAACGAAAGCTTGCCAATCTCACGTACAGTATTTTTGCTGGTCTATATGACATACGGATAACGATAGTTTTTGGATGGTTAACACCCACTTCTACACACCCAAACCCAATAAATATCCATTTCGAAGTTTGGTACTCGGTCTCCAAGTCATGATACCAGTGTATTATATGCATTGTTATGATTTTAAAAGCTTGGAATAGTGAAATCAAAAAAAAATTCTGACCATTACCAATAAGGATTATCGGTAGGGAAAGTTCAAAATTAACTTACTAGTTTGGCAACCCTTCTGAGAAGCGATATGAGTTTTCCTTTTCAATCTCTGTGATCGAATCGGAATGATGATAGTGACAAGGAGATGTGAGAGGCGTAACGGTTAACAACATGGGCAATCGAATCAGCGAGCTGAGTTCAAACTCTGATCGGGCCCGTTTCCATTCTTTTTGCACATACGTCTTTGGTTATCAAATTCTTCGTAACATTTGAAATTGACGTTCAAGGTTTGTTAAGACTAGAAATGTACTGCTGACATTCAAAGATGGAACGCAGTCTTGCAGGACTGTGGACGTTTGAACAGTGGGATCTTCCTACAAAAATTGCTGCCTGTACATATATCCGGTACAATATATCCTGGAGAAAACGGGAGCCCGAAACATCATAAAATTCAATTAAAAAATTCAAATAGTTATGGGCTGGCTATGTTGAAGGAATGGCAGACAACCGGTGGACATGAGGACTCACAATATGGATCCCGAGAAACAACATGCACGACCGAGGCTGGCAGAGAACAAGACGGAGAGATGAGCTAGACAAATTCTGAAAGCACTGATTCCGCGACACTCACGATAGAGAAGTGTG
>OY735235.1:14047330-14052330 GCA_963457665.1 Thysanoteuthis rhombus
GCCATTGGTGCCGTTATTCTTCTTTACATTTTTTCTGTATATTCCAACTGATTACAATACAACAGTGAAGTCCACTTGCATACAATTCCACTTGTCCAACGAAGTGATTATCATATTCCTAAAATCTCACTCTCTGCTTCGACACATTCGTCTTTCTGGTTTGAAATTTTGTACTTATCAATTATAATAACATATTAATCAAATCTTTAATTACTAGCTAGGGAATTAACTAGCTGAATCAGATAGTATCAATTATCATTACCGGGTGGGTAAGTTTGCATACATTTTTCTCAGTATAACTTGATAAACTCGACAAATGTTTTAGATTGAAACGACCCATTCAGAGGAAATATCTTTTCCATGGAAACATGGTTGAGTTTAAATTGATTGATTCCAGAGGAAGTTATAGCCAAGTGAAAAATGTTCCAACTAGCCCTGGTCCCCCTACCCAATAACATACAAGCTATCATTAAGTCGTCTATTATGATACTTGGATTAAACCAGGCACCCGTAAATTTAAGGTGTTGATCTCACGAACATTGGTTGTTACCGCCTACGAACCTTACAGGCTATAAAACTTATAAACCATCAAAGTGAAAAATTAAAACACACATATTTATTCGTGTTTCTTGGAGTGTGGGTTCTACTTGTGCGGCAAATGCATTGGTTCAGAGAGTTACATGAAAACGGGAGTCATGAATACTCTTCAATCGATTCGCTTCACTACCTCAAAATAAAAGAGAGCAAAGAAAAAGAAAAAGAAGAAGAAGAAGAAGAAGAAGAACAACAACAACAACAACGACAACAACATGTGAAAAGAAATAGAAAAAAGAGAGAGGAAGGGAGAAAAAATAAGATGGCAAAGAGAGGAAGAAGTGAAAAAGAAATAAAAAAGAAAAGAAAAGAAGAAGAAGAAAGTGAAAAGAAAAAGAAGACTGGAAGAAGAAGAAGAAGAAGAAGAAGAAGAATCGGAAAGAAATGGAGAAAAAGAGGACTGGGAGAAACAAAAAGAAATGGGAAAGAACAGAGCAAAAACAACCCCCCTCATAAAATGAAGATAATTAAACTCACAAGGTGACTGAAAAGAAAGAAGATGAAGAAAAACGTTGAAGGAGTAAACGAAGAAATAAAAAGAAACAAAAAGATGAGGAGAAAGAAGAAACAAAAGAAGAATAAAGGAAAATGAATATAAAGCAAACGAAAAGAAATCAAGGGAGTAAATGGGGAAAAAAGAAACAAGAAGAAAAGCCACAATATCAGAACAAAACAGAGAGTGAAACAATGAGGGAAAGTCAATACAGGTTACAAGAAGAATAAGAACAACTATGATATGATAAAGTGTAGGTCTGGTTAGTCACTCAATAGAAACAGTCATCCAACCAACATGTTTGGTAGCTTCTGTGTTGGAGGTAATGAATTAGAAAGATTGGAAAAAGGGTGATCAATGAATACCTACTTCACCTGCCTTCTGTTAGGCAACGATCACTAAAAAAAAACTGGATTATAAAGAAACAAAACAATGAGACCCAAACTAACTGATAAATCTAGAATAAGTTTACAACACGGACTCGATCTGCCCATAATGGTATTTAGAGGGGAACTAATTAAAAAAAACACATTTTTCAAGACATGATAATTAGCAATGGCTCCAATTCTCTGCCCTCTAGCTCCATTGGAGCGTTGCAGTCTGTACGCGTGGTTCACACATATATGCATAGCCAGCCACACCAACTTGAAAACTGAGAAAAAACCTATTTTAACAGTTGTAGCAGACGATTTGTAATAAAAAAAGAAATAGGAGAAAGAACAAAACACAAGGAAAAAAATGAAACAGGGGGAGGTAAAAAAAGAAAGTGTATGGGAACGTAAAAAGGAAACTAGAGAAATATAGAGAAATTCCACAAAAAGAAGCAAAAGACCAAGAAAGAATGAGAAAAGTAGAAAGATAAGGGAAGGAATGAAGGACATGCACCCCCCCCCCCAAAAAAAACCCAGCAGCTGGATGGAGAAAAAAAAAAAAAAAAACAGAATTGTGACAGCAGTTGGACAAAAGAGATTTTGGTGAAATGAGGGAGAATTGGGACTTGTTACCAGAGGAGCAAGAACAACGATCTATCCATATAAAACCCATACATACAAATGAGTAAGTCTATATGATTACTTGGTCGTCTGTTATCTTCGATTCTTCGTATACCCTAAACGTTATAATGGATTGGTCCATGTAAAATAAATTAACGTAGGTTATAAAACAATTAAAGGGGTGTAATAAAATGAGGCTGTCGTAACAACAATAAAACATTGGTCACAGAAGAGCAGGATGCCTGAAACTAAAAGAGAAGAAAAACTGTATAAAATGCTCTTCAGAAATGAAATAAGTCATATTATTGATAAAACAAGATTCTTCAAGTGATCTTTTTCTTAATACCACTCGACATTAGAGGTGTTTTTCCTTTGCTAACATCTTGTAGTAAAACTTTATGTCCGGCCACCCTTTAAAACAGCCTGAGTTGAGTTGAGACTTTAAAAAGACTTAAAATTGGGATACTTGAATTAGCAAGAATAAATAACCCATTGAATCAGCCTCAGGCTCCTTAGCGCTGACCCATTCATAAATAACACCGTCATGTTTTTCAGGTATATGCAAGTAATCCTTATCATAATTTAAGGAATATATATATATATATATATATATATATATATATATATATATATATATATATTCTTTCCCTTTGTTCATACGTAATTGTCGAACCATACCAACTTCAATGAGAAAATGAGATATTCATGAAGCTTCCGTTGTAGATTCATTCGTTGTAGGTAACTCGCCAGACTTGCGAGCTAAACCCACCTCTGTTGCTACATGTTACCGTTCGTTAACGATATTTTTTCTTCTTTTAAATGTTTCCTCTTCTAGAAACAGCCAAACAAAACTGTCACAATAGTTTTTTTTTCAGTTTTCAGGTTGGTCTGGCTGGCTGGCTATGAATGTATCACGTGCACAGGCCCTACCAAAGGAGCTAAAGAGCTAAAAAAAATCCAACATCTACACCTTATCATGTTTAAAAAGAAAAAAAAACTTCTTTGTTATTTTTAATTATTAGGAGATTCCTTGATGGGGAGGGTGATTTGCTATGCAAGTTTATACTAAATTCATCCCATCGTTTGTGTCGAACAGCAACCACGTCAAATGATGACTATCCAAGGGAATGCATGTGGAATAATTCATCCATTGATTACCCCCAACACGACATGCTGTAAAAAGACTTCGGTCACGTGACAGTTTCTATTGAATGACTTATCAGACCAGGTTTTTTTTCAACTTTTTATTGCTTTTTCTTTCTCTTTTACTTTCTGCGTTATCTTGCTTTCCTTTTTTCTTCTTCTTCTTCTTCTCCTTCTTCTTCTTCTTCTTCTTCTTCTTCTTCTTTGTATTTTTTTTCTTTGTCATCTTCTTTTTTATAGTCATCTTTTTTGTCTTTTTCTTCGTTATCTTCTTTGTAGTTTTCTTCTTTTTCTTATTTGTAGTCTTCTTTTTCTTCTTCATCTTTTTCTTTTTCACCTTTTTCTTCTTCTTCTTCTTCTTCTTCTTCTTCTTCTTCTTCTTCTTTGTAGTCTTGTTCATTTTTATTTTTCCTCGTCTACATCTTTCCTCCTCTTCTAAACCCACTTCTTTTTTTCCCCACCTGCGTAAAAAGCCATCACGTAAGCTCATTGAGATTTCCACAAGACTGATTCCTTAATCACTGCCATGTTTAATGCCACAATCCTTTTCAGCCTTCCCACTTTCCTTGAAGAAAAAAAAAGCCGCGACAGAAGAGACAAACACAAAAAGAAAGGCCGACCAGATTGGGATTTGCCTTCGTTTCACACTGGGAAGATTTCAAAGGCAAGGAAAACGTAGAAAGTCGTTTGGAACAAATGAAAGGGGCGTTGCTTGGCGACAGGTGTTTAAATAAGATATTAATGATTTTCACATACCTATTCAGAGACGTTAGTCAATCTTTGTGCGCTGAAGAAAAAAGTCATATACTTATCAATGCGTATATCTGAATCGGTTCTTTTCTATCCTAGTCGATTGGTATCCATCTATCTACACCCCTTCCGCTTTCTCTTCCCCCCTTCTCTCTCTCTGTCTCCCTCTCTGTCTGTCAGTCTCTCTCTCTCTCTCTCTCTATATATATATATATATATATATATATATATATATACGTAGAGTAGCGTGTTTAATTGTATATCTATTTAGTAGTATGTTATGTTCGATTACTGTTATAACGTAAGCACTGTAATGAATAGGTCCATGTGAAATACATCAATTGAAGTAATACATTAAATCATAAGGTTCTGATGAAAAGGCCATTATGACATATCAGAGAATAATACGTCAAAAAATCGCTGGGCGATTGAAATTAATAAAAAAGTGAAAGGAAAAAAATCAGTGTGTAAGTGAGTGAAAGAATTGTTTAATGCTCAGTCCATACATAAAAGAATTTAAAATCAGAATACTTGAATTATGGAAAGAGATATAATAAAATAGTAATTAGCACCCCAATACCCATCCATACATAAATAACCCCATCATCTTTTATTGGAATACTCTTATATATATATATATATATATATGTATATATTATTGAGTCGTCCACAAGCAGCTGTTGCGTTGTATTACAACTCATCAGTGTGGCTATAGACTATCCATTATCCCATCCAGTACCACGAGGCAGGATTGGAACCTTTGCATATATACATATATATATATATATATATATATATATATATATATATATATATATATATATATATATATATGTATATTATCAATCAATCATACAAACAGATGCATACGCACACAACTTACATATAGCCTCTATACATCAATGACCAAAGGTTAATGAAAGAAAAAACATTTGTTTTATTCCCAAATAACTACTTTTAAACTAAGATTCCCTTTTTCCTCAATATACTTCTTCAATAATCACATACATCATATAATATACAATGAT
>OY735235.1:14064830-14067330 GCA_963457665.1 Thysanoteuthis rhombus
GTGAGTCTATGGTATGTATGCGTGTATGTATTATGCTTGTATGTTTGTGAAAATGTCGTACATGTGTATGTGGTAACTATGTGCATATATTCACGTGCATGTGTTTGTGTGTGATGGTGGCGTATGTGTGTGTGTGTGAATGAGTTGGTGTGTTTCGCTTTTTCGATGAAACTTTGTTCGATAAATAGTCGTGGTACCATGCTATACAGTATTTAGCCGCTGTCAAAATGACTGCTAATAAGCAATCAATTGCAAAAACAAGTTGATTTTTTAACCCCAAGAATTTTGAAATACTTGAACAGTATAGTGTCCTATTTAAAAAGTAGTACAACCATAATTAATCTTGAGAAAATTAGGACAAGTATAATTGATTTAAAGATTAAATGGGACTGTTTCCCTACAGAGAAGTGTTTGGTCATTTTAGTTAATTGAATGTCTGATAAAACCTGGCTTTCTTTGAAAGTTACAGCTTGCTTACTGATTATTCGATACTACCAAAGCGAAATGGATCCAAAGTCATGGATTTCTCTCAGCATCTATGTATGGATCATTGTTCTCTGATTTCACCATCATCGAGGATTTTGCAGGGCAAGGTGCACGCGGGCAGTTGTCAGTAAGATATTGCAAAAGTTTCATTGATCAGGTTAGTCACTCTATAGAAACTGACACATGACAAGCGCCTTTGGCAGTGCGCCGTGTTCGGGTGATCAATTAAAAAGTTGGTGAAAAGGGTGATCAATGAATAAGTTACTTCTCTCACGTTTTGAAAAAGTCTGAATTTTCAACAAAAAAAAACAAACGAAATAAAACAAACGTGAATGCTGCTGGGCAGAAACTAAAGGATCAATTCGGTATACATTTGGCATAACTTACATTGCAAAATGAATCCCTTCTAACAGCCCATTGTGGGGGGGGCAAAAATTATTGACAAAATAAGGAGTACATGTTAAAACTTTCAGCCCTCTAGCTCCATTGGTGCAGCCAGTATGCATTACACGTACATACGATGCCAGCCAGTCATACTATAATGAAAGTTTTGGTAGGACTTTTGGTTGATGGTTTCCAATACTAGAATAGTTTACCAACTTATGTGAAAATAGTACAAGCATAAATAATTTCAAGAATGACTTAAGATAAATCTAGATCTTTGGGGCTGGAAAATAAATTGATGGGGCAATTTTTTGAGTTCTTAGCTGAAGTATAAGAGAATTTATGAAAAATAAATTAAAGAATGTGCCTAGTTATCTGTGCTGATAAGCTTGTAATATTTTCATGACGTGTCATACATTTTTATAACTTGAATTAATCCAGAATACGTATTTGTAATGTAAACTGCTTATAATGATGTCCATAGAGGCATTTTATTTGATGAACATATAAATTGATAACAAAGGGAGTTCTCATGTCTTCTGCTAAGCAATGTTTTTCTTTCATCTATCTAACTCTATTGCTTAACATCGTTTCCTCTCATGTATACATTAAACAAAGACGGGGCCTTGAGATTGCTCCCTTCACTACAAACAGCGATTTGTCATTGTTTCAAACTATTTTCGGGTAAGCCCTCTCCAGACATATACCAATTTAATCTTCTAAAATTTAGCAAATGAAGCTTCGTCGGAAATGAGACTGGCTACCTCAAGGTCGAACTCTGTTCTGAATGCAACTATATCAGTCTCCCAGCCGAATAAAAAGAAAAAAAAGGAAGGTTTTCTCATTGACAGGGAGTTGATTTGAAGAAGTTTCTACTATGGACGGTTAGGGTTGAGAAGAGAAGATAAATAAAAAGAAACAAGCTTTATAGTGAAGTTTTAAAAAAAAAAGGAAAAGTTATCAATCCAATTGAAATAATTTTTCTTTCTTCCTTTCGTTTATTAATGTCATAAAAAAGAACCCCCTTCTCTACCTCCTCTCTCCCCTTCTCTCTCTATCCATCTTTTTTTGATTTTTCACTTTTTAGCCTTAACCGGAAGTCTGACCCTGTCATTGGTGTTAAGTTATGAAATCAGAAAATCAACTCAGTAGGGTTTTGAAAATATGCCCGACTCCACCATTCTAATTTACTCCATCGAAAGGTGATTGCTTCAAGAAGTGGCTTTCTTCTGATTGCTCGCCCACCCCCCGAAGCTACCGTAATACTGATGATGGATTATTTGTATTTTTCCGATTTCCCGTTTCATCGAAGAAAGATACTTCTATGATGGTCTAAGTTCATGCGAATGAGATGCAACTGTTCAGTTCCCTTCATCATTGAATTGTATGGTTTTATTGTTTACATTTGAAAGATGAATCTCCAATAGTTTAATGGTTTGGAATTGGCTTTTTTCACCTTCAATATTATCGACCATATGCTCAATTTCGAAATCTGATACTTCCATTCTCTTAGAGTACGACACATTGTGGGGTTACCGTGTTGTTACTTTCCTTTTTTACATTTTATTGTAAACAAGGCAATTTTCAATGATCGTATGTTTATTAAAAATCAAATGAAAGTAAGCTGAGG
>OY735235.1:14072330-14119830 GCA_963457665.1 Thysanoteuthis rhombus
AATCTGTGAAAGGAAGAACAACTGACTATGAAAAAAGTGATTTTAAATAATCATATTTCGGGTCCCTATACTTAATTTCTTCATATTATTTCACAAAGTCAGAACTAAAGAATTGAAAAATGAATTGAATTGTTACTAGACGTAAACTTATGCAATCGCATTTAATAATATGAGAGAATCATGATGGATAATATATAATGTAATCGGACAAGACGATCACCACCATTCTAGGTACCCTCGGAAGAGAACAAGTTTTGGAAGCAAGGTATGACACCATGAGTTACCACACTGGGTGACCCAAACCATTGGCCATCCAGTGGTATAGAGCAGTGGTGTATTCAGATCTTGTACTGCGTTGCGAGTCTGGTCGATCCCCACAGGTTGATTGAGGAATATGGCCTGATGCCAACGTTCGTTTAGATTCAAAAATATGTAACTGGAACTTCTATTGAACATATATCATACAAAGGGCCTAGCTGGAAGTTATTTAAAAATGGAGGGGATTCCGAAAGCTTTATACACTAGTCTGGATAAGCACATCATAGAAATCGTCACAAATATCTTTCGGCTGCACGTTGTGCTGGGAGAGATTGATTGAAAAAATTGGAAGAAAGGGTGACAATATATAAGTTAAAGATCACAAAAATATCTAATTTTCAAAAAAATTAGCATGAATTCTGCTGGACCAAAACTAGTGATCAATTTAGCCTAAACTGCCTCCCTAGAGTGATTCTCCGCTTGATTTCTTCTTCTTTTGCGCATTTCATAGAGACTCGTTGTCCTAGCTAGAAGCAGTGGTTTACTCTCTCAGGTTCTGCATTTTCGATTTCTAATAATTCTGGAGCAGAGTTTAATTCCCGCTTGTGGAATAGTCAGGAGTTCAAACATGGTAAGTTTCGGTGCAAAAGAAAAACATTTTGTGTCTTTCTAAATTGAAATCGAACGACAATAAAACACCTAAAGAACTAGAATACGTAGAAAACAAGAAAGTGTTAAGAGAGCGCACTCCGCAGCCAACACTGCCATTGTCACGAAAAACAACAGGGGAGTTAACTGTGGAAAAAATCTTGGATCTACCCCTAATTCAATCAATTCTTCCTTAGTCTCTGGCCCATCCTAACTTCCCACAAATTGTAATTAAGATTAATTAAAAACTCTTGGAGATATTTTTATGGATAGACAGGCAAAACAACAGACATGAATGAATACACATTCGTCTCCCAAATCCATTGGCAGAAGTAAAATATGAGTCTACAATGTTTAGTAGTGTTTCAGACTGGAAAAAAATAAAATATTTTAGGATAATTCTGTTTTAAAACAGTTTTTCAGCATATGGTATACAAGGAAATGATATTTCTTCCTGAAGTTAGTACACTTACATCGAGACAGCTGGGGATTCTCATACAAGTTTCACTTGTCTTGGCTTGCAGTACGTGAAATAGAATTAAAAACATCAGACACCTGGAATAGCGTCATGCACTTTAGCAATTGTGCTTACAGCATCTAGTGTTCCGCAGCAGTTACCCAACTGAGCATTGATCAGGCTTGACGCTACTTAACTGGGGGGATAATACTAGAACTGGTGTATTAAAGGTGATTTGGCTGTGAGCCTTTCTACCTAAAAGAGAAAGTGAAAAGGCTTAAGTTTTCAATACTGTCTTTTTCTTTTTATTCTTTATCTTCAATGCCCAGTGGTTTCATCAAAGCAACCATTTATATACTTATAAAATCATAAATTCAAATGCGCCATTAACGTCTACTATACACACCTAAATTGAATTGATAGCGCCAACCTTTTTATTTATGTTCTCTTTTTGGTAGCTAGAATGTCTTTGAATCACTGTGTGCCTGATATATATACACACACACACACACACACACACACTCACACACACACACGTATATATATATATATATATATATATATATATATATATATATATATATATGTATAGCGTGTGAGTTTGTGTGTGGTTTTCTTTTTTCTATTCTTTTTATATACGATTTATACAAATTTTTTTTGTCTGTATATATGATACGGTGAGTTTTTAATCCCGAGTGCCAAAGTTTGTTGGGTAAGCTGAACCCCTGCCCTTCCCTAAGTCATGCAACCACTCGAAGAAAGGCCGTTTTTTATGATCTTGCTGACAGAGATTCCACAGCCAAGAAGTCAAAACTAAAGGCAGACTGTTCAAAGATGTCCACACCATTTCCTGGCATTTAACAACCCAAACCCGGTCACATGACCTTTCTATATCTTGCTCCAGACATAAGTTATCCGATACGATTTGTTACTACCATTTGCGTTTTCTTGATTACATTTGTAAGCGTGTGTAAGTGCATGCGTATATGAATGCACCCTCACGACGTATATGTATGTGTGGCCATTACCTTATATCCATTGGTAAGTGTGAATGCGGGGAAGCTTTGTATACATACGGAGGCGTGAATGTCTGTATTTGTCAATTGAACTTTCCGTGCGCGCTCTCCAGCATTAAACGTGTTACTGATTTAGATTCGATTTTATGATTTTTCGATACTGGAAGTCAGTCTAAAAATCTAAAAACTAAAAAAAACTTCTTAATTGACAACACTGGATCATAGAATTATAGGGGGAAAAACCAAAATATCGCCAACACTGGACTCACAAATTTGGGGAAAACAAACGAAAAAAAACAAAAACAAAACATCTAACCTAACAACACTGGCCTATGAATTATTTAATACGTATCAGAAGTGTTACATAATTGATTTAATTGTGTATATTTGTCTGAGTATGTGATGTATCTGAACATACACACATACAAATTTCCGTTAGCCCGTCACGTTTTTCCGAACCGATAAAAATTAAAAGACACCACCGTAACTTTATCTCCAGAGATAATCCGTCGTTGACGGCCTAAAGCTGAGCTAAAGCTACCGAGATTAAAAGCATGAAGAATTCAAGCCTGAACTATTAGAAGGTAGTCAGTCGGTTAGGAGTAGTCGCTAGACAGACGGCCTAAATATTTTTTGATAAGTCACAAAAAATCATAGATAACTTGAACAAATGAATTGCAGATTGATTGAAAAAAAAAGAATGTGATGGGCTACAATTAAAAGAGCATTTATCAATTTGACTTTTGATTTCGACGTTTAATATTCAATATTTATCACCGTAGTTACTCGAGTACAATGCAACCTCCAATATAATGTGACCTCTGCCTTTTGTAGCTAACAAGCAATAATCATACCCACTAAACGCTGCAAACTTGAAAAAAAAAGAGAACTTAACTGCAAACACTGAAACTGACTTTGTTTCTACTTCTCTTCTGTGAGTTGTTGCTTTGGATTTAGGTAAAGATCCAAATTCAGTATGTTTCTTGGTTTGTTACCATAATACAGTAAGATATTACCCGTGTGTACGTGTGTGTGTGTGTGTGTGTGTCTGTCTGTCTGTCTGTCTGTCTATTTGTGTGCATGTGTGTGTGCTCGTTTGTGAATGTGTTTATGCGTATTTTTGTATATGGAAATGTTTACGTGTGGGTGTGTCTGCAACAGTTTTCATCATGGAGAATGGAATCAGTACGATTCAATCAAATATAGCCTTAGGCTGCTAATATTGACTTCGTGCCATTTCCCTTATAAAAAGCATGATTCCACATATAACTCAGCTTCGTCCCACCTACGTGTATCTTGAGAAAATGTTTACCATTTTTCACCATGTATAAACCGAATTTTATTCTGAATATTTTCAGCTACAGAAATCCAGGTGCGTATTATCTATGGACAAATGATTGTTATACATACCGGTGTACCTATTTGTATACTCTGGTAATGCATCTTTCATTTTGAATTAGAGCTCAACCAGGAAGTACAAATTATCAATGGCAGTAGATCCCACATGGATTCCACGTACAGTAATTCCCAACATACAATAACACTCAACAGGGTAAGAAGTTAACAAATCAGCACTTCTCAAAAACTTTTCAGTAAGTAAGTGCTGTTACATCTGTTGTTGACCTTGACAGGGATCAATCATGATTGACTAAAAGAGTTTTTTTCAGCATTACGATATGACATGATGATATCCCCGAATAGAGCAGAAACATAAACGTGTTTGTGCGGTAAATCCTTTCTTTTAAGCTCTACTCTAAATCAGCGTAATGTTTGATGTTGAATGTATCGAGCACTTGATGGAATAAAACTAATAACACATCGGATAATGTATTATATCATATTTTTTAATATTGCATTCCTGATTTGTGTATATATATATATATATATATATATATATATATATATATATATATATATATATATATATAATGTGTACTTTAGAGAGTGAGACAGACTCGGGAGTGAAGTTTTTGGTGGTAAGGTTTATTAATCCTTATATATATATATATATATATATATATATATATATATATATATATATATATATATATATATATATATATATATATATATATTAGCTGGGGTACCTGGCATTGTCCCGGAAGAAAAAAAAAATTATAATATTGCCCCCAACCACCTTCACAAAGACAAAATAATTTAAAATAGAATCAGAATCAACTTATATTTTATAGACAATCCAAAGATTTAGGAGAAATACTCACACACACACACTCTCCGTCAGGCCTATACACACTATTTTTTTTTTAACAACGTAGGAAAACAAATTTTATTTTACATACGACTTAGATAATTAATTGAATCTGTCATGAACATCCGACCCCGTCAATCTTTTAAAAAAATGATTAAAAGGGGGTGTGCTTTTGTAAATATCCGTCAAAGATACTTGTGCCTCCCCTTCTGCACCTTGGGCCACCACACCCAACTCATTCAAATATAAAAACACAAGCTGCCTGGGATTTGAAAATCCTCAAAAAATGAAGTCTCCCAAAATTGACCTCACTCTGAATTGACCTTTGGAAGTTACCAGAGCTCACCACCACCTATCTTACGTTCATCCTGCGGTCAGATCACCCTTGATCACAAATTTGCAGCCCATAAAATGCAGTAGCGTAAGATTTCATAAAACTTAAACTCACAAAATATTCGTCTTTTTTATAGTATAACATGCACAAACATGAAGTAATGTAAAGTGATTCAGGTTTTCGAGCCAGTTGGTAGAGTTAAGTTCTAAACTTCTGTCGGGATAAGCCTAATAAATATCAATTGGTTTTTATCTCCCATTGGAAGGTTAAAAATCTGTACATTTGCCTTTGTCTTTTTTATTATAGTCAAACAACAGAGACCTTTGAGACATAAGAAAAAAATCTCTGGCGCCAGAAGGTTCTCATTAACATTTAATCTGAATTTGCTTATTGATTGTGGGTTCTGAAGGCAAATTCTATATGTTTGCACTCACTGAACAAGTCAGAAGAGAACAAATAACAGATTGATAAACAGAGGAAGAATCGATTGCCAGAGAGAATACCTATTTTGGTAGTTTGCTACGAAACTAAATAGTTTGGTAGAGATGGAGGGAAAATAGTTTATTTGTTAAAACTAAACTTTATCAAATGAAAGTAGTTCTTCAATTAAAAGTTGAACTTCAATTGGAAAAAAAGGAGTTGAAGTTTAATGAAAAAAGGGCAAACTTCACTAAGTATATGTATATTTGGTGCATATTGATTAGTTTTGTCAATTTCTTCAAAGCCTTTTTTATGCTTTTAAGAACCTCAGTCAAATGTTCTGTAATGAAATGAGTTTTATTCTTTATAATTTTTCTTTCTCCATTTGTTTCTTCCGCTTATTTAGCCATTCTCTTTGGTCTTTTCACCAATGGTTTGAATTTTTCTTTTTCTCGTTCTTGAATCCTCCATTATTTCAATTTTTTTCTCTCTCTTATTCCCAAACTCTTGGCTGTCTACGTTTCTTTTTTATTTAAAAGCATCATTCTAATCTCCTCCCCTTTCTTTCCTTCTTCAATTCTTCTTTCTTTCTTCCCTTTCTTTTATCATCTTTCCCCGTTTTTATTTTTCTCCCCCGATCTCCCTTTATTTTATATGGATATATTTATTTTTTTATTTTTTTCACAATATCCTTTTTCGAATAACCACAGCTTCACGAATCGCCCGACGAGTTGACCAGCCAAGCGGACCACAGATAATTCTTTCTTTGCTTGTCCGTGTCTATATCTGAGTACCTCTGCATGCACACCTGTATGCATGTGTGTGTGTGTGTGTGTGTGTGTGTGTGTGCGCGCGCGCGCGCGTGTGTGTGTGTGTGTGTGCGCGCGCGCGCGTGTGTGTGTGTGTGTGTGTGTGTGTGTACGTGTGTGAAGTTTTGGGGACTGCAACTGTTGTTTTCCTCAAAAAAGTTCTTTTTTGAATCTCAATGGTCATTTTGAACAATCAATGCCAAAATCGTGCCGGTATTCATTTAGATAACTTCAAATGAAAGATTTAATTTTCCCCATGGTTCGTGTATGCTAAGTACTTATATCCGTCTATCTATCTACCAATAAATCCATCTATCTATCTATCTATCTATCTGTCGATCTATTTATATGTCGACGGTACATGAAGCACTAATGAAGTCACAGGGATGTATTTTCAGTCATTACGTCAAGAGGTAAAGTTTCATTTGTTTTTTGGAACCACCATCCATAACCTTCCACCCTATGGAGAACTCTTTTTTTTTTTTTAGGGGGAGAGGGCAATTTACAATTCGAGTTTATTCTAAATTGGTCCCTCTATCTCTCTCAGGCTGCATTTGCAATGGTTGTTTCTTTTTTTTTTTTTTGTTTTTGTTGTTTTATTCTTTTTCGAAAATCCCACCCTGTCAGTTATCCAATAGAAGGCGAAAAAGTGCCTTATTCATTGAGCACTCCTCTCCCTAATTTCAATAATTGATCAAAGCCAACAAGGATGGCTACCTGAAAGCGTTGATCACACGACAGTTCCCATTGAGTGACCAACCAGACTTACTCCTCACTTATTCTGTCTTCTCCTCTTTTTCACCTTTCCGTCATTCTCTCTCCTAATATTTTGCTCCCGATCTGCGCCATCTTTCTTTTAGAATCATTCGACACTGTTGACCCAGGGGAAGTGGATCTTTGACAAAAAAAAAATCATCCCTACTGAGAGCACAAGAAAAGCAGCTGAAGTGTGAAGCAGTCATGAGAGGTACTAAATAGAGAAAAAAAATCTCTGAAAAATTTGATACTGTCAAAACCATCTGACTATACGAAAAGAGCCTTACACATCAGCGTCGTTTTATCAAAATATTTTCTCCACTAAGCAGTATTTCACTACTTGTACGGGGGTCCAGGAATCTCTCGAAGTGAAGCAGAAAGTAGGCTATCAAGATATTTCTCTGCCCCTTCGGTGTTTTGTGTGAAATAGGTGGGAAAAGATCATGAAGCCATTTCCTGGGATGATGGACGACTGACATATATTTCATGTCAACTGGGTCTTTAAAGAGGGATCAGTTAACGGCAATGTGGGAGGGACTGTCAGTAATGAAATAAATTTCAAAGATATGTTCAGGAATACTTGGACAAAGCTCAAGTGAACGAAAAAAAGAAGGCGAACACAGGGAAAGTAAGAAGAGAAACAGGAAAAAGTTCTAACATTGCAGGAATGAACTGTAACCAGTAGAAAATATCACAACAGATAAATAATTACATAATCCTGATATTGAAGATTTTACTAGGAAACTATAGTACTGTGTTCTGCAAATGTTCAGCTATCTCAATACTTAGTAAACCCCATAGAACTGATATATATATATATATATATATATATATATATATATATATATATATATATATATATGTGTGTGTGTGTGTGTGTGTGTGTGTGTGTGTGTGTGTGTGTGTGTGTGTGTGTGAATTATAAATTTTATTATAGGATACAAAAACTTATTTGTGACGATTTCCTCTCGTTAGACAGTTTAATGTATCACTTGCCATAGACAACGTGAATAGAATAGACGATTAAAGAAAATTAACGACAGATCAGATCAAATAAGTATCTATCTGATATAGCGCAATTAATAATTTATACTGTCGGATCAAATATATTTTGATACATTATGTTCGCGTTGAAAGAAGCGAATAAACCAATAATGAACGAAATGAGTGCCCCATTTTCTTTAATTGTTTATTCTATTTACGTTGTGTAGGGTGAGTGATACATTGGACAGGAGATCATCTCAAATAAGTTTCCAAATAGTATTGCGCAAGTCATATGAGTCATTCTGCTGGACCAAATATGTCCATCCTTAATATATATATATATATATATATATATATATATATATATATATATATATATATATATATATATTGGAGAAAATGGATATGCTGCAGAAATCAAACCTGCAGCCGATAGGGTAGCCGCTTCGACTTAGCGTTGCTCTTACCATTGAGCTAAAACAGACGAAAAGAAATAGAGCAGATATAGACTATGAATGAACGGGATGAAAAGTTGGACTTCAAACAGTTATTTGGTTCTTTACATTACCGTTGACTGTTTATTTCAGTGGTAAGAGATGGGCATTGAAGTGACAACCCTATCGGTCACAGGTTCAGTTTATGCAGCAGCGCTTTTTTCTTCGATTGTTTATTCTATCTATGCTGTCTAGGTATATATATATATATATATATATATATATATATATATATATATATATATATATATATATATATATATATATATATATATATATATATATGAACTATAATGAGTGAGATAGACTCGGGAGTAAAGTATTTTGAGATAAGGTTTATTTATCCATAGATATTTTTGGTATTTATAGTCCACACATGTTTCGGGATGTATTTCCATCTTCAGTGGCGTGTACCGTGTGAGTATGTGTTTTTAAGGGTTAAAAGTTTCATGTGGAACCAAAGTCCACTATCAGGAGCTTTGCCTTGTGGGTAAAAGATTGTATAAAGGCTGCTGGAAGCATCCTGTCGATACTTCAATATATAAATGAAAACATGAATCAAGCGGATAATACCTACCTGCTAGATAGCGATATGAAAAATATCCATCTTTTCGTTCGAAGAAGCCTTCAGAGGCAGAAACCAAAGTATGTCTGTGTTGAGAATCAATTGATCCATCATGACACCCTCTAGCCTATTTACCACTACCTTGATCACAACTAAAGATACCCACGACTCAACCTTACTAAGTATTAATTTGAATAACTTATATTCTGCAAGATATTATCCAATTGATGTATAGATACAAAAAAAAATGTGAATAACGTGATAAATAAATAATCTGATTATAATTCATCGAATATCTGTCTATTTGTCTATCTGTAAATAAGCATCTAGATACTAAATATAAATTCAGATAATTATAAATGAAATCTAGATGATTCTGGATAATTTAATGAAATTTTGATGTTTTTTCTTTGAAATATTTCGGTAAGTGATTATTTCTTGTCAGTTGGGATCTTTTGCTAAGTGAAATTCTGTTGTAAGTGTCTTTCGCCATGAAAGGTTCCACTGTATCATAATTGATGAATGAGGTCGTGCATTCGAGACTTCATGGTAACAAGGAGAAACTCCCCTTTAGATCGTTCATATATCTACGCCAATGCACTAATATATTTGGCATTTTTACGTAAACCATTTAAAATATTGGAAAAAATTTGAAAAAACACCAAAAGAAATATTATAAATTCTATCAGCAGCTATTGGGAAATGAGTAACTAAAATGACACGCACATTTTTCGTTATTTTTACTGCATGTTTATATGTTTAGAGTTTAGAGCTGTGAAGCTTTCTAGACTATACACAAATCAGCCAAAAAGTAAAATGTGGATAAAATTGCAAGGGATATACTTATAGCAAATAATACATCTTCTGTTGGGTCTAAAACTAGGCGTAAAGTTATGTATTTATATGAGATAAACAGCTTTATTTTCTTTCCGGCTGTTATCTGAGGGCAAATGATATATATATATATATATATATATATATATATATATATATATATATATATATATATATATATATATATATATATATATATATATATATATATATATATATATATATATATATATATATATATATATATATATATATATATATATATATATATATATATATATATAGTCATATGCATGTGTTCGGACATGTGCCTTTGTGTGGGTGAATATATAGAAGACTCCATCGGTTTGGTTGGATCTATGTTCACGAACACCATATATATCAAAACATTGCTTGTAATTTTGTCATGATTATTTTATTGAATTGTCGTTAATGTACAGTTGTAGCCGCTCATACGATAGAGATCTTCGTGCAACCAATGTCTTCTGACAGTGTTGTGTGTAACCAACTTGAAAATGATTTAGATAAAGGGATGATCAACAAATAAGTTACTTCTTTTGTCTTTTGTTGGGTGGTGATCCATTACAAGTCAGAATTTTCAACAAAAAAAATGGGAATGAAAAAAAAACAATTGTACACAAACTGAGGTATCAATTTAGAATAAACTCACATCTCAAACTGACCCTCCCTTTAAAAAAAAAGTATTGGGGTGTAATTTCAAGAAAAACAAAATAAATTAGATTTTTTATCTAGACAGGAATGAATGTCGAGATTTCCAATACTTTAGACTGGTGTTGCCTATGTGCGTAATACATACATACCCGGACAGACAACTGGAACAATTTGAAAAAAAAATGGAAAAAAAACTGTCGACAGATTTGGTTGACGGTTTCTAATAGTACTACAAAGAATTCAAATAGTATTTAAATCAGTTTATATTTCGGCTTGACCCTATGTTTCAATTATCTTTTTCTCATAACGAGTTCAACGTATTCGCGCAAGCACAATTCATTCATCATTTCCGGGTTTTTTTCTGATTTTTTTTTATTCCTCATAATTCAAACCAGTTCTTTTTCAGTTCGTTTAACAATACTCATTCTCCTCCTCACAGCCTTCCTTCAATGTATTATTTTTTTCTGGCACAGTGGTTCTCAACCTTTCTCAACCAATTCCATCCCCTGGATCAAACTTTTCTACGTGTACCCCCGACACTCACACCGAAAGTTCATACTAGCAACATAGTAGGAAGGAAAATATCTAGAACAAAATCCGTGAATGCAAGATTTCAAATGCAATACTACTCATTTTTCTTCGAAGGGATCAGTTTTTTATATTTCTAAAACGGCACACTGGTGTCGGCTTTATATCACGTGTACCAAGTAGTTACAATTAGAGAAAAGATACACACGATAAAAAGTGTCTTTTAATGATGTTATCCATGTATTCCATTTGGTTGATTCCATTGTGAAAAATCGGCCAGTCAGGGTCGAGATAATTTTAAAATCCAAGGCCCATTTGCTCACACTTTGAAATGGAATGAAATCCCCGCTAAGATTTTGAAATTAGCCCTCTTGGGGGTAATTTGCACCTGATTCAGAACCACTTTTCTTTCTGAGAGTTATTCTTCCTTTACCTTTCAATTTAACTTTGTTGTTTTTTACCTTCCTGTACATCTTTATCAGAAATCGTTGCCCAAAAATGTTAAAATAGGTTTCTTCAGTTTTCAATTCGGTCCGGCTGGCTGGCTATCTACTGCTATCAAGGTATGTATGTATGTATGTATGTATGTATGTATGTATGTATGTTTTTACGTATGTATGACAGTTACATCTATGAAAATAGAGGACTGAAACATTTACTCCTCATTATATTCAAATCCCCTTTTTAAATGAAGTTTTAGAGGGAGGTCAGTTTGCAATATAAATTTACGCTAATGTTATCCCTAATTTGTACCAGACTGCTTCCATGCCTGTTATTTTTACATATATTTTTTTAAATTCGATTTTTTTGTGATCAAGCAATAGGCGAAAGAAATGACTTATGCACTGAAACCCCCTTTTCTTAATTTTTGATTTAATCACCCCTAACACAGCATACTGCAAAGAAAACGTTGGCCATGTGACAGTTTCTATTGATTGACTAACCAGACCTGTTTATTTATTTATTTATTTATTTATTTATTTATTCATTCTTACCTTTTGTCAGACTTCGTTTTTTTTTTCTGGCCGCCTCAAATAATCTATCATTGATTTGCGATTGTCTATTGGGTGAGCGACACAAATGTCAACCCCCAACTATCCCCCTCCATTTCCTGACTTTCAACTTTTCACCTTCCTCTCCAGCACCAACAAACACTTTCCATATCCAGTATCTGCGAGAAATGTCTCCACCCGACCAGCAATCCCCTTATCGAAATATTTCTCCGTTAACAACACTGAGTGGTGACACAAATAGATAGTTATTGACTGCACAAGACACCCGATGACAAAAGGCCTTGGATTTTGAACCCATACCCCTGCCACTGACACAGGCACCCGGAAATATTCTTTGTACAATTTGTATATAGATATATCCATAAACGTGCAGCATAGAGGTAGGGGGGAAAAGACACTGACAGATACGGAGACACATGCAACTACACACACACACGCATATACAATCAACTCCCCCCACACACACACAAATACACACAAACACGCACGCATTCACTTACACACACATATATATACTTTTTTTTCTTCTTTTGGATGTGTAGATATATGATGGTTTGGCCCTGCAAACGAAGATTTGTTGGGAGGATTTTTGCAGCAGAAGAGAGCAAATCCTGTGTCCATAATAAACCAACATGAGCAATATACATTCAAGGTGAAAGGAGACTTGTCTAAGGTTGATTTCTTTTGAAAGCTTAACATCTTTAAACATATATACACCAGAGCGTGTCAATAATGTTCAAATATTCATAAACGTACCGTTAATTTTCCTCGGATGAACAGAATGCTAACTCATATTGGAAAGTCAACTTGACCAGCGGATATTGCACTAAACTTGAATTAAAGCTTAGTTTGGGAGTTATACACGTGTGTATATATATATATATATATATATATATATATATATATATATATATATATATATATATATATATATATATAGCTTGTTAACCAGCCAGAACATCTTGAATAAAACGAAGGAATCTATGTTGACAGTTTTAGTGACAGTTTTTGTTGACGGCTTCTAATACATACAAATGAGGAGAAATGGATGGGATGAAAAAGAGAAAGAATAAAATGTTGTTCAATGGATTATGGAGTAGAGGAAAGGGAGAATATGAACTGGAGAAAAGAAAAAAATATATATAGAGAGAGAGAGAGAGAAAAGTGAGAGAAAGAGAGAGAGAAAAAGAATTACGCTTCTAAATTATCTTTATACTTACCTATACAAATATTAAAGCATATAAATATTTAATAATATTTCAGGCTGTGCACTCTCTTTCCAAAAGTGCATATTAGGAAGGGACTTAACAATGTGTGAAGCATCTTGCCATTATTATAATGTAAAATAATTTTCTGTCCATCCTTTGAAATTACAGCTTAGAGGTATACCGGTTATTTCTCTTCAGTGTTGCAAATTTTGATATTTTATACCTAAATTTAGACTTGATATCCATTAAAATGTCGAATAAATCATAGATCTATATCTAAACAGAAAATCTCCAAATTCGGATCTATAATTTTTGGAAAAAGATCTATATTTTGTATTTTCCCATTTACATTCATTAGATTGATCGAGAACTAATGATCCAAACAACTTCAAACTAGACACTGTAATGCTTTATTTTCAAAACTATATTGCGGATGTCAACTTGGAATATTGGTTACTTGCCAAGCTTTAGCAGTGCATACTAATGCAAAAAGAGAGATAGATTTCTTAAATTGTAGTCGGATGTCAATTAAGGGTACCAAGTGACTTTTGTCAAGAACTACAACTAACTACTATTCCAACTGAAAATAATTACTGCAACTTTCATATTGTGCAAATAGTGAAAGAAAAAATATACATATATTAGTACAAATGTATTCGTCAGGATTTCAGAAAAGACCTTATGTATTTGCTAGATAAATACTCGTAGACATATGAGAAGTGTCAGTTTTCCTCGATCGGTGAGAGAGCTGCCTACCGATCACTTGGTCATGATTCCAAATCACTGTAAGGAATTGGTAATTTCATAAATCTACTCATTCATCAGAATAAAAAAAGTCATTATGTATTTGTTACATAAACTTTCGTAGATATGCAGGACTGGTCAGATTGGCTGGGTCGGTACGAGAGTTGCTTATCGATTAGTTGGTTTTGATTCCCAATCATAGAATGAAAGCATCAATTATCAATAACGTGTCAGGACATGAAAAAATTGAAGAGTTTACTCCCTTAAAATAAGGCAAGGATTGCTACTCTTGTTCTTGGTACGGTAGAAAAACGAAATCAACTCCAGCTTCCATCTGGGACTGGTGTTTGACGATGTACACTTGAATGCAGCTTCTCTTGTTTTTTAGTTGACGAGAAGCATGGCCAAACTGACACTAAGAAGACAAAAATGACAATAGACGACTCACAAACATCAAAATGCCGCTCCTACAAAGGTTCTGTTAAAAATTAATTCAATCTCTTTTCCTTGTACGTAAAAATTGTACGTTCATGTCAGATGCATTGGAGTTTTTATATTTCTTTTCTTAGTTGCAATTCTTCAATACTTGTTCGTGTTAAGAAATTACATATTTCCAAGTCAGTGCTCGCAGGCCAACGTCCATAGCTTTTGGCTGATGGTATATTTGACACAAATCTGGTAATTTTTAACAGTATCAATGCCCTGTGTAAATGAATCACCGTAGCCTGCACTCATGGCAAAACTAATTGGACAAAAAATTATGAGGAATAATCTTGTTTCCGGGATTTTTTATTTTCTTTTTCCTTTCTTACTTTATTCCATTATTCTTGTCTTTTTTTCTTTGTTCTATTTTCCTTCCTTTCCTTCTTTCCTCCCAATCTTTCTTTCTGGCTTTTTTTTTTCTTTTCTCTCCTTTTTCCACCTTTTTCTTTCATTCTTTCCGCCTTTTTTTCTTTCCATTTTTCTTTTTTTTCTTTTTTCTCTCTTTCTATCTGTCCTCTCTTTTATCTCTACCTTTCTTTTTTTTCCTTGCGACTTTCATTTCATTTTCACTTTTTGCATCTTTTTTTTCCTTTCATTTTTCTCTCTATCTTTCCTTCTGCATTTTTCTTTCATTTGTGTTCCCTTTTTTCTTGCTCTTTATCTTTCCTTCTCTCTTTCTTTCTCTCTTTCATTCTTTTTTTCTTTGGTTTATTTAATCCGTTTTCACTTTTCTCACCATCTCCGAACGTGTCTTCCTTCATGCCATCAAGCCATTTTTCTCTTTCCTTTCTTTCCACCGACTTCCCTCGATCTATACCTTTCATTAGTTCACGGTTCTACCGATTCCGACCATTTCAGTACCGCTGCAAGAAAACAACGTCGAGTGATGCACCGATGCCTGCCAGAATGTCTTGTAGCAGATTTGTCAATGCAATGAGGCTTTCGGGTCGATTGGTGGTATGGCCACCCGCAACCTACCGGGGTAGATGTCACTTCACTGCTGAAACCGACTGACACTCACCAATAGGCATGTAACAACTGACCACCCTTCAGTAGCCTGAAACAATAACTCCCACGCGTTTCTCTACTTCGACGTCATTGCATCTACGCCTGTCTTTGCAATTTCCTTCTCTGTTCATCTTCCTCTAGGATATTTCTGTTTATTTTATTCTATCTTATTTTCCTCATTCTCTGACTTTATTTGTTTGTATTAGAAACCATCGACTCATACTGTCACCAGGCTTCTTCAGGTTTCAAGTTGGCTGGCTGGCTATCCATGTATCACGCATGCCAGTCACACCAATGTATCTAAAGGGCTGGAAATTAAAACATATAGTCTTTATTATGTCTGGAATAACTTTTTTTCCAATCGCCTTCCTAAAAAAGATTTTAGTCGTGAGTTTATTTTGCAATGTAAATTCATGCTAAATTCATCCCTTGGTTTGAGTCAGGCAGGATTCACGCTTGCTTTTATAAAATTCAGACTTTTTGTGGTCAACAACCACCTCCTGAAGTAAAAAGAGAACAGGTCTGGTTAGTCACTCAATCGAAA
Source organism: Thysanoteuthis rhombus (assembly GCA_963457665.1). Lineage (NCBI taxonomy): Eukaryota > Metazoa > Mollusca > Cephalopoda > Oegopsida > Thysanoteuthidae > Thysanoteuthis > Thysanoteuthis major. The sequence goes on from OY735235.1 coordinate 14,088,315, forward strand.
CTGTCAGGTGACCCAGAACTTTTGGTGGTTTGCCTCGTTGGAAAGAGGACTGATTAATATTGTTGGGGTGATCAATTAAAAAATTTGAAAAGAAATGGATGGCCAATGAATAAGTTACTTCTCTCTCCTTTTTTTCGGGCAAGGATCATTAAAAATCTGGATTTTCAAAAGCAATCAGGCACAAATGAAATGATCAATTTAACACACACATACGGTGCTGGGTAATCCCCACACACATCAAGATCCTACTTAGAGGGGGAATTTAAAAAGTTTGTTTTTTCATCATCATCATCATCATCATCATCATCATAATCATCATCATCAGTCTTTTAACGTCCGTCATTAGACATATACCTTCCCCACTTCTCTATCATGGGCATCGCTGAGCCAGTACTTTCTGAATTTGTCTAGATCGTCTCTCCATCTTATACTCTGCCGGCCTCGGTTGTGCATGTGATCTCTGGGGATCCATATCGTGAGTTGCAATGACCATCGGTTGTCCGCCATTCTTGCAACATGGCTAGCCCATTGCCATTTGAGATTTTTAATGGATTCTATGATGTCCCTGACTCCCGTCTTCTTCCGGATATACTGTGCTGTCTTGTGATCTCTCCATGTGAAGCCCAGCATAATTCTTTCATGTGCACGTTGCATAGCTCTTAGTTTGCAGGTCTGTCTCTTGGTTAGGTTCCATGTTTCAGCTCCATAACTGATTATTGGGAGGATGCATTGGTTGTACACCCTTCTTTATTTCCGCCCTCTAGTTCCATTGGTGCCAAGACAGCCAACCGGACCAAGTTAAAAACTGGAGAAACCTTTGTTAACTTTTGTGATGACAGTTTTGGTTGACTGTTTCTGTTGAGAAGAAAGTTTTTCGCAGAAGAACATTCGGAATTTTAAAAAAACTTGGCTACGCTAGCGTCAAACTACGTTGCTTCATTAAAATCTAAAAAGGTAAAGAACATGGAATTTATTCCTCCGTATAATATAATTCCCTAACCACGTGTCCCATGGCAATGATTTCATTGGTGATCACTGTTATGTAATATGTTGACCTGAGTTGAGAGAGTGAATTTGTAATCAGTTTCTGCATACGAAACTCTTACTTGTGTCCGACGTCACTGGTTTTGAGTGTAGTCGTTGTCATTGTTGTGACAAACAGAAATTAAGTCAAAACTAATAGTTTGACTGGAAAAAAAATCCACAAGAATATGAAAAAGAATAAGTCAAAACGAGAAGGCAAAAACAAGATACCAAAAAAGACGTTACGCAGTATGTAAATGCCCTTACGCTGGCCATGGCAACAGCCATCCCTGCCCGGACTTTACATATCACAAATCTCTCTTTGTTTTGGAGGACCAAAAAGTTTTTGCAACATGTGCAATGGGCTTAAAAACACAAGGCACTCCAGGTACTGTCATTCACTTCACCATACGCTATTTTATCCATGACTGGAAAGGGAGAATCTGATTCATGCCTTTCCTTAAGGTACAAGTGCCAGTCTCTGTTGGGGTCTGAACTCAGCTCACCCATTCCATATTCAGCGCTGTTAACCAATCGGCCTACGGCTTTCCAATGTATGATATGAAAGAACTGGAGGAAGAAAAAAAAGACTAAGAAATAAATTAACGTGGAGGAGAAAATTGAGAACTTGGCGAATAAGACGTAGAAGTAGAAGAACAGAAAGAAATACAGAAGGAAAACTGAAATGAAAACCTAAGGAAGAAAACGAAAGGTATATAGAAGGAAAACTGAAATGAAAAACGAAGAAAGAAAATGAAGGCAGAATCGGCAAAAAAAGTACGGTCAAAGACAATGAAGAAATAGCCATCAAACAATTTTCTTTCTCCTTATCATTTTTACCGCCTTCTATCTCTGATTTTCCTTTCACAATGTGAACTGTCTTTCCACTCCCCAAATCCAAAGGGAAGAAGAGACCCTGATAGAACTGAGGAAGAAGATGTTCACATTTCCAACGGACAAGCCCTGAAAAATCCCTTCGGGCGACTAAAAGCCGGTAAGGGGCGAGTACCTTTTAATATGTCAATGCACTTAGTCCATTCAAGCTTGAAATGCTGTGAGAAGCTCCCGTAACGAACAAGCGTCACTGGTCACGTGATCAACCATCCTTAACATGGACAACGCTTCACACACAGCGTTCACGCTGCTCGGACTGAAAGCAACGGTCAGATCTTTCTTCTGTCAGAGCGCCAAACCGTACAGCTTTCTTCAACAGCTTCAACTTGCATCGACAACCTTGTAAAAGATTCTTCTTTTCTCTTTCTTTCGTTCTTTCTTTCTTTCTTTCTTTCTTTCGTTGTTGTTGTTGTTGTTGTTGTTCTTCTTCTTCTTCTTCTTCTTCTTCTTCTTCTTCTTCTTCTTCTTCTCCTTCTTTTCTTCAATTATTTATCTTCAGTTCTCCTACGTATCTTTCTGTTGTTGTTGTTGTTGTTGTTGTTGTTCTTCTTCTTCTTCTTCTTCTTCTTCTTCTTCTCCTTTTCTTCTTCAATTATTTATCTTCAGTTTTCTTACGTATCCTTTTATTATTGTTGTTGTTGTTGTTGTTCTTCTTCTTCTTCTTCTTCTTTTTCTTGTCCTTCTTTTCTTCTTCAATTATTTCTCTTCAGTTCTCCTAAGTATCCTTTTGTTGTTGTTGTTCTCCTTCTTCTTCTTCCTCCTCCTCCCCTCCTCCTCCTCCTCTTCTTCTTCTTCTTCTTCTTCTTCTTCTTATTATTATTATTATTATTATTATTATTATTATTATTATTATTATTATTGTCCTTCTTTTTTTTCTTCTATTATCTATCTTCTGTTCTCCTACATATTATTTTATTGTTGTTGTTGTTCTTCTTGTTCTTGTTCTTTTTCTTCTTCTTGTTCCTCTTCTTTTTCTTTTTGTTCTTCTTCTTTTTCTTCTATTATTTATCTTCAATTCTCCTACATATTGTTTTGTTGTTGTTATTGTTGTTGTTGTTCTTTTTCTTCTTCTTGTTCTCTTTCTTCTTCTTATTTTATTTATCTTCAATTCTCCTACATATTCTTTTATTGTTATTGTTGCTCTTCTTCTTCTTCTTCTTCTTCTTCTTCTTCTTCTTCTTCTTCTTCTTCTTCTTCTTCTTCTTCTTCTTCTTCTTCATCATCATCCTATCATTTTCTCTCATCATTTCCTACTTTTTTATCACACTTTTAATTTCTTCTTCCTCTCTCTTTCCCACGTTCTTCTTATCTTTACTTCTAGTCTCCGAATTATTCCTTCCTTTTTCCTTCTGTCGTGACGGCTAGAATTTACTAAACAAATATATTCAGATTTCCATTGGATCCAGCGATCGTATTTCAGACAGTCTACTTAATTTCCTTTCAAGACAAATATATGAATTACAATTTTCATATTATTGATTAGTGAAGCCAAAAGAATAGTAATTTTACAATATAAATAATAAAAAGAATGACTTTCAGGGAAAGATTATATAAGATTTTGAATAAAAGCCAAGATCGAATGCAAAAAAATGTTGCCGCTGGCCAAATCTGACCAGACAGTCATATGGTTGTCCATATGTGGGTCTAATACCAGAAGGTTAATAAGTCCATGCCCCTAAACGTGGTTTTTAGCTGAATTTTTATCAATAATTTTCACTGTAAAATGTTCGATCTAAATTATCAATATTCAACAATATTGAATTGAATGCATTTATAAGGAAATCGATAATGTTGAAAAATAAATATTTCTTGTGTAAAATAATATTTTTTATCATTATGCTACGAATTTATTGTTGAACCTACGATGTAGAAAAAAAAAACGTTTTGACAATGAAGGAGAAATTGAAAAAAATGATTATGGTTGTATTTTGGCAGCTTCTGCATTTAAAGTCAGTATACCCAGGTAGGGTGTGCACGTTCTCTTTGAACTGCCCACTGACTTTACCGCTTCTCCATCACTACTCCCCTTTGCTTTACTCATTTTTTCTGCGTCAACGCTTAATTTCCGGTGGCAGAGTGATTATTTGAGGAGTAAGAAAAGAATTCAACAAATTTCAGCACGCAATCTGAAGGTTGTGCATTAGATCACAGAGAGCGAATAGATTCATTGGTAAGGTATGATGCAAGCGTTACTGACAGGGCTACTTATATATATATATATATATATATATATATATATATATATATATATATATATATATATATATATATATATATATATATAATATATATATATATATATATATATATATATATATATATATATATATATATATATAATGTAAGTACATTACTAACAATTTTACATTAGAAATGAACTGCTGATGATTTTATTGTAGAAATACATTGAATTTTTTTTTTTTTTAATAATAATATTTCATTGAAATCAGGAAAAAAGGTCATTGAAAGTGGTCAGAAATTATTGCAAGGTCTATGGATAGAATAGGATGATGGTTCCCAACCTTTTCAAAGTCATAACCCACTTTTGTCTATAAGATTACTAGTTTTCCCACTTCCCATTTAAGAAAGTTGCAAAGAGGAATAATTTCAAATAAATTATTATTTTATTTTGCGTATAATTAGACAGCTTCATAATAAGAATTAATACAATTTTATAATTGTACATCAGCTGCTGCTGCTGAAATGTATTTCTTACTTCTAGAAAGCAAGGGGGAATAACTGAGAACTCATCATTTGAAATTCCAATTTTATCACAAAAAAGAAGTCTGTTATGATAACTGATATACATATTAATGTGATCATATCCTCGATACCCTTCAGCCAAAAACCTCCACGACGACTTTTACTTTTAGCTAAAAGGCCCATTCTTTCTAGCACTACGTAAATTTCCCCATTCGTCCTCTCGCAATACGTGATTGCGGCTCTGTGTAGTAACTCAACTGATCGCTGAGTTGAGACCTTGACCATGTCATATCAAAGACTTCGAGAAACGATACTCAATGCTTGCTTGCCAAAGACTAAGTTTGAGAATCCCTGGAGAGGGATTGTTCTTGTTGGGCCTTCTTACACATAATACATCAGTGAAAATATTGATACCCCTAGAACACGGTACAGAGGACCAAATTACGGTATAAGGTAATACCTTAGTACAATGAAGTGATGAAGGTAGGTAGAAGTCAAATCTAATAAGAAAGGGATTTCTTTTCACGGAGAAAGCATTCAGAAAAATCCAATGATAACTTCATTAATAGAAATATTGTTTCCATTATTATTCGGACCATCCTCATCTTTGTTGTTTTTTATACAACGTTTCGGCCGTTGCACTCTACGGCCTTCGTCAGGTATCATCTGGGAGATTTTTGTCCACATGGACACATAGCGCAGTGGTTACAGCATCAGACAAATTACTGTTAAGTAATCTGATGGTACTAGGTTCGATCCTAGTGTGAGGCAGTATAACAATACTACTAACGCTGAAAGAGGGGAGTACGGTCGATATACCCCCGTCGGATAAAATAAAGGGTTCGGTTCGTTACTTCCCAAAAATCTCCCAGATGATACCTGACGAAGGCCGTAGAGTGCAACGGCCGAAACGTTGTATAAAAAACAACAAAGATGAGGATGGTCCGAATAATAATGGAAATAATAATACCTCATCTCAAAAATTCCGAGTTATACTAGAAATATTGTGTCAGAATACTTCATCCAATACAGAAAAATAAAGTAAAATTCAAAATGAAATTTTAAAAATTCGTATTTGTTTATGTTTATAGAGACTTGTGACGTCACCAAGTTAAGATTCAAAATGAGAGCTTTTTCAGTTTGATCAGTTCCGGGTGCCTGATCCATATTTGGTCCCTTCAAGGCAACAAAATTCAACAACAGCTCATTGAATATAAGCGTTGGTTTAGTGTATGTATTATTTCTTTGGGCAGTGAGTTTGATACCTGAGTCAGGAAGTGAAATTCCTATCTCCTGGTCAGACAAATGAATCAATGGGAGAAAATTGATAGATACAAAAAATGAATGAGAACAATGTACCACTTTGAATCGAAATAGATGGTTCTAAAGACGATACCAAATAAGACAGGTATCTGAAAAAGGCCGAAAGTTACTTCGAACGAAAATATAATAGTCAGTTAACTAAATTGTAATTTTGCCATCATACCAATCCTTTTTTTTAGAAGTGACTATAGGATAAGTGGCACAACTTTGGTCCAATTCTATCTCTTTATTGTCAAATTCCTTCTTTTGAGTTTTGACTTTATTTTTACATGTAAGAACAATGACGGATGGCAATGACCGGACCAAAAACCAGTCATACCATACGCAAATAACAGTGACACAGTGATGTACGCAAAAACTGATGACGAATTCACTCCCACTTCTGAAGCCTTACTCAGATCAACTTGTTTTGCTAAAGTTAATCAAATCCTATTTACAATAACTGCTAATAAAGGAGTTAAAAGGGGATACGTAGTTTTGGAACGATATTGTATATAGAAATGAAGTCCATTATGTTTTAATAAAGTATGATTCTTATGCCGCCAAACTTATTTATCATGTCCACCGATCGCTGTGGCCAACTGGTGGAGTGCTTGCCCTTGGTTTTCTAAGCCCTATTTCAGATCCCTTGCTGTCACACCAAACACTTTAAAAATGGTACTCAGCGCCTCTCCGGTACGCAGACAGCGCAAAGGACAGGATCAAGGAACCTCTTCCTGAGTCTGAGGGGATTACAGCCAAATTACGTTGAATACCCAGGTTATCTCAAGATAATCGAGGTCTGTTCAGGTCCTAGAAGGGGGATCATCGGGGTACACAAAACAGGACAACTGGCCTGAGTCTTACTGACAATCGCCCCTATGTACCTAACCCTGAAATACCATTGATGAAAGATATAAGCGGGGAACGATAATACATAAAATACATCCATCATTTTACACTAATGAAATTCATATTTTCTGGTCAGACAGATGAATCGAATGAGAAAAATTAATGAATACAAGATTTCCCCGAGCATGGGCAGTGGAACAAAAACAATTCACCGCAGTGGATTGAAAGAAACGGTTCTCAGAAGAATGTCGAATAAGATAAGTGTCTTAAGGAAGCTGTAAGGTAAAATGGCCAGAACAATACTACTATCAACTAACAGAAATAGCAGAGTAAGGGGAGAGTGAACTAAAGATATTTTTCCACCCAAATCACCCAAAAATATTACAACCATAAACAAAGTTTTTACTTAATTATCCACTATATATATATATATATATATATATATATATATATATATATATATATATATATATATATATAATCAGTCTCTTAATGTCCGTTGTTAGACATGGACCTTACCCAGGATTCACCCCACTTCCCTATCGTGGGTATTGCGGAGCAAGTTTTTTCTGAATTTGTCTTGCTCGTCTCTCCATCTAATACTCTGCCGGCCTCGGTTGTACATCTTGGGAGATCCATGTCGTGAGTTGTGATGTCATCAATAAAACAAACAAACCAAAAGATGAACTAAAATAATTAACTTCAACTAAAAGGAAGCTTCAGTACTTAATACAAGATCTTCCAATGAAAAACATTCATTAACAAATAGCTAAATCAATTAACAACTAAAACGTAGAAATAGAAACTGCACCAAAGAGATTTAGGCTAAATTGAGACTCTAACCCACTCCATCTACCTAAGACAGCAAGTCTCCATGAAGTCATCTAAAGGAAAAAAAAATAGAGCAAAAAATCACACTAGGTTGGCTAGCTTTCGGTTGAGCAAGCTCAACTTTCAAAAACAAGAAAAATCCCACTAATCCTTATAAGATGTGTATGCAACCAATATATCCAACCGATACTCAATTATGGAGCTGAAACATACAAACTAACCAAAAGATTGACCCTCAAACTAAGAAGCATGTAACGTACACGTGATCTACCTCACATACAAAGATCACAAGACAGCACAGTACACTAGAAAAGGGATGAAAGATATCATGGAAACAATCAGATACTCAAATGGCAATGAGCAGGACATGATGCAAGAAGGTCAAACAGCCACTTGATATCACGATTCACTGTGTGTATCCCCTAAAGATCAGCTGCAAAATTGCAGCTGATAGAAAGTAGGATGGCGTGACAACTTTGACGAATTTAAGAAATAATGGCTTCGCAATACCCATGATAGAGAGATCTTGCAACTCATAGGGAAATTCCATGTCCAACGACGGACGCAAAAGGGGTTCTGCTGCTGATGATGATGAAAATGATGATGATGATCGCTCGAACGAGAATAGAGAAGAGACACTTGGTGTACTATAACATATCGAAACGGTTCTGATGATAATCCGTGATGAATTATTGACATTTCAAAATAATACCTCAATAATGGTTAGTATTCTGAGAAAAACTTAGTTTTTTCTTTGACTATGAAAGGAACGTCAACCAGTCAACATAGGTTAGTTCAATTTTTGAGTTTGGTCAGCTTGCTCCAGCTTCATAAATAGTGCTAGAGGGCTGAATATTTACGCATTTGCTCCATCATTAGGACAACAAAAACATCTTTTGTTGTTTTTTTTAAAATTACCCTACACAATTTTTTTTGTGTGTGTATAAGGGATTGTTCAATTTACCATGTATGCTTATGCTTAATTGGTCCATGATTTGTGTCCAGCTGTGTTACGCTTATTTTTTTTATTCAAAGGCCGCCATCCCATTTTCCAGTGTTTTAATTGATCACCCCCAACATGGCATGCCACCAGAAGTCATTTGTCACCTGACAGTTTCTATTTAGTGATTAACAAGACCTGTTTGTTTAGATTTAAAAGTGATTTACTTTTAGTTAAAAAAAAAAGAAAAAGAATCAATTGAATCACTATACTATTCAATAATTCGGAATATCTGCATAGTAACTTCTTTCCATATTTTTTACTATTGTCTGGGACATTACAATTGAAAAAAAAATATATGTATATATAATTAATCTTGAAAAGTTCCCATAGTTCGGGGCTACTTTTAATTGTTTTGTTTTGTTTTGTTTGTTTTTTTATTTAGTTTTTTAAAGGAGAGTAAGAAAAAAGGACATCTTAGTCGGTATTTAGTTTTATTGAATATGAGAAGATAGGGAAGGAAGTGAAATCTTTTTCTTAAATTTCGGTTAGGAAAAGGTTAGAAGAAAGAGACAGAAGACGATAAAATGAAACATTATCACTTGTCAAATAAGGAAAACAAGTTAATTTCTACTGGTTACATTTCGGTGCCTCTGTTATTTTTTTAATCCAGTTTTTAATCCCATCCTTGGGAAATCTAAGGTCAGTAAATTTCAGTCACTGGATATTAAAGCTCAGGTTGATGGGAGAATAATTTCTACGGATGTCCCAAGGTATAGGAAACCTTCCGGCGAATTCCTTAATTAACCTTGGTTTTCCTTGCTCGGTTTTTTCTTCAATCCTTTATTTCCATTCGTTTGTTTTTTTACATTGAGACGATTTCCTCTTTCAATCTAGCCTTTTCTTCATTTTCTTTCTTTCTTTCTTTTCCTTTCTTCCTTCCATTCTTTTAGAATCCCTCAACCAAAACTCTCGACATAGGCTTCTCTCAGTTTTTAAGTTGGTCTGGTTGGCTGATTGTGTTTTTATCATGCACACATGCTGCACCAATGGAGCTAGAGGGCTGGAAATTTAAACATTTACCCTTTCATTATGACATCAAAAACCGTTTCCGGAATTAATTGTATTTTCAAATTCCCACTCAAATAAGTTTTCAGCATTTACTCCGAGGTATGCCTACAGAGAAAAAGTTACTTTGTTTTTTGAAAATTCTCCCGCTTAATACGTTTTTAGAATGGAGATCAAATTGTAATAAAAGTTCATACAAAATTAATTACCAGTTTGTTTTGAAAATTCAAACTTTTCAGTCATCCAGCAAATGGCAACATAAGTAACTTATTCCTTGATTGCTCTTTATTCAATTCTTTTCTGATTGATTACCCTCAACACAACATGCTGCCAAAAGATGTAGTTCACGTCAGGGTTTCCATTAAGTAGCTAACACTGACTGTTCACTCCCTCTCTTTCTACCTACCAATATATATATATATATATATATATATATATATATATATATATATATATATATATATATATATATATATATATATGTTTAAATCTTTCATAATTTTCTGTCTTTCTATCATTTTTTGTCTGTTCATCTCACATAATTTTTTTCCTCTTGCCTGTCAGGCTTTCTGGATCATACCCCCTAGCAGGTCTCCATGACCGTTATGTCACTGACTCTTCCCTACCCTCCCAAAACTCCACAACCCCATCTGTTTTCACTGTTTCCCCCTCCCTCCATTCGCCTTCTCATCGTAATGTCATCGTATTCTCTGTGTTGTACTCAGTCAATCTAGGCAAGATGGCCGTCAACTAAGCAAGATGGCGGCAGATCTGTCTAAGTTCTTTACTTAGCAACTTATCTGTCCTTTTGTGACAAGAGACAAGGACGCTGGGAGGGGGGAACAGGTCGGCCTGACATTGTCGCAGGAAGTCGGTTAGTTGGTGCACCCTAAAAGTAAGAGAAAAAAAGGGACAAACAATTAAAGTGGGGATGCAAAAGAAAGATCTGAGAGAAATAGAACTTTGAAGAAAAGTAGGAAATGAAGAACTACTATATCTGGAAAAAAAATATTGAAAGAGTGAGAGAGAGAGAGGTAAAAACAATACAACGTGAAAAATGGAAAAAAAAAGAGAGAAAGAAAGAAAGAAAGAAAGAAAGAAAGAAAGAAAGAAAGAAAGAAAGAAAGAAAGAAAAGAGGGTAGGATTTCAAGAAGAGATGAGTGACGTGTAGATGGTGGGATATGAAAAAGAAGAAAATTGAGAAGGAAAAAGAAAGGAAAAAGAAAAAACAAGAAGGAAAAAAGAAACTAAGAAAATTTTTGACGAAGAAAAGGAAAAAAAGGGGAAATAAGAAGCAAAGAAAGTGCAGAGAAAAGACAGAAAAAAAAAGAAAAAACCGAGTGGGGAGGAAGAAAGGAAGAAAGTGTGGACAAAGAAATAAAGAAAGAAAATAGCAAAGGAAAGAATGAACAAGACAAGGGAAGGAAAAAATCAAAAAGAAAAGAACAAAGAACGAACAACATGAATAACTAAATGACTGATAGATAATGAAAGTAAAAAAGAATCCATGAAGATATGCTAATATATATATATATATATATATATATATATATATATATATATAAAAAGAGACATGAAGAGAGAGAGAGAGAGAGAGAGAGATAACGTAAACTAAAAAAATGAACCAAATGAATGAAAGCAAGAAAGAAAGTAAGTAAAAAAAAAAAAAAGAAAGAAAGAAAAGAAAAGAAAAAAAAGGAGTAGTTATGAACATGGGCATTTGTTGCCACTTTTCCAGGATGGGGCAAAAAATATAAATATTCCTGGGATGAAAAGAAGGCATATATATGGGTGTGCATGAGGATATACCCAAATATTAGTTAATAATTGAAAGACTACGGAGTGTTTAGGCTGTGACTCGTCCTAGGCTATTTCTGATCATAGTGAACCCTCCATATATGCCCTCTTTTTGAGATTCCAACTTCCAAACACCACCATCAGTGAGAGGGCCAAATGTGTAATTTGCAGCCCCACTCCTGCAGGGGACTCCCACGGATATAAGTTATGGAACAACAGGAAAACAATGAAGAGGAAAGCTCGAAGAGAAGAAAACCCAAACTAATAATGAATAACATGGAGGAAGGACTGACTAAATGAATGAAAATTATATGAATAGAAACTGTCATGGGACAAAAGTCTTTCAGCAGCATGCTGCGTTGAGGGTGATCAATTAAAAAATTGGATAAAAGTGTGATCAATGAAGAAGTTGATTCTCTCACCTTTGAGGGCAGTGATCACTAAAACTTCTTAATTTTCGAACAGCTAGCGGACACCAACTAATGGATCAGTTTAGTATGGGCTTACATTGAAAATTGAACCCCCACTAAATACCTACTTTAGGGATTAAAAAAAAAAGAGATAAAGTTTTTCGATGCATTGGTGATACATACAGAGCTAGCTAGTCATCCATACCAGACTAACTTAAAACTGAGAGAAACCTATGCTGTCAAATCTGTTGACCCTTTTGGTTGACAGTTTCTAATAACCCACAAAGAAATACCTCTGCCCTCCATTGACACTAAAAACTAGATGAAAATCATTCGATATATAGCTATATAGATATACGGAATGTAACAATAAAAAATACAACCTTTTGGACATATCTAACGGACAGGGGGATTTGAGCAAATACGAGTGGAAACGTAAATCTCTTTGAAGTTCGTTTGGCGAAGTAGCAAATTTTAGGGGAAATTCAATAAAAGATTTTGAAGTCGGTGAATGAATAAAGAAATAGAATCGGGAAAAAAATATGAAGAAAACAGGGAAATATAGGAAAGAAAAAGCTAACTAATACTGGTAATAACAGAGGCAATGTCCCAAAGGCAATTGCAGATAAGGAATTTAAAGTCGACTGGAAATGCCCGGGAAACTACCTGGAAAAAATGACATCGGTAGAAATATAATTAATAGCAGGAAGAGAAAAGAAAGAAAGAAAAAAACCAGAAAGGAAAGAAGACGTTATAATTGAAACAAACAACAAAAAAAACAAACAAACAAAGGAACAAACAGAAAGACAAAGAAAGGATCAGGTCTGGTTAGTCACTCAATAGAAATCGTCGAAACCTTTTGGCAGCAAGTCATGAAGGTGTAATCAATCAAAAAACTGGAAAAGGGAATGATTACTTCGGTTGTATTTTGTTGGTCGGCTATCATTTAAAAAGTCCAAATTTTCAAGAAAACAGAAAAGCGTCAATGCTGCTCAACTCAAACTGGTGATCAATTTAGCATAAACTCACATTGCAAATTCAAGTCACAACTAAAAACCTATTCAGGAAAAAACTTTTGGAAAAACAAAGGCCTAGTTTTTTTTCTAAACATGATCAGGAGTAGATATTGAAAAATTAAAGCCCTGTAGCTTCATTGGTGCGGTCTGACATATGATAAATACATCCATACATTGCCAGCCAGCCAGCCAGTCAGCTGGACCAACTTGGAAACTGAAGAAAGCTATGTTTACAGTTTTGTTGATTGTCTTAGTTGGAAGTTTCCCAAAGAACGAATAAGGATACAATGAATGATTAAGAATTCAGATAATAATAATAATAATAATAATAATAATAATAATAATAATAATAATAATAATAATAATAATAATAATAATAATAATAATAATAATAATGTGGGATTGCTAATAGTAATAATAATAATAATGATAATAATAATAATAAATAATAATAAAGCCTTCAGCAATGACCACTGGGCAACCGGTATCAAACTGTAAATTGCAGTATTACTGTGGCCTATGAGAACTAGGAGAGAGGGGCTGGAGACTTGAGGAAACTTGCTGTCACTCAAACTCCAGCGGTTACCACCAGGCAACTGGTGTGAGATTCCAAATAATAATAATGATGATAATAATAATAATAATAATAATAATAATAATAATAATAATAATAATAATAATAATAATAATAATAATAATAATAATAATAATTATTATTTTTATTATCATTATTATTATTATTATTATTATTATTATTATTATTGAAAGAATAATAAAGGAGGAAGCGTTAATTTAAATAGGGTTGACGTAGTGAAAGAACAAAAAGGAAGGAACAAGGGAATGGAAAATGAACGAATGTAGAAAAAGAATTTTTTTTTCTTCTCTAAAAGAAGTAATCGAAAAATAGCAGAGATGAAATCCGGGAAAGAAAAAAAAAAAAAAAGGGTTAACATTTCAAAACATAAACCATACGAATCGACAAAGGTAATCCGGAGAAGACGGAAATGAAGATGAAAAAAGGCGACCAAGGTCGAATGAGAAAGATATAGAAAAGCAAACTAAATAAAGAAAGACCTGGGAAATCAAGAAATGGAAAAATACCGATGAACCGAAGGCTACCCGAATGGGTATATATGGGGCGAGTTCTTTGGGGAATATATGTAACTGGCAATAGTACCTTTCAAAAATGACGGGATTATTTACGTGTGGATAAATTATACACACCCATATGGGCACCCGCTGCCATTTTTCGACAGAGTAGGGGAAATCGAGATGATGTATTCAGGAGATAGGTGGATGCAGAAAGATATATTGAGGGGCGCAGGGTGCAAAAGATATATCTGGATACTGGCTGTCAGGTAAAAAGACTAGAGAGTGGCTAAGGCGTGACTCGGCTTAAGCTGCCACTGTTCAATGCGAGCGATTGATCCCAAGCCTCTATAAGATACCAACTTTCAAACCCCTTTCAACCAATATAACCTGGTCAGGGGTGGAGTGAATGCTACGTTTCAGTGCCCTTCACAGTTGATGCCCATACATATTCTTTCTGATGATTTTCTACAACTTAATATTTTCTGTTTTTCAATGAATAAGTCAAGCTTGGCCGCACTAAGGTTGAACTCCTTTGTTTCATCAAATCTTTTAAACGATAAACGAAGCTGAATTCTTCATACATCCATAAACTATGTGCCCCATTTCAACTTTCTTATTAATGGTTCCTGCAAATTAAATTTTCAAACTTTAGCCAAACAAGTCAACCCAATTTAGGCTTGAGAAGCGGGATTTGATTCATACGCCACTATGTTACTGTTATCCACTGGTATTTGGTGTGGTCATTGTCATCCGTCACTGTTGTTACATACGAAAATGAAGTCAGAACACATAATTAGATTTGAAAAAAAGTGTTCTATTTGAGAAAAACAATAAATATGCAATGATATGCCTTCAATTATTGGAAATCAGAGATGCCTATTTTTGTTTTCTGTTCAACATTATCATCATCATTGCCTGTTGTAGTAGTAGTAATCATGTAAATGCAAGTATACGGATACATTGATACAGTACACAAACACACAGACACAAACTTTGGTTTACCTCATATCCCTCTTGTATCCAGAACAACTTAATCTCATATAGTCTCAGTGGGGGGATCCTTCCCATGGTTGAGGGACAGTGAAAATTTTCAATTTTCAATTCTAAAACAGCTGTATCAGTGTATTGAGAATCTATCTTGACATAATTTTAAACTGCAAAATGAGGAAGACTTGGTAGTTTTGCCAATGAGGAGGGGTATACTTTTACAGGCATATTTTTCAAATGCAAGAGATTCTTACAAATCCAATATATGCGTGTGGGGCGAGACAGCACTTAGTTTCAAAATGCAATAATCTCCAACGAAATGCAGGAGACTTGGTTGTTCTCTTCTATGTGTCCTACAGACACCAACAAACGAACAAAAAATGGCGTTGGTTTTTATATAAATGTATATATGTGTATCTGTTGAGGTGGAGAAAAAAGGTAGAATAAAGTAACTGAGCTGACACATTGATATTAATTTGGTAAAGCAATCACAGTCTTTGAATATACATGAAAGTTTGAATCGTAGATGTGAAGTGATCTGACAGAATGTAGATGAAAATGACCGTTGGAAGTTGAAAAGAAAATCTCAAGAGTTAAATGTTACATTTCAATTTTTTTTAAAATTATTCCGTGGGTGTATTTCGATGCATTTCGAAGGGGGGCAGCCATCTTTTTAAGAGAAAAATATTTTCAGCAGTTCACAGAAAAAAAAATGCTTTTTCATGTTTGATGCAGTAGAGAAAATATGTAAAAAGCTAATTCTTTCTGTGAACTGTTGCAATTTTTTCTTTGGAAAAGATGACTGGCTCCCGTCAAAATACGTCGAAATACAACCACGAAATAATGAAAAAAATTGAGATGTAACATTTATCTCTTGAGGTTTTCTCTCTACCTTCTAATTCTCATTTTCCTCAATATATACATGAATGTATCAACTCCTAATGACTTGGAAAGTTGCTTTTTTGCATAGGATGAGCTAGTCTACCTTTGAAGTCTTAGTTTGTTGGTGAAATGAAAAATTTTCAAAAATTGATGCTGTCTGATGCCCGAGTTACATCATTAAAAGCCAGTTTCGTATCGCTTTGACCAGTCAGTTATATTACTATAAAACACGTCAGAGACATTAGAAAAATACATTTCCCCACAAAAATGCTACTTTACTCAACCAAATCATAACCAACGAAACTTGTGCTTGTGTTATGACAAGTTTTTTACAATAGTATTTGTGCAAACGATTGATACAACTTTATGCTTTAATTAACCCTTTACAAGAGAAAATACTAAATTTCAAATTTGAACTCTTATGTTGAACAATTTAAACAACTTTTAATAATTCAACATGGGCAAACTGTAAGGAACCGTGTTTATTTTACCTAATGGTTAATCTAGGGCTGTAAACATGAGTTCAACTGGTTGTTAACTTAGGAAGGTTTGGTTGACGACTAATGTCACCGATGACAATCAAACAAATATTACGCCAGTAATTTTTGCTTATTCTGAACCTAATTTTGCTTGGCTATGAAGTGGCTATAAAATAGCCAACTCGATCGTAAATGGCTATAAAATGACTACTCCGATTGTGAAATGTAATGCTCCTTACACCTGCTCACTCGATGTTAAAAATGATGCAGAAGTTTTCTGCATCGCTTCTGCAAAAGTTGATTGAATGAGTGTGTGATAATTCGGCGAAGGAAAACAGAACCTGATATCTATGCCGCGTATAAATGAATCTCCGGATTCCATGTGCATACCAGAACTTAATATTTGGATGTAAGATTATCATTGGAAATTGATCTTTTATCTGAAATTAACTAAAACCAGCGTTAAATTTCGATATTGTTGATTAAAAATGACCATAGACATGAAAAAAAGGGCATGCAAAACTCCCCTGAACAAACAAGTTTTCAGATTTAACAGTTTTCATTTTCAGGTTTTACTTAGTGGTATAATCATGCAACTTTTCAAGGTTGTAGCCCTAAAAATATGACCAGCAGCGCTCAGGGACACGCATACGTACGCATGTCTGCACATACATACACACGCATCCACAATCGCACCCACGCACGTACGTGTGCATGCAGGCAGACACATAAAGAGGAGAATCTGTAGATCACTTGGCTGATTGGTCGGGCAGGCCATTTGTTGGGCAACAGTGATTCGATGCATAAATCATGTCGGGTAATCCGCACAGTCCATGCACTCGCTCTCTAGATATCAAAACTTTTTAATATCGAGTGAATGGGTGTATGGAACTTAACGATCGGGGTAGCCATTCTATATCCATTTGCAATCGGGGTAGCTATTTCACTGCCAAGCGAAATTCGCCCGGGTATAAGTAGGGATTACCGAATTGTGATGAACGAACATTCCAAAGGGGGATTTCAGATTTTACAAAAACTAGTTAATGCTGACTGACAATGAATCGGGAGGTTGACACGCCATTCCCATTCTTTACCGTGGGTACTCTCAGGTGTTTATCCAACGGGTAGTCAAAAGAAGAAGCGGGGTTGAAAATCTGTCACAATTTATTAAGCGGGGGATGTTGGAATGAGCAGGGCTGTTGGATATTTTGCTATAATTCAATAAGCCCGGGGGGGGGGGTTAGAATGCATTGGAATGAGGACTACGGCTATCGAAACAATTTAGTAGGATCTGAACAAAACAAAGTTCTTTGATGAAGATTTTCTGTGGGGACAGTGTGAACACAGGGGAAGTAAAAACTCACAGTATTGATATTTTATTGATTTCGAAGGAAAATTCAAGTCGGAAGTCTTTTGGTTGTACGAAATTTTAAAATTGCTGAAATTAGCAGATACAATTGAACTAAGTTCTAAAAAGTTCTTCCCTTTGCATTGTCCAGAAATCGGAAAAAATTGACAAATCTGAAGTTGTGCCCGCAAATATCAGGGGGGAGTGAGAGACAGACCGACAGTGACATAGGGACACAGAGAGAGAGAGAGAGAGAGAGAGAGAGAGAGAGAGAGAGAGAGAGAGAGATGTACTCTCAAAATTAACGTTGTGTCCTAATAAAAGTTGAATTTTTTCTCCAAAATGGATGAACAGGGTGGGGCTAGCAATAAGCCATCTAAGAGTAAGGCGTACTCACCATGAAAATCAACATCTAAAATCTTTGCCTCTTCTTGGGCTTGAACACCGACTAAATCCGTTGGAGAGAATCATTCAACCATCTTAGTCAATGCATAGGATCCTGAACAATAGATAATGAAAAAGAAAAAACAAAAAGAGAATAAAAAGTATTGGCAGTATGCTGTGTTGAGGATGATCAATTAAAAATTGGAAGAGGGGGCAATCAATGAAAAAATACATCTCTTTTACATTGTTGGACAGCAATCACTGATAAGTTTGGATTGAAGAACAAAAACCTGATCAGCAGGCACTAAAGAGCCAGTTTAACATGATTTTGCATTGTAAATATAAACCCCAAATAAAAAAATCACTAAGGGGATAGTAAATTGAAAAAAGTAATAATAAAACAATTTTCCTAGATATTATAAATAAATGTTTATTTTTTAGCTCTCAGTCTGCTTTGCTGCGATCTATACATAAGTAGCCCGCCGACCAGGTAGACAGACTTGGAAACTGAAGAAATCTATGTTAAAAGAAACTGACGATCAGAACTATCACTAAAACTGTCAAAATGGGTTTCTTCAGTTTTCAAATCACTCTGGTTGGCTGACTATGTATGTACGCATGTATGAACGTGTGACGCATACGGGCTGCACCAATGAAGCTACTCTGTCTACGCTGACAAAATCCTTCAAACAAATATTTCACTGAAACTGTTCAAAATAGGTTTTCTCCAGTTTTCATGTCAGTCTGGTTGGATTACTATGTATGTACGTATGTACATACGCATGTGTGACGTGCACAGGCTACGCCAATGGAACTGGAGGGCTACAAATTTAAACATTTCCCCCCTCTTATGTGTGCAGAAGAATTTTACCCTCCCCCATTGAAGAAAAAAAAACAGGGTTTTAGAGGGAGTTCAATTTACAACTTGTTTTATTTGTCCTTACTTACTGTTCGTTTGTTGTTATTTTCGGGGGCGGGGGAATTCAGACGCTTTAGCTATCCAACAAAAGGCCAGAGAAGTAAGCTATTCATTGATCACCACCACACGACATGCTGCCAAAAAAGTTCCTGTTGAGCAACAAACAAGACCTGTCCGGTGAGGATAATGTTGGTTGATGGTTTCTGAAACGACACAGATAGCCCAAATAACAAAGTTGAAGTCGTATATGTAAGCACAAAGAAAAAAGTTTGAATCGAAGGGAAAGTCATGGTGAAAAAAGTCAAAAGAGACAAATGACCGGGAAGACCACATGAAAAACGATGAAAAAAGGTCTGGTGAGTCATTTGATAGAAACTGTCTCGGGATCAACGTCCCTTGGCAGCATACCGTGTTAGGCGAGACCAACCAAAATTTTGGAGAAAGCAGAGATCGATGAATTAGTTACCTCTCTTGCATTTTGTTGGACAGAAACAAAAAAGTCTGAATTTTCCCAAAAGAAAAACAAGCGGACAGAAACACGGGGATCAGTTTTAACAAAAAAAATACATCGAATACGGAATGTCTGATTAAAGACGTATTTAGGTGGTTCGGAGAACAAAACCTTGATTTTTAGTTGACATGATCGGTAACTGTTTGTTTTTTCAGCCCTCAAGCCCCATTAGTGCTGTCCATGAGGCAAGATACATACATAGCCAGCCAGCCTGCCAGCCAGCCTGCAAGCCTACCAGACAGACAAATAGACACACACACATGCACACAAATGCACACACACTCACAAAAACACAAACACACGCACATACACATGACCACACACTCACATACACATACTCACACATGCTCACACACATATACACACGCAAAAAAAAAATGACCCTGGAAAAGCATATGTGGATAGTTTTGTTGACAGTTTTGGTTGGCGGTTTCTGAAAACAGGTCAACAAAGATGGAATGCAAAAAAAAAAAAATAGAAAAAGATAGGAAAGTCGGGATAAAGGAAAGATTTTTTAAAAAAAGAAGGAAAATGGGTAAAAAGAAGGAAAAAATACCAACAAAAACACTAATGAATAAAGGCAGAGTAGAAAGAGAAGAAAAGAGAGAAACAGAAGATAATATACAAAAAAAAAAAAAGAAAAAAAGAAAAAAAAAAGGGTAATGCTAATCTGGATCGCGATGTGTCCTTCAGTTTTAGCCGAATCGTTCGGATTTAAAGCCTGGGATTAGATTGATATAAAAACTATGGAAACCGAGACACGTCTGTGTTTCGACTCTCGTTTCACAGCAACGTCTACAGAGCTGTTTGATCGCCAACATCGGCGGGGGCTTATCTTTTCTGGTGGAAAAGGGTATGCCGGGCTGGCAAGGGTGTAATCTTATTAACTTCATGATAATGGTGATATAGCAGTAATAACATGTACGTAGAAGACCGATTATATTGATCCGTAGACCAAGAAGCCGAGTACTTTTGGGTTAAAGTATATATATATATATATATATATATATATATATATATATATATATATATATATATACACATATAAGTATCCATTCTCTTCCTGGAAAGCAAAATTCGGGAAAGCATAGTTTTTGATATTATTAATTTTGAAAAAAAGAAATCAGAGGAATGCCCAATGACTATTTTTTGTAAAAAATAATTTTTGTAAAAAACTATTTCGAGCATATGTCTACGGGGTCACTGGTCTCCCAAAGGAAAAGAGTTCAATACGTGTAATTCATGAATCTATCATTCATCAGGAACTTGGTTTTCGTAACACCGATTCCTGAATGATGATTCATTCATGAAATACACCTACTGAACTCATTTACATGGCAGAATAATAGATACGCTTTTTTTTTTCAGAAAGAACACTTCTTGAACCGATAACAACGTTTTCCCACGGTAAAAATATGTTAATTTGATGAAGCAGCATAAATATATGGAGAATAGCCCACTACTTTATTGTTTATCTGTTTACGCTGTCTAGGCCATCCACACTGTGTAAAAAACGTGGGTGACGGTTCAAAAAGTCTTCCTGCAGAAGAATAAGGTCTTTTCATAAATACATACATACATACATACATACATATATATATATGTGTGTGTGTGTGTGTGTGTGCATATATATATATATATATATATATATATATATATATATATAATCTTAATTCGATCCAACTGATCGTCCGATTCTGCATAAGCTAAGGGTAGAACATCTGCCTCTGGGTCCAACCCTACTTAGTGGTCGTGGAAAGGATATCGAGTCTGTAGCCACACTGAAAAGTTGTAATATAACAAAACAACTATCAGTTAATGACACAATTATTAATTATAATATGAACACACACACACACATATAAATATATATGGGGGGTGTTTGCTGAAAAAAACGTTAGCTATGAAAAACGGTTCAACTTCAGCCATATATTGACTTCAATATAACTTTTACGACTTTGGTTAAGGTGACATATAATTTACTGACACGGGCAGACAGGGTTATGAGGATTTGTTTTTTTCATTACAAAAGATTTGATTTTGAACAATCAATACAAAACAATCAAGAAAGCAATCGTTGCATAACGAATCCTTTTTTTTTCAAACAGGGAAGAATCAATGTAATTTGATTCAATTCTATAATTTCTTCTAAAGTAAGACTTTTATTTTATTTTGTCATTGCGTAAGGGGAAATAAGAAAGCACAAAATATATGGATGCGCCTCAGAAGTTAATTAAACGACAGTGTACCGAATGAAAAATCTCTTTGAAGTCAAAAGAGAAACCATGTAATTTTTAATCTATTTTAAAGTTAAACTGACATAGCTATACTGTTAACGTTAGCCATTTTATAGCTTAAGTCTCCTCAGACACAGATAAGAAAGGATGACCATATATATTTACATGTGTGTATGTCTGGCTATGAGTTTGTGAATACATATATATATAAAGGTATATGCAAGCACTCCTTTATACAAATCTATTTATGAGGATACATATAATCCCAAAACGGATCCTGGAAGTGATTTCAAGAGGCAATGTTTCATTGAAAAACAAAGAAATATGTACCGTTTCTTTTGTTTATTTTTCAATCGCATTTTTATACGATTACATTTATTTTCCGTCGGAGACAAGACGAATGATTTCATCTTAGGCTATTCGTTTGGTTGAGGAAAACAAGCATCAATATAACAACAAAGGCAAAAACCTTACCTTATTCTTGCAAACAAACAAAATATATATATACATATATATATATATATATATATATATATATATATTTATATAATTTCTTTTTTTTTCTCACACAACAGGATGCCCCCAGCAGATGGGATACCATTTTTTGCTCACAGAGCAGAGCTCCTAATGGTAGACTCATGTTCCACATGAAACCTATAACCTTTAAAAGCATACACACACGCAGCACACACTACTGAAGATGGGAATACCTTCCGAAACATGTCTAAACCATTGATAAAAAGACTTACAGATAAATAAACCTAACTTCCACACACTTCACTCCCAAGTGTATCTCACTCTTTTTAGTTCAAATCATATATATATATATATATATATATATATATATATATGTGTGTGTGTGTGGGTGTGTGTGTGTGTATCTCTATATATGCCGGGTGAATTTGATACATATACACATACGAAACCCCTTCTCGATTCAACACATACACAAATGATTTCAACTTCGACAAAAACAAGTAATGATAGAGACGAGAACAAAACAGAAAAATAACCTAAAAAATACTTAATTTGTGGTTAACATAATATATATATATATATATATATATATATATATATATATATATATACTGATGGAAAATTAACTCAAACAACTTTTTTCCTGTGTAACTAGTATTCTTGAAGATGATATCATAAGTTGGTTTGTATGCAGTTCGACATCGATATTCACATGGATTAACACTCAATAGAAGTTACCCAAACAACGAGTCACACCTGTTGTTATACTTGTTAGACATTCATGGTCAAATATATATTCTGGGGTAACTTATATAAATAAACCTTGTGTTTCAAAAAAAGTTAAATGAGGTGTAGTATAGAATAACATCCATACACGGTTCATTATGATAATAGTCTTTGTAAAAAAAAAAAAAAAAAACTCATGAGAAATGACATAAGCTATATATTAGAATTATTGCTAAGGGAGGGTGGTGTTCGACCAACTCTGCTGTGGTCCCATGACAATATATATATATATATATATATATATATATATATATATATATATATATATATATTAATCTCCAAAATAGTTACAGGATAAACATTTGATGGGCTGAAAAAAAAATAACACGTTACACATTCTACCATAATATAAAGTTCAGTATGAATCATAAATATGAATAGATAAAACTATGTAAATTACATTAACAGATATCGGGAGATAATTGACTAAAATAGCATCAATTTTCGTATTTTTATGAATATATTTAGCTTTTTATGGTACAAAGCTTCCTTGACTATATGAATATGCTCAGTTACAAATTTGAATCAGTCTCATTTTAAATACATAAACTGGGCAGAATTAAGTTTGCTCATAATTGATATGGTTTTTATTTCTACGTTGAGACCTTTTTCAATATCAATTACTAATACACATCAATGTATTTGCACACACAGACACACACACACATATATATATACATATATATATATATATATATATGTGTGTGTGTGTGTGTATGTATCTATATATATATATATATATGTATATGTATATATATATATATATATGTATGTATATGTATTACACGGAAAAAGATTAGCTTAGACAGCGTGAATAGAATACGAGAAAAAGTCTGCTGAAGAAATTGAACCAATGACCGATAAAGTAGCCTTCGAACGTGGCGTCGCTCTCTCCATTGAGCTAAACAGTCAGGCGGAATATATTTAGAGAAATAATTGATAACAAATAAGTATCGTCCTACGGATGAAGTAAATAGAGTTTTACGGCTAGATTTTTGGATGAATAGTGATGAACACGTCAAAGTGGCCATTGAGTGACCAGGGAGACATTTAGGTTCATTTGAAATTCCGCTGACAACATAATAATCAGAGAAATTCTCTCCGAGTCCAATTCGCTTTGCAGGGATTTGTCGATATTCCGATGAATAATGTGGCCTGACATTTCTCGCCATAATCTGCCACCTGTTCTTTTCGTCACATTCTCACATTCAGAAACACGCTCTTGCAAATGTATGCATAGAACACAAGGCAACAGAGAAATTGATAGCTTCTTGCACGAGTCAGAGCTCCTCAACCTGGGAGATACTGTTCACCTGAGGACGATTTCAACTCTTGGGTGAGGACAGTGAGAAACTGAGCAAGACAAGCTCGATATTTTAGAATTTTGTTTGACAGTCTTGGATTTGGAGGCTTAAAATCTGTAACAGATAATAAAAAAAAGTCAACTGTAACAATTAATTATAATCAATTCACCAAGCAGCATTGTGATATCGCACACTGTGAAGGTGCGTAGAGAAGTGTGTAAATGTTAGCTTGAGTATCCATATGTCTGGTACACATATACTTGTAACACTTATAGAAGTACACATATACGTGTAACCCCTTTCAAAGTACATATACTTCTTTATATAAGATTGCAAGACACTGGGATCTCATTGATTATATCTAAAAACTATACGTGCGTGCCAAACATTTGATGTTAGTACTTAACATTACTTTCAATAAAGAATCTCTAAACGAATGTTTTAAGAAATCTTTTAACTCAAAAATGGTATATTTTTTACTGCTTTGTAAGGTTTGGAAATGTTTTAGTATTTTATTCAATATTTACTTTGCAGGTAGGCCGTGGAAAAATCAATTTGAAAGTGGACAGTGAAACCAAAAAGGTCGACAACACCTGTGCAAGATGATTTCAACTGATTTGATGCTATGTCTTTGCCTTTCTAATATGAGCCCCGGGATAATTGTCTCCGGACAATTGCCCCCGGATAATTGCTTCCAGATAATTACATAGTAACTAAAAAGTCAATGTTGTGGGGAGTTGAGGGAGTTAAATAGTTGGTTAAATAAATGATAATACGCAGAGAAGAATTGTACTTGGGGCAACTGTCAAGGGTCATTTATTGGGGTGAGTTATCCCGGGAGAGGGGAGGCAAGTGTAAGGCCAGTCACCAGGTTATAGCAATTTGGGGGCATCCATCACATGCTGGAACGTGCATAAAAGCGCTCAGTGTTGCGAAAATAATAAGCTAAATTTTACGAAATAGTCAAGAAACTAAGTAAGAAATTGCCAAAATGTTCAAGCACGCCCACACAATTTCGGATGGCCAAGGTCAAATGAATGATTAAATATGAAACAATTTCAAGCACAGGAGACATGTCGTAAAATAATATGAGTTGTAAACGTTGGCATATTGAATTAATTCACATCACATTGGTGTGGGCAAGGTGATCCCCAGGTAGGGCCTTGTAGTTTTTCTGAGATGGCAATGGTCCTATATTAGGAATCACAATACAGTCTTTCCAAACAGGATATACGTAGGTTTCATTGTAAACATTGCTGGTACGTTCAAACATTAAAAATGTCTTATTTCGGATGGGGTGGATCAAAATGGTGTATAAGCCTCCTAAACCCTATCTATACACTCACATATGTACGTAAAAACATATCATATATACTTTTATACTCTTACTTGCATACACTAGTAATTATCTATCTCTCTTTCTCTCTCTCTCTCTCTCTCTCTCTCTCTATATATATATATATATATATATATATATATATATATATATATATATATATATATGTGTGTGTGTGTGTTAATTAGGTAATTATTGCGTTATAGCATATTGAAACTCTTATTTGGGATGATCCCCCGGCTTTACATAGTTAGTGTATCAGCATGAACAACATAAATAAAGTGGGAAAAACGGTAAAAGCAAATGGGGCTGTTGCAATAATTTAACCTGCTAACAATAAGGTAGCAGTTTCAACGTAGTGTTGCTCTTACCATTGACGCTTACCAGCAGTCAGTAATGCAACGACCCAAATGATAGATGAAAATGTGTAGTGAAAACAGTTATTTAGACCTCTGCATTACAGGCGACTGTTGAGCTCAGTGGTAAGAGCCCGTTACATAGAAGCGGCTACCGTATCGATTTTTGCAGCAATCTCATATTCTATCTAAAATGTCTAGGCTATATGATGTATTAACCATGCAATGACAGGGTTTCATTTTAATACAATACTATGCAATGCATAATCATCTCATCGAATCATATATACATATATATATATATATATATATATATATATATATATATATATATTTTTATATATATATGTATATATATATATATACATATATATATATATATATATATATATATATATATATATATATATATATATATAATGTTTAAATTTGTTATGACCAAAGATAAACAAACGAAAATAGATTTAACCGATTGCATATGTTTAATCACAGTGTTCAATAGTGCTCAATATCAAAAATATTATATGGGGCTATTCTTGTAAAAAATATGCACAAGGACATGTACCCGGTGAATGTAAGCATTTCGTATCTATTGCACTCTCCTGCAAGCAGTTGTCTATTGTTTTCTTTGGATTCTTATAATGGCCAGCCTATTCACTTTGAATTATGTATACTCTGATTGAATGGTTGCAGTATACATTATTCAAAAGTAAAAAGCTTGTTATTCTCAGATTCTGAAAGAAACAACTGCCAGTCGGTTGTTGAAGAGTGCAAAAGGCAAGATATGTTTATATTCATCGGGTACATGACCTTTTATATATATATATATATATATATATATATATGTGTGTGTGTGTGTGTGTGTGTGTGTGTGTGTGCTTATAGTCAAGTAAATTTTAATTAGTCAAGAGTCCCAAAGTATCCATGACTGAGTGACTAATCAGTCTTATTCTGATCAACTGTTATTTCAATCAATTCAACGTGGTTTCCCCTGAATATTTTCAATTGATTTTCAGATCTTCATATGAGTAATTTAGTAATGTTGTTATTTTTTGTATATCTTTTTACTTTTCGTTTCTGGATCTATCAGTTGATTCATAATGACCCTGGTTCAGGAAAGTTTAGATAAAATATAATGCATTCTGTCAGATCATATATCCAATTTTTAATAATATAATCGTTTGCATTGAAAGAAACAGATAAACTCTGTATTGATTGTGAATAAACAAAATGAAAAATTTGACCTCCGTGATTGTTTACCTCCTTGGTAAGAGCAACGCTATGTTAATGCTGCTACTATATATATATATATATATATATATATATATATATATATATATATATATATATATATATATATATATATATATATATATATATATATATATATATATCCTTCCATAAGAACAGGGCACTTTGGTGGATGAGGAATTTCTGTGTTAATAGATATATTGCTTAAATTCAGCCTTACTGACCGTTCAGTTCCGTAGTCCAGAGGTAGGATACCGGATTCCGGGTTTGAACTGAAGGTTTCAATCCTCGCAGTACTGGATGGGGTAATGGAAAGTCTGTAGCCACACTGAAGAGATGTAATACATCGAAACAGCTGTCTGTGGATGACACAATATATATAAATATATATATATATATATATATATATATATATATATATATATATATAACATACACACACACACACACACATATATATATATATGTATATATATATATATATATATATATATATATATATATATATATATATATATATATATAATACACAATATTCATTTACAGCTATTCCTAACTTGTGGGGAAATGTTTGGTTTATTCAACTAGTCGACAAACCAAGGTGGATAAGCAAAAATCTTGGTCTTCTCTAGACATACGCACACAAAAAATTGAAAGTGTTGAATGAGTCAGTGGAGCGATAGATTCCCCTGAGAGAAACCACAGCATGGTGACATAATTTCTAAACACTGATGAGTAAATGATTTATCTAATATAATGCTTTTTATGAGAAGAAATTTAAGCCAGACACAGTTTTCACACAAGCTGGAATATAGTGTCTGGAATGAGTTTTCTAGTGGTTGGTATGAAGTTAAAAGAAAGACAGAATAAAAAGAAAGAAAGAAGGAAAGAATAAAAGCCAACATTCTTACGCATAGCACCTATTTTTGCAACCGTTTTCAGCTAAAATTCCAATACCTCCCTTAAATATGTAAAAATCAATTGGATCCAAAAGTTCATACATAGCCCACAAAATTAAATATGCAACATATTATCATATATTGTGACAAAAATGATAATTTAAGCCATTGTTCTGGGTCATGAGATCGTGCAGAAGTAGGATAAACATATCACCCGACCTTGCAACCCAGTAATGGGTGTATCGCCCACTAAGAAGCTTGCTTTGCCCTCTAGTGGCCGATATTGCCCAGGTTGACGGTCGCTGCACCAAACTAACCATGGTTAGTCGACAACTACGGTACCATTATCACGAAAACGAAGTCCAATCCGACTTGACTTCAAAAGAAAAAGTGCCTCGTGAACAGGAAGTGATGCAAAGATCAAAGACCTACGGATTCTTGCACATGTCACATTTACTCGAATGCCAGATAATGGATCGGTCAATATGTATCTCATATTTCTTCATTCTGATATTCGATTGATCCCTCGTCAAGGTTTCAGGAACCGTCAACCAAAATTCTTTCTAAAACTGCCTGGATAGATTTCTTCAGTTTTCAAGTTAGTCTTGCTTGAAAGCTAGCAATGTAAATCAATCATACTGGTCTCACCAATGGAGATCAACATATACTCTTTATAATGTCCACAAATAAAAACGATCTATTCTTTGTAGTTTTTTTTTTAAATAAATTCTCCCCTTAATAAGCTTTTTGAGTGCATTTCAATTTACAATGTAGGTTTATACTTGATTGAACCCCTAGTTTTTTAAAATTACTTTTCCCAAAATATTTCTTTCTTTTTGGTTCTTTTATTTGATATTTCACGTTTTTATTTGTGGCCACACATCTCTACTACTTTCTTTTCGGTTGGTCCAACATACAGTGAACAATAGGAGGAGGAAATGAGGAGGTATTTCTTTTTTCATTTACAAGCAACATTTCTCTCATAAGAGATGTGTCATAAAAAAATGTTTGACATCTTTAAAACAGCTTCTATTTGAATCAATCGATGACATATCGAGTATTTTTTTTTACAGTATTGTTTATTATTAATTGCGAAAATCATAAAAATGGCTAGAATCGGCCAAGATTACCAATTTCCTGCTAACTGTATCGCTGAAAATGTTTTATATGTTATTCGAAGTCCACTAGAGTCAGAGACATCATAGAATCCATTAAGAATCTCAAATGGCAGTGGGTTGGCCATCTTGCAAGAATGGCAGACAACCGATGGGCATCACGACTCACAATATTGATTCCCCAAGATCACATGCACAACTGAGGCCAGCAGAATATTAGACGGAGAGATGAGCTAGACAAATTCAGAAAGTGCTGGCTCCGCAAGGCCTGTGATAGGCAAGTGTGGCAAATCCTGGGGAAAGTCTATGTCCAACGACTGACGTTAAAAGACTGATGATGATGAAGAGGATGATGACTGAAAAACTAACCATACACAAAGGCTCCAGAACAAATCATCGATAAGAATTGTACACTTCGCTTTAAATTTGCAAATTGTCGTATTTTTAATAAGAAGAGTTTCGGGTGAACCATCCTCTTCCACCTCCCCCTAACACTACTTCTACTATCACGATACTGCTACTTCTTTCTTTATGACCGATTTGAAAGTAGAAATCACTGATATAAATCTACGGTTGATGGATGCTTCGTTGAACTTCATTCATTTTCTCTTGGTTTCCGTGATAATTGTCCATTCAATGACGTCGGTCTTACCACGTGTATGCGCGTAGTTTCTTTTTTTATTCTCGTTCGTTCAGGCTCTCTTTCAATTTTTTCTTCAAGTCCAGGAACTCAACTCTCTCTTTTCCACCAATCAATCTCTCAACTTCTCTCTCGACCCCATCTTATAATCTATCCTTCTTCCATCTTTTTTCCTTCCAATGATATCTCTCTCAACCATCGCATTCTCTATTCGAACTATTCTCTTTCTCTCTCTCTCTGTCTCTTACAGTAACTTGCACCCACCCCCTTTCAATCATTCAATCTTTCTTTTCACTTTCCCATTTTCGTTTTTAGTAAAATCCTTTTAGAAACCGTCAACCAAATCTGTCACTGAAACTGTCAACATGGTTTTCTCGCAGTGTTCGAGTTGGTCTAGCTGGTTGACTGGCTGGCTATGTGTGAATATATAAAACCCAAACGGGTCACACCAATGAAGTCTATTGAAAACAAAATTCTTATTATTTTAAAATTCCTCCTTAAAATAGGTTTACAGTGGTGCTTCCAATTTACAATGCAATTTATACTAAATTAGTCCCTAATTTGTGTTTGGTTGCGTTCAAACTTGTTTTTTTTTTGTCGTTGCTTTTTCTGTTTTTAACTCGGACTATGTAGCGTTCAAATAAAGCTGAGAGAAGTTATTCAATATTCAATTGCTCCTTTTTCAAAACTTAATTGATCACTCCCAACATGACTCAAGGAAAAAAATTGCTGGTCATGTGATATTTTTTATCGATTGACTAACTGAACTTGTCAATTATTTCTCTTTGTTCATTGTTTAGTTTTCTCTCTCTTTCTCTTTCTCTCTGTCTGTCTGTCTATCTGTCTGTCTCTCTCTCTATATATATATATATGTTAGTGCATGTGTTTGTATGCTTGTGTGTGTGTGTGTGTGTGTGTGTATGTATGTATCGTTCTTTTTACTATTGTCTTCTATTTTCGCTTTTTATTCATCTATGCATTCCACTCTGTAAGCATTTTTCTTTGTTTGAAATAAAGAACACAATTTAGGTTAGGACGTTTCTTGACACGCAAAAAAGCCAAAATCTATTAACCTATATTTGCGTTAGATTCATTAAGTGAAAACTACTTTCACTTTCATTATCTCGTCCGGGGAAGAGCCGATCTATTTATTCCTCAATTTATCATTTTCCTGGTAATTCATTATCTATCTATCTCTCTATCTGCATATCTTTCAATCTATCTATCTATCTGCCTGTTTGTCTGTTTGTCTTTATACACATACACATACATGCACATATATATAGTTATCTATCTCTTTCTCTCCAACTATCTATCCATCTATATATCTATCCATACATCTATCTATCTATCTATCCATCCATCTATCTATCTATCAATCGATCTATCTATCTATCTATCTATCTATACACACACACATAAAAAGTTATCTATCGATTTATCTTTATGAAAACACACACACATATATATTTACATATATATATATATTTGCACACACACACACACACATACACATATATATATAGTTATCTACTTATCTCTATATCTGTCGATCTATTTATCTATCGCAGTCTATCCATACGTATCTATTATTTGAAAGGAAGATGAGAGAGAGAAGTTTGTGAGCATATACGTATACAGATATTTTTTTTAATGTATTAGCATTTCAGTTAATG
>OY735235.1:14124830-14134830 GCA_963457665.1 Thysanoteuthis rhombus
GATTCATCTTTACAATTTTTATCCTTCCTCTTTTCTTTCTTCCTTGCTTCTCTCTCATTTGCAGCAGCCCCTCATCTTTCTTTTCTCTCTTTTTTGTTTCATCCTTTTTTTAGAACTTGTTTATCTTCTTACCTCTCTTTTTTTCACTTTCTTTCTTTCTTTATCACAAAATATTCCAAGTTTTTTTCGTATTTTCGTATATCTCCATTTCTGATCTTTTTCTACGTTTCATTTTTTCTCCTAAATTTGTTTTCATTTTTCCTTTCTATCTGTCTGTCTGTCTCTCTCTCTCACTCTCTCTGTATCTCTCTATATATATATCTGGCTCTCTCTTAGTCTCTCTCTTTATGTATATTTAGAGTGACTGAGTCAGACAGACAGACTGAAAGACGGACCGACAGACGGACATATACATGTATAACCCATACATTTTTTGTCAATGGAGCGTGAAGGTTGAAACTTATAATATCAAAAAGAAAAGAAAACTTTCAAAATTCCACCCTCTAAATATGTTTTTAGAGGGTATTCAATTAGCAATTAAAGTTTCTGCTAAATTGATCCCTTTTTTTGTGTCCACAATTTTTGAAAACTTAGACTTATATTTTTATTGATCACTGTCCAACAAATTGTGAGAGGAGCAACCTATTCATTGATTACTCATTTTTCCAATGTCAAATTGATCGCCTCAAACATGACATACTCCCAAAATACTTGGTCCAAGCGACAATTTTCATTGACTGACCATTTAGACATCTTTAATTCTTAATTTTTTTTTTTTTTTTGAGATTTATTTCACTCTTTTTTTCCTTTATTTTTTGCCATTTTTTTTTGGGGGGGGGGCAGATCAGTCAGTCATTCCCTTTTTTTTATCTTTCTCCATCTATTCTTTTCCCCATTTAGATATGTCCACACATCTCTATAAGACACTTTTCTGTCGATCAGCCGTTTGAGAACAGAAATAAAAAGGAAATGAGATGGTGCCATTAAATGGTACGATGTCATCAAAATGCATGACTTAATTAAAAGATGTAACATATATCGAAATAAATTATTACCAGCTGTTCATGACGTCATAATAGAATATCCGGATCTGCATAAAAGCCAAAAATGGCAAAGAAACGCCCAAAGTGGTAATTAACGATTTTTATTGATAATAACACTTTCGAAATATTTCCATATTGAAAGAATGAAAATAAACTGACATCCCAAAAAGATTACTTGCTCTTCCATCTCCAATTCCATCTCCTACTACTACTAAGGATCGTGAACCAGCGCTGAACTTATTGTTCTTGTGAATTTGATCAACTCTTTCATTTACCATAACCAGCGAAGTTGGCAAAGTATATGTATTCAGTCGTGTCCTTCTCCCCATTTTCTGAGATGCATCCTAAAAATCATAAATCATTTGAAAATTTATTTTGGAAAAAAATACTGGCACATGGACTCCACTAAAATGTTAAAATGATTTCATTGGATGAATCTTTTCCTCAAGTAACGCAATTATCTTCCTGCTTTTATACCTCATGAAGTTAACAAGCTAAGCGTTGGTTACTCAAGAATCTATATTAAAATTAGTATTTATCAGTATTGTGTAATTAGGGAATGATAGTCCTGTATCATAAATGATTGATCAGTTGAGCCTCAACACTTCTCAGTTTTGAGCCACGGAACACTTGAGGCTCTTCAAACCCAAATTCCAAGTTGTCCCCGAATATATTAAAACTTATTCACTCTAGGTGCATGTGATTATGTTCCAAATCACTGGATGAGAAGACAATAAGGACTTACAAAGGAGAGAGAAGATTAGAGATATGGAGAAAATGTTGAATGGAACAAGACAAGTCTGGTTAGTCATCCAATAAAAACTGCTTATTGGCAGCATACAATAATGGAGGTTATCAATGAGAAAAATGAATAGGGGACGACAATGAGTAAATTGCTTCTCTTGCCTTTTGTTTGGCAGTGATCACTAAAAAGGTTCCATTTTGATAAAAAAAATGCAAAAACAAGCGGACACAAAATGAGGGATCAATTAGGGATGAACTTTCATTTCAAACTGAACTGCCATCTAAAACGTATTCAGGAGATTTTGAAAGGAAAAAAAAGTATTTCTAGCCCTCTAGCTCCACTGGTGTGGCCTTTGCATATGATACATACGTACATAATGTATTATTTGGTTGCATATTTTTAAATACATCTTTTGTTCTGAAGAACAAAGAAAGAATATCTTTTTAAATACTTTAGTGATTATTTCTTGTTTTTGTATAAGTGAACATATCTTTGCCTTTCAATGTGTCATCATCAGCATCAGTCTTTTTACATTCGTCGTTGGACATAGACCTTCCCCAGGATTCGCAACAATTCTCTATCATGGGCATCGCGGAGCCATGCGGATATTTAATAAAAGACAGAGCATCTTCTGTCATTTTCAATATCAAAGCAGAGTTGTACTGTTAAGTTTCATGGTAGAGTTGTACCCACGCGTTCATACTTACGAATCCCACGGATCCAACTCGAAAACCAAAATAAATCCATGTTGACACTTTGGGTGACAGTTCTGGTTGACATTTTCTAACTCGGTTCGTTGATTGAAAGAAGATGGGCGAAGGGAAGAAAAAACAGTTGAAACGCGTTCGCAGTTGGTGTCACAACAGATGAATGAAAACAGATGTGTCCAATTGCGTGTGATTCGAGAAAAGTGAGACTCCCTTGAGGCACGCAATGTACAAAAAAAAAAAGATAAGAAAAAAAATGGGAATAAGATCGGAACATCTTTTTTTTTTTAAGACGCACATCATTGCCATTGGCATTAGAGCAGGGAGAGGCGAGTGACCGTCAGCTATTCAGGCTACGCAAAGCTCTGCTGGGTTCGTTTCGCGTTTCTCCAGAAACAGACAATATTGTCTCCGTAAGCCTAACGCAATCGGTGGTACGTTGATATCCGAACGTCAAAAAATGTCTTGGTGTTGGGAAAAACCTGGATTCTTCCGGAAGAATACGGAAACAGCTGTCCAAAACTTTTGTTATTTCGAAGATTGGTATGTTTGAATTAGTGGCTCAGGATGGAGAAAAGAAAGAATGAAGAGAAGAGATTCCTTTGCAAGAATTTTCTAAGAATTTGTTTTACTTGTCCTGGTTTCGTTGTCTTTATATTCTGTCTTAAAAAAAAAACAAAAACAAAACAATACAAAACGTATCTTCATTCTACGGCTTTTAGAATTTCCTATCTTGTGATGATGACTCGTTAGTGTTGGTTTTGGTCAAATATGCACCCCGATGTCTGGGCTGAAAATTATACAAATAAATATATTTAATTTTAGGGTTAAGGAGTGAATTAACTCTTGCTCGTTTGCACAGAGCTCTCTTTCAGTAAGCCTATTGATTATCAACATAGTTCTCTTTTGACTCCCCCCCCCACTGTGTTTCTCACTCATGAAAACACACGCACGAAAACACAAAGTTGAATCAACTGGCACAGTTATTACCTGAGTATTGATCTGAAAATTGCAATGTATAATGTTCAATATGCATTGAGTGGGGGTGGGGTATTTGGTTTTGATAGAGGAAGAACAAGATATTGTTGAAAAATGAATATTGTATTTTGTTTTTGTTTTTTCGACATTGAGCTTCTGATTTATTCGGGCACTTGAACATATATATATATATATACATATATATATATATATATATATATATATATATATATATATATATATATATATATATATGTATATACATATATATATATATATATATATGCCTGTGAGTGTATATGCAACCATCCAAATAGGTTTACCTTTTTTCAAGGATTTCCAAAATGTTCTCCACAGCGTTGGGACCACAATTTGACGTGTAAGAAAAAAAAAAAAAAAAAAAAAAATAAGAAAACCAACAATGAAACAAAACAAAACGAAAAAATAACAATGAAACTAAATAAAAACTCCTCCCACTCACAGCAACACCCATAAGACTCTCACCAAATTCCCCAAACAGAAATCTGAAACACATATGATCATTCGCCTGGAGAGGCTCGAAGAGGACAGAAGCATAAACGTTTTTATGTAGCGATTCTACTTTCTACTCTATTTCCAACTCTACTCTAAACCAAATTAACTCTAGGAGTTTAAAGTTGAATGTATAGCGCACTCAATGAAATAAATCCATCACTTATCAAAATTGCATTATATTGTATTATATTATGCTATATTGCAAACCTAATTTGTCTATGTATACTATGTATGTATGTATTCTGGAACGAAGGTTTCGATCCTACTTCGTGGTAGTGGATGGGATGATGGATAGTCTATAGCCACGCTCAAGTGTTGTACTACAACGAAACAGCTACCTATGGATGACACAATTTTTTAATTATCATCATAATTAACGCTCCCTTATTCAGGGTTGAGTACTCTTTAAGTAAGGCAACTTGTTCATTATAAGCTATAAGCAATGCACTTCCAACTATGGAATAGAGCAGTCTAGTGGATGGGGAATTGTACGTAGGTAAAAATATCGCTTAAATTCAGCCTTACTGACCGTCCAGTTCTGCGTAAGTCAGAGATAAAATGGCAGCTCCTGGGTCTGAATGGAAGGTTTGGATCCTACCTTGTGGTACTGGATGGGATAATGGATAGTCTACAGTCACACTGGAGAGTTATAAAACAGCGAAATAGCTGTTTGTGGATGACACAATTATTTAATTATATATATATATATATATATATATATATATATATATATATATATATATATATATATATATACACATATATATATATATAGATAGATAGATAGATAGATAGATAGATAGATAGATGTTCTGCCAAAGATTTGCCATCCCTGGATGATTTTTCTTTTGGGAATTAATCGAGAAATCATGTGTTCACTTTTACAGTTATTAGTTCGAACGCCAACACAAACCTTGGATTCAAATAGCGCCCTTGTTTCATGGTCGGATTTGGGTTGCGCTTAGAAGTGAGGGAAAGGTTAGTGATTTTTCTCTATTTATCATGCTAGGGCCAGATTCCATAAAGCATGCAACGTACAAATGAATAAAATCATGCTCAACATCACATAGAGAGATCAAAGGCAGCAAAATATATCAGGAAGAAAACAAGAATCCGAGGCATAATGGGATTTATAAGAAAACTAAAATGGCAATGGGATAGATAGATATACATAGATTTACATATATATATGTGTGTGTGTATGTGTGTGTGTGTGTGTGTGTGTGTGTGTGTGTTGGGGAACAACTTATGATCCCAACAAGAAAAATTCATATATAGTACCATAATATATTATTCTTTGTATGACATGCATTTGTGTGTGTGCATGCACGTATAATTTGTTGAACCGTTGATCTGGTAATGTTAATAGCTATGCATTTGTTTCTTCAACAGCATTAGAAAAGTCCCTAACAACAGAGTAATGTCCCCTGAATATATCGTCCTTTTTCAATGTTTTGGAGAGGATCCTTCGAACAATCAGAAGAAGTGATCACTAAAAATCTGAGAAGAAGCATGATTGCTGCCGGTTACAAATTAATGACTAATTCAACATGAACTCTCATTGCGAATTGATCTCTCACTAAAAACTTCGTCAAGATGGTGGAATTTGAGAAAAAGAAATTGTTTTTTACTAAACATTGTAAGAAAACATTTATATTTTTAGCTCTTCAGCTCTATTGGTCCGACCTGTACGCGTGATACATGACATAGATAAACCAACTTGAAAACTACAGAAACCTACATTGACAGTGTTGGCTGACAGTTCATAATAGCTAACCAGTCAGCCAGCCAGACAGACTGATTTTGAAACTGAGGAAACCCCTGTTTGCAGATTTAGTGACAGTTTTGGTTTACTGTTTCTAATATGTGACATTCTCATGACAGGCTTTCAATTTGGTACATAAAACCTCGTATCTGCTCGTGTAGTAAAATACACGACTTATATTTCCTTGGGGAGGGGAAAAGAATTTCTTGAATTTTTTTGGTTGGCCTGTTACATCTTTATTAGTAGCCTCAAGCTTTTCTTACGGCTTAGCTTCAGCCAAATGAACTCGAAGAAAGATAGATGTCATTCTTGCTTTCTTTCTGAATTCCTTTTCTTTGCTACTTTTCTTAAGACCCAGAAATAAGTATGTCATTAGGAGCGTTGTAAGGAGACGTGTTAAACCAGGCATTGATTTGTTGGAAACGATAACCTTGTCGGCAGATTTTGTAGAAAAAATAGGCAGATTCTTTGTGATAGAGAAAACGTTTTCTAGAACTACGAATCACTCATAGAGAGCACACTGCGACCTACACAGTACACTTCTCAATCAAAAATAAATCCCTGAACACACCCTAAAACTGAATCATTCCTTGGTCTCCCTTGAACAAATTTCATTGAAATTCATCGGGAACTTTGGATATATCGTGTGGACAAACATAAGTAAACGGATAAATAGGTTGGGAAATATACGAAAATATCTCTCAACTGAAAACAAACTCCAAGCCCCCCTCAAGATTTGACCATTTTTTCTTACCACATGGACACAAAAAGTCATAAGAATTAATCAAGAACTTTTAGAGGTATTGTGTAAAGAGACTGACAGACAAACAGACAGACAGACAGATAGACGGACAGGCAGAAGGATAGAAAAACGTAGGGTAGTATATGGACCTCTCAAACTTTGTTTACAGAGGGAAAATTTGTTTGAAGACACTGGAACCGAAACAAAAAACTGCAGTTACTGTTCAATCAAAACTGTCACGAAATCAATCAACATAGGTTTCTCTCAGTTTTTTTGTTGATCCGACTGACTGGATGCCTATGTATCACACATACAATTAGAAACTGCCAATCAAAATCCGTACCAAAACTGTAAACATAGGTTTCTTTCAGTTTCCAACTTAGTTTGGACGGTTATGTATTCAAGCAGTATGTTTGTTGTGAAGATGTGAACTAATCCGACAAAGGGTGGCGTTAATTTGACAATTGGAAGGTTGGAAGAATTCAAATACGTTACGTCTATCATGCATACAGGCCACATCAATACAGAGTTGAAGTGCTAAAAATTTAACCATTTATCCTTATGTTTGGATAATTTTTCTTAACCCCCGTACAATTTTTTTTCAAACGTCAATTTGAAATGTAATTTTATGGTAAATTGATCCGTCGG
This sequence comes from Thysanoteuthis rhombus, assembly GCA_963457665.1. Lineage (NCBI taxonomy): Eukaryota > Metazoa > Mollusca > Cephalopoda > Oegopsida > Thysanoteuthidae > Thysanoteuthis > Thysanoteuthis major. The sequence goes on from OY735235.1 coordinate 14,131,993, forward strand.
TTGGTGTTGGGAAGCATTTTTACTATTGGTGTTTTGAAATTCACGTTTTTTGTGATCACAGCCCCCCCCCCCAAAAAAAAAATTCAGATGATTTATTGATCAACCTTTTTTGTATTTTCCCTGCGGTGTTCGGCAGCGTTCATGGGTGGGTTTTTTCTTTCTTCTTTTTATTACAATATATATATATATATATATATATATAGATATAGATACACACACACACACACACACACACACACACACACACATATATATATATATATATAAAAGCTTTTCATCTTGTGATGCTGAAAGAAGAAATCTTTTGTCAATTTTTATGTTTACTCCTGAAGTATCAATGTACCATACAAGCTATTCTAAATCTGATCGGTGATTTAATCTGATTATTTCAACGCGAATCTTACTGTAATACTATTGTATTATACATCTTTAAGTTCTGGGTGCATGTAATTTGATTTTTATGGGTATTTTTGATTTCATTTTTTATCAATGGATACGCCAGCTCTTTGACATTAGCCCTGTTTCGGGTGTATTTAAAACAGAACAGGTTTTTCTTTTTTGCTATGGTATATCGGTCATATTCATATGTATTTATATGAATATACCTACCCTTATAATTTTAATTTGTTATGCCGTCAAATTATTTCTTATCATTATTCTCTTTATGCAGGTGTAAACGTTGAAGTAAGATAATTTGTACATATTCATTTCGTATTTTGTAATCTATATTTTTTATTTCACACTTTCTAAATATACTTTTAAATCTTTTTTCATTATATATGTGTCTATATAAATATGTATTCAGAAATTAACGTTTATGTATACATATATAAGGGTAGGTTCGTGCGCTAATTGTATTATGTGTTTGAGTATCTATGTTAACTTATATCACTTTCTCAGGTTATCTGTCCATCTGGATATTTTGTCACTAATTCTTGAACCCATCGGTCTACAGAAGGATACACCAATTGCACGATATCTATTCATTCTTTAATCAGAAGTTCTAACACAGTATGATTACAATCATTTCAAGTTTTCTTGTTAATATTTAGTTATGCGCACAATAAGAAACACTTATTTCCCAAGTATTCAACATTTCTGTTCCTGTGCTTGTATATGTATACGCATGCGTCCAGATCACCTTCTTAGCAACAATGTGTTGTTTGTGTATTAGCCTGTATAAATGCTTTCATAGTTTTATATGACTTTTTCGATTAAGTTATGTAGTTCTATCACTACCAATGGCTTCTCTCATATTTCTCTGAACCGTCTTCTCTCTTCCATGCATAGCTTCACACCGAATCCATTTGGAAACGACAGTGGATATTAATTTTGAAAAAAGCATGTCGCCCGAAGAAATTATGCGTGTCTCTATAAATAAAGCATTTCCCGCCAAAAACACTCTATCATTACCTCACATCTCCCCGACTCACGTCTTTCTGAATCTCTCTCGTTATTTATTCCATCCCCACTCCCTCCCCTTCGATTTGCTGCCCTCCACCGACTAATATTTTATTTGTACACTAACCTTGATCTTCCTTTATTTTTTTGTCCATTTCACGTTTTGAAATGTATTTTTTTCTTCTTTCGATTCAATCATTCTTTTTAGAAGTAAATTTGTTTTTCTTCCTTCATCTTACGCAGAATGATTCTTTGCCACGTCTTTCTGTCGGATACTATTTTCCTTCGTTTTTTTTTTTCTCAAATTCGTTCCTTTTATTCTGCTCCATTTTCATTCTCATCATTCTCTTCTGATTTCTCTTTTCCTCTTTTCTCCTCAATTCTTCTTCTTCTTCTTCTTCTTCTTCTTCTTCTTCTTCTTCTTCTTCTTCTTCTTCTACTTCTTCTTCTTCTTCCTCTTCTTTTTCTTCTTCTTTTTCTTCTTCTTCTTCTTCTTTTTCTTCTTCTTCTTTTTCTTCTTCTTCTTCTTCTTCTTCTTCTTCTTCTTCTTCTTGCTTTCACCCTACCATTCTTTTTTTCTTTTCCTTCTTCTATCACATTCCCTCCTTCTATTTCTCCTCCTCCTCTTCTTCTACCTGTCCTTATCTTCCTCCTCCCCCTTCTCATCCTATTCCTCTTTTTTCTTCTACTTCTTTTCCATCTTCTTCTTCTCCTCCTCCTTCTTTTTCTGCCTCTCTTCCATATTCACCTGGTCTCAAACAGCAACCTAAAGAGCTGGTAGGATATTTGGTAATATGGTAATTCTGAAGAGGAACAGAAAATACTAACTAACTTCTGTACATTGCCAGTCTATTGCGGGCAGAAGGATCATTCTTTCTAAACCAATTTTTAGGGATAACAGGAACCAGGTCTGGTTTGTCACTTGATAGAAACTGTCACCTGACCACTGTATTTTGACAGCATGCGTTGTTGGGGTGATAAATTTTTAAAAAGCAGGAAAAGTGTGATCGATGAATATCACTAGTTGGGCAGGGATAACTAAAAAATAAAATCGTTGTTAGACACAAACTAAGAGACCAATTTATCTTAAACTCATCGGGGAGATTAAAAAAACGAAACGATTCATTCTTTGGTCATAATCGGCAGTGAATGTTTTAATTTTCGGACTTTTAATTCCAGCAGTGCAGTCTGTACGTGTGACTCATTGATAAATAGATAGCCAGTCAGAATCACTCAAAAAACTAAAGAAACTGGTGTCGACTATGTTGACAGTTTTGTTAGCAGTTTCTCAAATACAGGATCAGTCCATGACTGAGTTGACAAAAAACAGCGATAAAAAATTCTTCAAATTGCAACAGAGATGAGTATTTATTTCGAAATTCCCTTTGAGAATGCCATATACCGTATTTACCGGAATTGCGATAGTGTATCTTCGAT
>OY735235.1:14139830-14144830 GCA_963457665.1 Thysanoteuthis rhombus
AAGGTGAGCGTACAACGGAAGAAAGAAAGAAAGAATGAATGAAAGAAAGAAAGAAAGAAAGAAAGAAAGAAACGGAAGGAGAAACAAAAAAGAAAGAAAGAAGACCAAAAAGAGAAGATAGAAAAGGCCAAATAAGAGAACGAAATGGAAAAAAGTATGAAAAGAAAGAAAGAAAGAAAGGAAAGGGTACGAAGAAAGTTGGAGCGGTTAAGGTTTTTTCTCTGTCATTCAGTGTCGTCTTTTTATGCCGCTACGCAGAAACGACAATAAAGCAATTAACATCCTTTACTCAGAGAAATAGTTTGACATTTGAGTGAATCCTTCTCACAATTGTCAATCCACAAGTTAGTTCGGAAAATCTACAATTCTATAAATTAGGAAACATAAACCTAAATACAAAATGTTTTCCTTTTTCCCTACTGAACGAAATTAATATCATCTGCCTGATAATTTATTGCCTCGTTCAAATAGCTGTCACTTCTTGTCTTTTTTGTTGGTTGATAAATTGAAGAGATGTTTTCTGCTCTTTTTCCGAAGTATTTTTTTTTCAAATGTTTATGTTTCTTATTAGTATTCATGTATAAACCAAACGAACAAAAACAAATAAAATTCGTCTTTTGGCGACCATTTTATCCTTGGCTCTGTGTCATGGTGAGTTGCATCTGCGCATGCGTGACTAATGTATCTTCGTTGAACTGGACAAACACTGGTTCTGGTTGGGTTGTGATTAGAATTAATCCCAAAGAGACAACTTGAATTTGGGTCTTAAATAGGCCTGTTTGTAGTCCTTGCTTCCAAAAATATTTGATGCCGGAATTTAAAAAGAAATTGATTGTAAAAATGGTGAAGAGGCAGTGTCTAACTTCATCTAAATAAAAAAAAGTCATTTCTCATGGAAAAAAATTCAAAGTTATTTAATTTTAGTCTTAATTCATCAAAATCCGTGACAAATTCTTTTGGAAAATAAAAGTAAATATTCTAAATAAAAAAAGATCACATTTACTTGGATATAAATATATTGCCGGATCATATATATATATATATATATATATGTATATATTTCAAGGATCCCAAAATTTCTAGTGCCCCGACCTGAATGACTGTGGCCCATCAATCCAGATTCGATGATTTTATTCTTGTTTTATTATTATAATATCAAGTTATCCTCAACTTTAGGAACGACTGGATATTTACAGTTGGCAATTTTAACCATTATCACCTATGATTGGAGTTATTATTTCAATACAGTAATTAATGGGTGCGTGTGATACATGGGTATATGATACAGGAATTCGAGAGTACCTGAAACTGAAGTCATGGCCGCAGCACAAGTATGAAAACAAAGAAATACTCCTACTGAATGTCAGACATATTTGTGGTATTGTTCGGTGAAGCAGATTTGCACACATGCACAAACGCACACACTCACACACTCACACACACACACACACACACACACACGCACATATGCATATATATATACACACACACGCATATATAACGTCATATATGTGCAGATTAGGAAATATATGACTTTGTTGTATACCTGTTTGATAAGTTATCCCCAAAATTAATTCTGCTGATTGAATGTGTCTAAAAAGGACTTTCTCATATATGTTTGGTATCCAAACTTTTTTGGTCTGCAAACAATCATTAATCCCGGATCTACTTTGTTACGTAAAAACGCTAGTCAGGAATATCTCTGAGCAGAAGCTTTTACGTAATCGCTTCCAGAGACGTTTGTGATGCGGGGGTGTTCCTGGCGCTAGAAAAACAGGACACACCCAGTCATTAAAAGGCTCAAAATTTTGCAAGTCGTTCTGCAAAAACAGAGAGAGAGATCAAAAATTTAATTCATGAATTAGGTGAAAACTACTTACTGATAACCAAAAACATACATGTACTCTACAATATATACAATGGGTGTCAAAAACAAGAATAATCTAAAAATTTGTAAAAGTGAACATTTTTTTGACACTGACTCAAAATAAGGATAGGGACAGGAAATGAAGTAGTAAAAAAACGTAATTTCAATGCACTTGTAAATGTCTACAGAAATAAGGACTCAGGTTCTTGTTTTTTAATGCTTTCATTCTTAAATAAAGTTAAAATAAACAATAAATTACCGCAGTCGTTTTAACATATTATTAAATGAAATTAGTCAATCGATTTTCACCAATTTTACAGCAAATGTATGATTATTTTTTGTATTGATTTTGACCCCCATCCATGTTCTTTACATTTCAGTAATAATAATAACCTAATTATTGCAAGATTTGAAAAAATTGCTGAACGTTCCAAAGATATATGATACTTTATCAAAAATAACATTAGTATTACACACGCTATCTATTTTGAGACTAAAAGTTATTAACGTATATATTTTTTGCTCCCTCACTTCTGCTTGCAATACTGCTTGCATCCTTTTGAGGCATTGACTCGTATATGGAATTTAGGTATTCATGTGCAATTGTATTTTCCCAGGTAGACTGAATCACTGCTATTAAAACGTCTCGAATCATTGGGTTTCCTACCAATTATTCGCCCAAAGCATTCTTGAGTTTCCCCCTATGTATTTTCCTATTATATTCGAATCTGCAGAGTTGGCTGGCTTGTACAGAATGCCGATTCACTTACTGGAAAACCAACTTGAAACAGAACGTGCAACGTAGTATATATTATCATCTTAGAATATCCCATTTCTTGAGTTTGCTTGCTTGTGTTGGAACGGCAAAAGTTTGCTCTTCAGAACGCCTTGGTTGCGTTCATCCAACCTTTAATGATACGTGAAACACTCTTGCTTTTTGGTAATATACATCCCCATATAATAATCGACAGAGAGAATTATACAGCACGTACAATAGCAAAGTTTGAAAATATTTGGGGCCTTTTCCTCGAAACATTCTTGTTTTTACAGTTGGGAGCATATTGAATGTTACACTAACCGCTGAAATTTGTCTTTCTCCAATCGCTTACAGACTACAATTTGCATTTTTTTTATTGGAGTCTTATCAGGCTTTTACAAGTGTGTGTTCTTTTTTGTAAGGATACGTTTCTTCCCCTTGCTCACCAGTCAGGATATATCTAGTCTTTGCTTCATAGTCTACCGGAAGAATTCTACAAGAAAGTTGTGTCTCGATCTTGTGTAAATATTCAGTCCAATGTGTCCTTTAGGCTCAAATGTCGCATCATTCTTTATTCTTTACGGAACTTTTCAGACACAACATTGACCCGATTCATGTATGCTATACCACGTTGACTGGTGCCTGAAGATGCCAATTCCTTACTACAAGTGGCCGAAATCTTTGCACCAAGAGAAAGACTGATAGAAATTGATAAATAGGAAGATGGACAGACATATTCATTATCTGAACTTGCTTTGAGATATTTACCTTATTATGATCAGTCAATCTGATTAATATTTTCCATTGACACTTGATTAAAGGAATTGGCAAGAAAGTAGATCATACTGGAAAGTAAATGTAAGTGGTGTGAAATAATTGCATTCTTATAATTAGGCTATAAACCTATTAATGCCCCTTCCTCTCTATATTCACACTCTCTCTCTCTTTCACACACACATGCATATATATATATATATATATATATATATATATATATATATATATATATGCTTATGTATATATATAAAAAAAACAGGATAGATAAATGGATAGATATGTCTATGGACGCGTGTGTTTTTGTATATATTCATTCATTGCAGTCATTTTCTTTATTAATTTTGACTGATTTTCTTCATCAATCGTGCCTTTTATCACAATGTTCAAGGCCAAACCACTTTTCAACCGTGAAATTGAGAAATATATGATACGAGTTGTTTTTGCTATTTCCCTCCTCAGATTTCACCCTCATAAATTCAATCAAGTTGTTAAGTTGTTTAACAATAATCAAACAGGAAGATATATTCAATTTGTTTTTCTTTATGTAAGAATATCTATAGGTCAGAAGGTTTCCTTGATTACAAGTGTATGGGACTACTGTTCTAAGACAGATGTCTCCACACACACGGAGGCGAGCTAGTTTCGTAGGTAATTGATAGTCGAACCTCATCATCATGGTCAGTCTTTTATCGTCCGCTTTTGGACATACAACTTCCCAAGGGTTCACCACATCTCTCTATCGTGGGTGTTGCGGAGCCAGTAGTTTCTGAATTTGTCTACATCGTCTCTCTATCTCGTATTACGGCAGCCTCGGTTTCACTTGTCATCTCTGGGGGTCCATGTTGTGAATTGTCCATCGGCTATCCGCCATTCTTGCAACATGGCTGGCCCATTGCCATTCAAGTTTTTTAGATGATTCTATGATGTCTCGAATTCCTGTTTATTCCTGATATACTGTGCCGTCTTGCGGTCTCTCTATGTGAGCTTAACCATGATTTTTTCATGCATACAGTGCACGCGACTCAGTTTGTCGGTCTGTCTCATGGTTAGGTTCGATGTTTCAGCTCCATAGGTGACTATCAGGAGGGTGCATCAGTTGTATACACTTATTTTCAGGATTGGTAAGATTTTCTTTATTTTGAATGTTGAGTTTGTTCTGCTGAAAGCTTGCCATCCTAGAGTGATTCTTCGCTTGAATTCTACTTCTTTTGAGGGTTTCATAGAGATTCGTTGTCCTGGGTTGATGTAGTACCTTCACCAGTCTTGCATCTTTTATTTCGTGCTCTTATTCTTCTTCTGTGTGTGAATGACACGGAGAGACCGACAGAGACGGAGAGAGAGGGAGACAGACAGACAGACGGACGGACGGACGGACAGAGGGATGTCTATAAAACATGGTATGGAATTCATTTTGGCAAACACACAACGATACACGTGCACGTATTTATGGATATATTAGGATTTATATTCATCCAGAAACAGAAAAATGACGATCACACTCAATAGCTATATAAATTGGGTCTGGATTTTTAATCCTATACCTAAAACAAACTCAGTGTATGCACGTATGTAAGCTTTTTATACTTTTTTTTTATTGAT
>OY735235.1:14149830-14157330 GCA_963457665.1 Thysanoteuthis rhombus
TCTGCATTCCCTTCTCCTTGCACTTGGCCCCATCCATCTCTATTGTATAATTATATGCACGATACCTTTCACCCTGGTTGTTTCCTTGTTTGCTTGACACATACATACAAGCATACATAGCTAGTCAGCCACCCAGCCAGCCGGTCAGCCAGTCAGTTCCACTTGGAAACTGAAACACCAGTGTTCACGGTTTTAGCCGACGATTTCTATTAAGGTAAACTGAGAACATTCATTGAGGCTATTGAAAACTCCACGATTATCCAATGTTACTTTTTCAGTTTTTGTCAAATGAAGCCTAGTCTAGCACAGTAATGGAACTTTAGGACGCCCAGTAACGATCAAACTCCTTTTAGTGGTAATGGTCAGCAGGACTAGCTTGCAAACCGCTACTCCATAGCGAGGAGCCCGATATTTACTAACAGGATTTGAGACTGGCTCATGATATCTGAAGATCAAGCGAAGTTCAAACACTGCACTAGACGGCTTGAAATTCAAACTCACGCTCCTCATTTAGTATAATGGGGTTCAATTTGCAATGTAATTTTATATTAAATTAGCCACTGGTTGGTGCCCAGTGGTGTTCAAGTTCGTTTTTTGAAAACTCCGACTTTCTAGTGATCCAACAAAAGGCATCAATATTTTTTCCCCAATTATTTCTCTTGATCTCCCCGAATAACTTGCTGCAAAAAGACGTTGGTTATTAAACAGATTCTATCGAGTGACTAACCAGACTTATTATTCATCCTGTTATGTATTTTGCACACCTATGGGGTTCAAGAGTAATGAGTTCGTTTCATATGATTATATATAAACTTATCACCATTTCTAATAATCTTTCGAAAGCATAATCATGAGAGATAAAAGGTGAATATCTCCATTTTTCCTTGATCACCGTTGCCCCAATGGTAACTAATTAATCATTCTGTAGCCTATTGTCCACATTTTAACAAAATTTCATCGTAATTTCTTGAGAACACTTGGGGATATCGTGTGAATAGATAGAGAACCTATGGAGCTGTTGTGTAGTGTAGACAATTGATTGAGAGGAAAGTAGGTAATTGCGTGAGGATCCACTCCAAAAAGTATTAACTTCTATCTTAACTTGTTAACTACACTAGGAAAAAAAATTCGCACCATTTTTCATAATTGCTGATTTTTGTTGTTCTTTCTCAGCCAGATTTTTACGGACACATTGATTATCGTTGGAAAGGGTATTTTATGCTGAGTAAGGTTTACAAAAATGCCATGAAAAATTTTGAACTATCTTCAATCAAAAACCGTTGTTTTGAAATGTAACACCTGTGTGGACTGACAGCTATAACATAGTGCTCGCCTCTAATTTGGTAGGTCGTGTGCTTGGCTGAGACATACCAGAGACTCACAAAATGGTATTCAATGCGTTTCTGGTTATCACTCAATTTGATCAATAGAATTTAAGACTCCTGAGGAGGACTGAGTTCCACCAAGATATTTCACCCGTGACACATTCGTGATGGGTGCCCGAGAGTAGACGGAAAACCTTATACTTGGTTATGGGACCACAGGCCAGGGATTTTTTTTTCAAGAGCTTCCCAAAAATAACATTTCTCTGAAAACATTCGTTTTTTTATTGCTTATCCGTTCTTCTCTACTGGGCTCTGGTACTTTTGGTCTCACATTTTGTATCTCACATTTCGACTCTAAGAATATTTGATCGGTCTCTTCATAGGAACTGTCAAATGAACTATGTTTTTTTTTAACAGCATGCAGTGTTGGGGATGATCAATCAAAAAATGGAAGGAAGGATTATCAATAAAAAGGGAAATTTACATTTCTCATATTTTATTGGGAATTGATGACTGGAAAAATCCGAATTCAAAAGAAAAATAAGCGTGAACGTTGCCGGACAACAAAACTAAAGATCCAAAGTTAACATAAACTTATATTGTAAACTGAAAACCTGACACCATATGAGGAATAGGTACCCTGGGTCATTATATTATATTTTCAGCTGATAACAATTATCACAAGGTACATCATTAACGAAAAAAAAAACAAATTACTGGTAATATCTTAAACTAATTAGATCCGAGTTTTATGTGATTTAATCAAAATAAGGATACATATATTAACACAATCTAAAAGCACAACATTTCAACAAAAAAAATGAAAACTTTATTGTGCTTTTAATCTAAGACTTAAATTATCCCAACAAAAGCTATTCTAAAAGCTATCTTGATTAGTTTATCAATAATTGAATATCATATCATTAAAATTATTTTGTCAACATTATTGTACATGGATAGACGATATTGATAAAATCTATTTATTGACATATTATCGAATAAATGAACAACAGAATAAAAAATTATATCCACACGTTTGAATGGAATGCTTACATATAAAACTTCTTTTTTCTAAGATTTGCAGAAACGAAAAAACATAATGAGTAAAAATGTATTAAACGACCTGTCCATAAGTCTCTCCTAGACTAACACATTTTTATAACCGTTTAAAAAAACAAAACAATGTCATTTGAGTCCAGAATACTTTTAAACATTGCTTGTACTCATCTACAAATATCGTTTTATTCAAAAACGTATAATCGGTTTCCTTCCTGCTCAACACTTCATTATTTCATTCAAAGTGACCGATTTCCTGAGGTATGTAACGTCTTATGTTTTTTTTTCTTTACTTAATAAAATGAAATTTTGATTGAACGATATTTGTATTCCATTATCACTGACTGTTGTGCGTTTAAGAATAACAACCAAATAAGTCATGCTTTTAGACGAGGTCGTGACATGATTTCAAATCTTTATAACGATACTTTTTGAAAATCTGGATTTCTGTCTGACTTTTGATCCCCAGAAGCGCGTGAAACGAAAAAAGCTCTTCGGGAACTATTTCATTTAGTGTCTTAATAAATATATATATATATATATATATATATATATATATATATATATATATATATATATATATATATATATATATATATATATATATATATGTATACATATATATATATATATATATATATATATATATATATATATAAATTCTGGAGAAAATTACATAAATTGCATTAACAGAAATTGAAAAAAAATAACACATAAATATTTTTGAAAAAGTTTTTTCAATGTATTTTATGCGGTAAAATTTTCTAATCTATGCATATGTTGTAAATATACATCGGTTTATGATGTAAATGTTTTGTTTAATAGGCATCCGCTAAACATATGATATATATATATATATATATATATATATATATATATATATATATATATGTATATATATATATATATATATATATATATATACATATATATATATACACATATATATATACTCCCTAGTCTTAAGTAAGTATATCTTTCCATCCATTTGCCCATCTATTAATTCATCAATCTATCACTCTTTCTCTCTCTCTCTCTCTCTCTCTCTATATATATATATATATATATATATATATATATATATGTGTGTGTGTGTGTGTGTGTGTGTGTGTGTGTGTAAATTTATATGCATATATATGTATTTCTCTGTGCTTGTGTGCGCCTGTCGGAGACATTTTAATGTAACTACTTATCCATTATCTACGACAGAATGCATCATATTCGTAGAGATCATTTGCTCAAATGTCTCTTCACGTGCATTGTGCAACTTACTCAACGTAGAACAAACAGAAAACATGGCTGAGTGATCCCTTACCCTTTCAAAGAAGCTTCTCTCTTGAAATGACGGGTGGGGGGGGGTTGAAACCAGGCAGTAATTACAAAGAGGTGGGGGTAAATGAAAAAGGAGGAAAAATGATCGATTTTATACACACACACACACATATATATGTATATGGATAGATAAACATGTACACCCCTAAGGATACGCACAGAGGCATATATGCAAATGGTGATAGATACATTCAAGTATGCATATGTAAAATTTGATTTCGAACATATTTTGCATATCAGAAACACTAAGTCAATGGAGGGAGTGAGTTGAACGTGAACAATAGAGAACAAGCAAAGAAACAAAATGCAGTTGTGAGAGATAAAAAGACTTTCTGATGATGAAAAAGATTGGAAAATTGATTCGAACTAGGGCAATACCTGCTACAAAAGTGTATTTGTGAAAAGACCCGGACTTTATAGTTAGGGGATCAGTTCACCATAAGTGTCATGTAAATTGTCTGTATGTTGTACGAATTATTTCCGTTACTTCTTTTTGTGTCACCAATTCAAATATCCAACAGCTGAACTTAGATTTATTGCTAATTCAAACGTATATTATCTGAATTTAGATCCATAATCGCAGATAAAAGGACTAAAATCCTTTTTTTTTTTTTTCATCCCCATGGATTTCTCGAGGAATGCTAATAAAAAAAACTTAAAACTCAACACTGTAATCCCTGGTGCGTTGACCAATATATCAGACGATTTTGTACAATGTCAAGTTGTTGAGTTAACACCTACCACATATATTTCTCATATTATAGCTAGATATTTCAATCATCTACAAGGAAGAAAATGTGGAAAATAACTGAGGTACAAATTTAGTATGAATTTACATTGTGAATCGAAGCATGGAAAGTGGTGATTTTAAAGAACTTATTTTTCCCACCTCTTGTTGGCTTAATAAAAAGTCCAAATACGAAAAACAAAAATCCAAACAAAAATAAATAATAAGTTATAAATGTCTAAATGTGTAGCCTTCAAGGTACAAATGCACGACCTGATTGCATGATAAAGATCCATTTAAAAACTGAAAAAACCTGTGTTGATCTTGTCAATTTTATTTGACGATTTCTAACAAGACAAAAATTACAAAGGAAAGTAGAAAAAAGGAAAGATCAGAAAAGAGAAATGGGAGAAATGAAGATCCAGAGAGAATGAGGGGAGAGGAGCAAAGAGAAAGAGAGGGGAAAAGATAGAGAAATGGGGAGAGAAAAGGATGGTTAGATTAAAAAAAAAAAAAAGGAGCAAGAAGGGCTATACCAGGAACAGAGAGAGTCAAACAGAGTGGGGGAAGGAAAGTATGTATTTAGGAAGGAAACCAAGGAATAACACAGAGTGAGATTTGGGGAGATTTGGAAGACGAACAAGAGAACGAAAGAAGGACAAACAGAGAGAGAGCAAAGAAATGCAGCAAAAAGTACTGATGATCAGATTAAGCAGAAAGACTAAGTCAAACAGATACGGACAGAGACAATGAGACAGGAACTGGTAACGGAGTCACAAGGAACAAAAGGGAAGGTGGAAAGTATCAACCAAGAGTAAAAATGTATTCAAAGCTGTACAGCTTTCTAGACTATGCATATGTTGTAAATCTACATCGGTTTATGTAAATGTTTTGTTTAATAAGGATCGGCTAAACACGGGTATATATATATATATATATATATATATATATATATATATATATATATATATGTGTGTGTGTGTGTGTGTGTGTGTGTGTGTGTGTGTGTGTGTGTGTTTATATATGCTCTTCCATAAGAATAGAGCGATCCGGTGGATGAGGAGTCTCTGCATAGAAATGAATACATCGCTTTATTCAGCCTTACTGACCACCCAGTCCAGAGGTAGGATATCGGCCTCCATGTCCGATGTGAGGGTTTCAATCAATTAATTAAATTGGATAATGTCTATAGCCACACTGAAGAGATGTAATACATGTGAACAGCTGTCTGTGGATGACACAATAAATATATATATATATATATATATTGAGGGAGTAAATCCAAGAAAGAATTACAGAAAGGAGGGGGGAGGAAGTGAGAGAGGGGGGAGTAAGCCTAAGTAGGAGGGACAAATGGATGTTTCACTAACATTTTAATTCCCATCTCTCATAAATGAGAAATCAGGGTGCATCAGACTTTTATTAAAAGATATCGAAAAAATAAATTGATCAGCCTGCAATTTGCTTTCGTAAGCAATGTCTTATATTGTTGTCTGTCAGTCAAGACGTCTCCAGTTTTGTCTGGTGCTAAGTAACCCCTTCATTCTCGCTTCAATACCTACTTAAAGATATGTTATTCATATATATATATATATATATATATATATATATATATATACATACATATATATATGGGTGCGTGTGTGTGTGTGTGTGTGTGTGCGTGTGTATGTGTGTGCGTGTGTTCGTAAGCCCTATGTTTAATAGAAATGAATGATCTGTGGTATAAAATGACATTCATATACAATACATTATGATAGTACCATATATGAAATAACAGACTACTTGCAGTATGACGTAAGATGAATATTAAAATTGCAGCTGAAATGGGATTCATGTGATTATAACTGTTTTGATATTATTCCCCAAAAAGGGTTTGAAAAATAGATGTAGTGATTGAAGCTGTAAAGTTTCCTGGTTATATATATATAAATACCCGAAATGCCCACACGCACACACATGCATATATATATATATATATATATATATATATATATATATATATATATATATATATATATATATATATATATACATATATATATATATATATATATATATATATATATATATATATATATATATATATATATATAAATCAATTTAACTGTCTTCATATCTAAATATCACAATATTTTCTCATTCTCTCTTTTTCTCATTCTTCCTATTTTCCCATGTATTTATCTTTTGACTACAATACCTATATATCTATCAATCAATCTATGTATATATGTTTTTATACATATTGTACTTCATGATAAGATGCATTTTAATGTAAGGGTTGTTTGCTGGTTTCCCACGGGGATTCAAGAACAGGCAAAGGCTAGTTTCCCACTGTCAAATGTCAGAATCAGCACATGATTCCTTCCCTTTTTCGATAAAGTCTTTCAGAAGATCCAGACCTAATGTCACAATATTTTACAGGATTGACACAAGAGTGGCAAGTCCGTACTAAGGAAATGCAGTTTTATTTACACATAAGAATTCCTAACACTGAATCTGCAGACAAGAACAATGCGTATAGAAAATCTGATCTTGCAATCATTTTATTTAATATCTTAAAATGATCCAGAATTAAAGAAATCTCTCTCTCTCTCTCTCTCTCTTTCTTTCTTTCTCAACATAAAATTCTGTGCTAAATGTATATATGTATATGCCAACGTATATGCGTGTGATTGGATTATATTTCTAAATTTTCCTGTTTGATATCTGTGAATCTCTTTTGCACAAAACATTGTCTTCTGGAATTGTCTTCCAACTCTAATATACCAAGATAAATCATACTCCACATTGATAAATTGGTCATATATTTGTATATAATACAAAGCTTCAGACCTTTGATCTCAAAGTATATAGAAAGGCTTTTCTCCAAAAATTAATGTCATTTCAGCTAGTTATTTCCTAATGTACACTAATTCATTCAAGGGATATTTTTGTTTAATGCTTTGCACGGAATTGGATGTGATGGTACTAAGGCGTAATTTTCTTGTTACGCTCAGCAGTTGTTTACCATGAAGACATTCCAGGGATTCGAAAACAAAAAGTTATCTTAATATGGCT
>OY735235.1:14164830-14169830 GCA_963457665.1 Thysanoteuthis rhombus
ATAGATAGATAGATACATACATACATACATACATACATATGAATAGACTGTGATAAATAGATTAGTAGATAGATAGATGGATGGATAGATACGAGCAGATTGACGTAGATAGATTTGTTTCATTCTTCATATCGGATTATTGGATGTTCGTCAGAACATTCTCCCTTTCATATCCCAGACGGACAGACAAGGCCTGTTACAGAAAACATTGCCCCAAAGATATCACTATTAAAAACGTAAAAAGAAAAAACAAAACAAAAAACGTGCAAATTTTGTATTTTCCTTTAAAGTCGTCTGATACTTATTGAGGGAAGTATTACCTAGAGGCATTGATATCACGGTCTCTGAGTGCACGGATGATTTCAAGGTATAAAAGAATGGAGAACTAGGAATCTGAGATTGGAACCCGAACGCAAATTTCCGGTTGAGGAAATTAAGCCCATCTGGAGGACAACAGTTTAAAAAGAAGAGTGCATGAAATAGTGAAGCCAAAACGAGACTGGTAGGTCTTCCTATTGGAATTAAAATGCAGATCCAACACTGCTTATTGTGTAGAGAGAAACATTCACACTTCTTGTCTTGTAAAGAATTCTATACACTACAAACGACTTTATCGTCGTCATCATTGATTTTGTAAAGGGGAGAAAGGGCAGAGATTTCCATGTTAAGTGGGGTGATGATCTTCGTTATTGTTTACTAGTTAATCTGTATGGAGAAATATCACGGATATACAGAGGTGTTCGAAAAGTAATTCCGTATTTTCCGTGTTTAAAAAATCATTATGTATTTTTAAATTCGGAAAGTAATCACGTATTCTCATGTTATAAAATTACGTATTTTCGAAAAGAAAGTTTAATTTGATTAAATTCTGTTTATCAATGATGTAATCATAATCATTATCAATGACTGAAGCTGAACGGGAAGGCAGATTTTCGATCCCTCGTCAAACAAATTTTGCAGTTATTTCTATAAATTCAGAGGGATTTTTCACTCTTTAAAGTCTCTATCTCCCATGGGGTGAAATTTTGATATATTTCATGAACAACACAATATCGAATAGAAAAGATGATCAACTGAATCTAGACGTTATTTCATACCATTTAACTCTGATCTTGCCTTAATTTTTTTTTCTATAATTTATAGCAATGAAATACGCAATTACTTCCCGAACACGCTCATATTTTAATTTCTATGAGATATTTTTTTTTAGAAAAAAAACAACAAAAATCGTCTACAGTTTCAAATGGATGATAAGAGAGATTCCTATCAGCAGAACAATTGATACCTTCAAGTGGAAGAGTCCAGTGATTCACACAGAGAAACAAACAAAATCAATGTTCATTATATAAGTAGATTACATTTGATTGCTGTTAAAAACCGTCAACCAAGACTCTCACCAAAAATGCCAAAATAAGTTTCTTCAGTTTTCTAGTTAATCCAGCTGTTTGACTGACTATATTACTTTCACGCTCTCAGGCCGCACCAATGAAGCTACAGGGCTGAAAATTCAAACATTTATTCCTTATTATGTCTACAAAAACTTTTTCTTTTATCAAAATCCCCCTTCATATAAGTTTCAGAGGGTGTTTCTATTTGCAATGCAAATTTATGCTAATCGATCCCTTATTTTGTGTTTGCAGCATTCATGCTTGGTTTTGGAGAATTCAAACCTTTTGAGAAGATCACTATGCTACAAGAAGTTGTTTATTCGTTAATCACCCTTTTTTCCCTATTTTTTAATTGATCATTTATAACTCGATATGATGTCAAAACACAGTTCCCTTTAAGTAAATAACCAAACTTGCATTTATAATTTTTCAAGTTTTAAAAAGACTAACATCTGGTCGCTTACACGGGGGATCAAGTAGCAGCAAGTCTCCTAGATATACCAATATTCTCCTCCGTATCCTAGCTGGTATTAGTAATGCTGTTCTTGAATGGCTACCATTTTTCTCCTCAGAGATTCAATTCTGTTTATATTTATGATTGTTTCTGAGGTGCTGATGTTGGTGGATAAGATTATTACTTTTATATTCCACATTTTCCACTTTTTTGCAGAAACAAAGCATTTTCATCAATTGTCTCTCATTTTTATTATCAAACCTCCATAGCCCCACAACCAGCCACGGGGGCTTGTGCTTCTTCTCTCTTTGAAAGTCTGTGGATGTCTATGTTCATTTTATGTGTGTGTCTGGGCTATCCTGGTTTATCTTTGGGGGCTACAATCTTGAAAAATTGCATGAGTGTACCATTGGGCTCTGTCCTTTTTTTTCTTACTGAATCAAAAAAAAGTGTATTTGGGGAATATCTGTGATCATTGGACTGACGATCTTCTAATCATGCCCCTGAGTCTTTTTAAGTGATGATGAATTAAAAAAATCAATTTGAAAATAGCTACTAAAGATGAAATATAATTTTAGATGTGTTTTCAAATAACTAGTTCAAGTACACGTGCTGGTGATTCATTTATGCGAGGTACAGATATATGTTCTCTTCGTTTCTAACCTTTTCTTTTTTGCTTTCTTGAATCTTTCCTTTTCTTCTTATGATTTTGTTTTCTTTCCTTTTTCTTACCTTCACTCTCTTCTTCCTTCATTTCTCTTTCCTTCTCGCTATGTATTCTTTACTTTTTTCTCTTTTCTCTTTCTCATAAAAACCATATTCTCCTACGATTTACGCCTGATGTAATTACTTTTCCAGACTTATTCGATTTTTATAAGCAAGCATTAACGGTAAATAGCAAAACTTCCGGCTCAGCTAGAAGTCTATCAAAAACATTTTGATAGAAAAAATAAAGCATCGTAGGAAAATGTTGATGAATTCCGAGTGACTTTTCATTAGGATTCGATTTCAGTTCTCAAGAAAATTTTAATAGTAACAACTAAAAATCTTGCTAAATTTCATTCGAAAATACTTCGACATTCTTTCATAAGCAAAACTCAATTATAGTTTCTTTGATTGTCAATAAACCGAGGACCAGTTTCTAAACATCGTTGCATTATTGTTTTCCGTGGATTCAACAGATATAATAGAATCCAAATTATTGCTTTTTGATTAGCATTGGATAAAAGAGACAATATGCATTGTTGGTAGACGTATTTAAAAATACGTGTCGTATTCCAAGGTGAACATTTATGTATTATTCCAATGTATCAGTTTCTGAAGAAGAATAATAATTGAAAATCATTCATATTAAAAGAAATGAACAACTGCTATCCAAGAAGGAAATGGAACTATACAAGAAAGGGAAAACAGTTGAAATATTCAAATAATAATAATGATGATGGTGATGATGATGATGGTAGTGATGATGGTGATAATAATAAAACCAATACGGAGAGAATTCCAGTAAATACGGGCCTATGACATGCTTACCTATGATGGGACAACCAGTCGAAAAATACACAATGAGCTAGGGAACTTTTCAGACACTAGAATAGTTTACCATCTTACGTGAGAAAAGAAATAGTACAAATATGCACACTTTCAGGAATAACTTACATAAAGTTAGATCATCTGAGATCAAAGATAAATGGATAAATTGACAAGATAATTGAGGGAGTTATCTGCAGAAAAATACAGAAAAAATTGGGAACCATGAATGAATAACATTTAATCAATTTGTCAACCATTCCATAAGATGTCAATGAAATTATTTGCTAATTTCTATACATATTGTGGAGAAACATGTGTTGATACTTAATTTTATGAAAAAAAAACAGCATCTTCCGATCAAAACAAATTTCAATTTTCATTGTTCCTCCATACCCTAGGACTTACCTTTCCAAGAAAAAAAATCACAGTAATTCCTTTAAATAATTTTATATAGAACACATTTCTTTTGGAAAATTCTAGATGAATGATCTATCTGGTTCAGATAATTTTAGATTTAATTTCGTTTGAATAAGAAATCTATTTTTTAAGGTAACGTACGAAATAGATACAATGAGAGAGAAAAAAGAACTTCACTCTTAGACAGTTCCAGATTAATTGATATTCATTATATCCCTTTGAATATAACATTTGTTAAAACTATTTGCTTCTTTAATTTACACCCATGATTACTTCTCCAACATTGAAAAATTAAAATATTTTTCTTGTTTAAGTATCCTCGGCGCATGATAACATGTAGATAAAAGGAATATTTTGCATCCGTCTTACTAAATTGCAAACACGTGTGCATCTGCACCCAAGCATTGCAGACACTGATATAGACCGACTTCAGAGTCTGCTTGGCGTATTTGTAAGTAGCCATCGAATAAACGAACAAGTCAGATAAAAACTAGGAGCGATATTTATTTAAGAAATTGTATATCACAAATTAATGGGAGAGCATGCATTACAGAAAACTCTGTGTGTATGTTTCTGTTTTTCTAATCAAACTGAATATCTATATTTGTCATTTTTTTCAAATTATTTCCATTTTAATAGATAAGCTTCTGAACATCCCCAAGTATGTACTAATAGTGCAAATCAGGGTACAATATAAAATAGAATTATGGAATATCCAACGTATGATGGGTTTATTTCATAAAGTCCTCGATGCATTCAACTTTGAATATTAGGTTGGTTTGGAGTAGAACTTAGCATGAGGGAACACATTTAAATGAGAATAAAACACTCTCAGAGAGGATACATACCAAAATCGTACTGATTGAAACAACCACTTACTGGTAATGAAAATACCCACACCATAACCCCTGGTTTGTAATTCATAATCATCAGAAGGCATACACACCTCCATTGAATGAAACAAAATGGAGCTCGCAATAGCCAACCATTAAACAAGAACAAACTTTAAAAAAAAACAAAAAAAACCCTACCAACTGAAATAATTGACATCCACACCGAAAATGTGCCAAACTGGGATCTGTGATACACTGAATCAGTCACCAAAAGAACAGGGAAGGAATATAAACCTGGTTACGTATCAAATTCTAATCCTATTTTACATATATATAAAGAAATGGATATGTGATCCGACAGAAATGATTATAAAT
>OY735235.1:14174830-14249830 GCA_963457665.1 Thysanoteuthis rhombus
GTTTAATAAATGTACAGTAAATTTATGCATTGATGTTATATACTTTACTTCATCTTGGAAAGGATGTCTTCGAAAGATATTAAAGCACGATATGCATCGTGTTGTCCAAGCCTCAAGTCAGCCACAACGAGTTGTCATGGCGTTGAGTCGGCCAGAGAGTTCCCATCAAATCAGCCACATTGAGTTGCCCCTTCCCCTTGTAGAGATCTTTTGCGGTTAACGTCCTACATAACAATAATTTGTCATCTGACATATCACTCCTGTGTTGTCATGAACCTCCCTTCGAGCATCAATGAAACTGTATATTTATCTACACTGAATTCCAATCCTATACCGTTGTTAAATTTCCTGTTTTTAACCATCTTGTAGACCTTTTCAGTGTACTAGCTAAGATTTCACGTCAGTCATAACTATTTTTTCAATTTTTTTTTTCAATTTTCTTTTGAGTAACAGCAATTTCAACAATACTCCAGCACTTTCCCCAGTATTCAACCAATAATCAACCATACTGACATCTGTACGGTTTCTTTTTCACTCGGAATGTCTACCCTTCTGACTGCTTTGTAAGGCTCTTCAGGACTGTTCCGAGCACGCAAATAATAATACATACACTCTTCACGTTTATACTTCACAATAAATGCTATCAATATTATTTCCTGTCATCATTCGAATATGATCCCTTTTCTCTGTTTTATTATTCGTGATGATTATATTATTTGCACTGCTGATATCATGGTTAGTTGACAGGTTCTGTCAAGGGCGAAGAAAACATGATCTCATTAGCCTTGTAGCTTCTTTCTAAGTATCTAGTCAGGGGTGAGTACAAAACTGCTTTGTGGGATAGGGGTTCTTGCCTATTTGTGATCCAATTAAATCATCATCATCATTATTATTATTATTATTATTATTATTATTATTATTATTATTATTATTATTATTATTATTATTATTTCCACAGCAGCTGTTATTATTACTTCAACTGTTACAGGTGCTGCTATAGAAGAATTAGAAGAGGACAACAAGGGAGGAGGAGGAGGAGGAGGAGAAGAAGAAGAAGAAGAAGAAGAAGAAAAAGAAGAAGAAAAATACATTGTAGGAGAAAATTCTGAAAAAAAAGAAGACTCTAGAGGAGAGAACTCTGAAAAAGAATAAGACTGAAGACTCCAAAGAAGAAGACTCCAGAGAAGAGAAAAACCCTGAAGAAGAAAAAAAAAAAATGGGGGGAACAAGACTGGAAACTCCGAAGAAGAAAAATTTACAGAAAAATAAGACTATCAAGAAAAAGATAATTGAAGAAGAAGACTTTGAAGAAGATTCTGGAGGAGAAGAAAACCTTGAAGGAGAAGAACACTCGGGAGAAGAAGACGATTTTGAATAAGAAGAAATAGAAGAGAAAGAAGAAGAAGATTCTTAAAAGGAACACTGGAGAAAAAAAAAGACACTGGAGGAAAAGACCGAAAAAGACTCCGAAGAAGAGACATATGAAGAGGACTCCTAAGAAAAAGACTCTGAAAGACAGAAGGAAACTCTAAAGAATAATAAATGGTCTCTACAGAGAAATACGCCTAAGAAGAAGAAGAAGAAGAAGAAGAAGAAGAAGAAGAAGAAGAAGAAGAAGAAGAAGAAGAAGAAAAATTTATTGAAAGAAAGTGCGAAATTCTTTTGAAGAATTTCCTGTACGAAAATTAGTGAATGTGATGAAGAATGTCAGCTTGAAATTATTGGAAAAACTTTCTAGATGTAAAATTAAGATAAGTAGAAAAAATAAAAACCGTGTGATTGTGCAATAATCACCTTTAATTTTCATTCAAAATATTTACAAACATTTGTCAATGCAAATGTGTCTGCTTACTTTTTCATCCTCTCACGTGTCAGTCTGTCAAGTGATTCTGGCTGGCTGGCTGGCTGGCAGACAGGTTGGCTGGCTGGCTGGCTGGCTATACCTTGGTGTGTGACCTTTACAGGTAGCACAATCGGATCTAGACAGCTGAACATCTAAACGTATATTTTTCATTACGTTTGAATATTTTGACTTTTTCCTGATCCAACAGAAGGCGAAAAAGTAACATTAATTGATCACCATTTTTTTCACGCCCTGAACATGTCATACTGCCAGAAAATGTCATTCATGAAATGGTTTCTGCTGGTTGACTAACCAGACCCGCCTACTTTTAAGGATCTGGACCTATCTATTTGAATCGGCATCTTATATCTGTAAGAATTTTGTGCTTGTAAAAAACATTCATGTATACGTACGTAAACGTGTGAAGTGGCGTAACAAGGTCTCTCAGTATCCAGGGGCAAAGATAACAGTTGTGCTACATTCTAGGTAACGTCATATCAATTGACAGGCATTATAGTCCGGATGATATATTGCCCTCCATGGAGTCTGCACCTGGGGGTGACTGCCCCCCTCTCGCTACACCACGGCATTCATGCTTATCTTTATGTGTGCATCCACACACACACACTGACAGGTAAGGTATTAACCCAGTGACATGAAAAAGTCTATATATCACAGGTGTTTCATCAGAATGTTTCTTTCCCTAAGTCCATGTGTTTATGCACGTAATTAACGAGTCTTTCCGATCAACGTAAAGAGAGAGAGAGAGAGAGAGAGAGAGAGAGAGAGAGAGAGAGAGGGGGGCGTGTGTTAAATTACTCATTTGTGCTTACAAATGAATGGGAGATTTTTTTAATTTCTGAAATATGCCAGTTATCATGAATAATTTTCGTGAAAAATGTCGTTCTTTAGTTGACGAATGACGGCGACAGGAAAAATATTACTAACATATATTAGGTTCAAACAATCATTTCTCCGAACAGCCTGTGAAAGAAACACCTTTGCGCTCAAATAGACACTCTAAAAATACAGTTTACCCATCATACATGCAAAGGCCTACTGAATTGTATTTAATCGTGAAGTGTTTCCTATAGTGTCCAATTCTGTAAGCGCATAACATAAAAGTAGCAGAGGGCAGTGTGAACATATATAGTTCTCAGACACTCGGAAGACGAATTATCACCCCATCTTTTGGGGGAGAAAAAATATCAGAAACGAACGATTGCGATTCGAATTTCGTCGACACCATGGTGTTGGCTACGTCGGTGTGAAAAGTTCAAAGAATACATTGTAGTCGGTGATGTCATTCTACAGAATTTGGCGGAAAGGAGGGCATCTTGAAGAGGCCAAGGAATTAAAGGCAGTTTTCTTTCTTTCTTCATGACATGATAAGTGATATATACATACATACATAGTCAGCTAGCCGAACTGGAAACTGAAGAAACTTGTTTTAGTAATTTTGTTCTCATTTCTGGCAAATGGTTTTTAGTATGAAATCACAATGTTTAATTTGACGCGTAGTCCCTTTTCAGGTAAATAATCTATTTCTATGAATCATAATAAATCTTACAACAAATTCAAAATTCTTTCTAAAACATGTTTATCTTTGGGGTTGGTGTATAGGGTGTCCTGAGGTCCCTCGCACTGTTGGTCCTACCTTAAGTATGACCCTGCTCGTAGTGAAAATTTAGAAATGATAAAAAAAAAATAATAATTCAGAAGATTGGAGAAGAAAACAAATAATAAAAGAAGCAATAACAATGGGAAAGAAATAGAGTAGAAACCAATCACTGTGGCCCAGTGGTTAAGTGCTCTCGAGTTCCGTAGGTCATTGTTCAATCGATCGCCAGGTCATACCAAAGACCTTTTTTTTCAATTGGTATCCAATGCCTCTCTACAAAATACTTTGCACCAGTATTACGATATTGGAACCTGTTCGGCCAAATCACGTTAGATAAACCGGTTCTCGAAAGATCACCAAAATTAAGCAACGTCGAAACAGATCAGTAAATAATTGGGTGAAAACACGGTACCATTAATAGAACAAAGTTTTGACGGACGTAACGAGTCGGTAAAAGGCCTTCTTGACAATTGTTTGTCTGTACCTAATCCAGCAACACCCATAATGGGGGTATAAGTGGAGAACCCTGATACAATTATGCATTCTAAGGCCCCTGTTGGCTAAGGTAGACCATAGGTGGAAGAGCTCTGTAGCTGCTATGCCTGGGTGCTTAGTGTGGATGGAGGGTTGGGCCCAAGTTCCATTCTGAAGGTTTCAAAAAGAAAATAATGTTCAATATCTTTAGATCAGCATGGCTGCATAGTATCCCTCCCCGGCTCGTTGCAGCCCTTGGTATTCCCTGACAGTCAACCATCTGGGTAAAGTGGGCATCCTCAGCCACTTTTCAAAGCCGGGGCAAATACATACATTCAGGGGTGGGGGAGGAAATTATATATCCGGATATTGATTGTCCAATGAAGGACCAGAGAATACCTAAACTGTGACTCGTCTTGAGCTGTCACTGTTCATAGTAATCCATTGATCCCCAGTCTCCGTAAGGCTCCACCTTTCAAACCCGCTTCACCTTTACTTAAAAGACCCGATCCAAAGGAAGGCAAATGCACCGTTCTCATCCTCCAACGTAAGCTCGTGCAAGGCACTGGCCTGATTCAACGTTGCTTAACTTCAATGATCTGAAGGAAATGGATGTATCCGAAGCGATTTGGCCGTAACACATATATACGTGCATAGGAACAGATCCGAGTGGTCTCCCACTGTTTTCTGGAAGACCCTCAGAACGTTCCAAACTTTCTATATTGTTTCGTATCTATCTAAGCACGTGACAACCTCTTTCCCTTCAGATATCCAGAGACCAATAAGAACGTGAATTCTCCTAATCATTACTTTAGCAGATATATTTTAGGGAGGAAATGAATTCATATTTCCATGAACTTATCTTTCATATGCGTAGAAATCATGATAGGATAGAAAATATAGGTAAAATGATTCGTCAAATTATTGAAAGGGTTGGTATGATAAATAAAAAAAAAGAGTATTTTTTCCCGGAATTTGGATGTTAGTCCCATAGCATTATTCAATTTTAAAATTTTGGGAAACCATTCGCTGAACAGGCTGGATCCATCTATCAAGTCATACGTGAATACAAGGAAGTACAAAGAGGCAAGGAATACGAAAAAGAGTTGGTGGGGTTTGAGAAGAAAATCAAGAACCAAAACAGAAGTAGATTACACATTTTTTAACTTATCTGCCATCGCCTTAATTTTGCAATCCATCTTCCGGGTCCCCCATTAAGAACATTTTTCCCCTTCTTCCAAAATATCTATTTACGTTACTCTATTTTATTTACTTTTATTTACTTTCCCCCCTTCGGAACTGCGTCCATTGTTCTTCATTCATTCCATGGTTTCTCGAGGAACACACAATTTGTATCTATTTTCCCGAGTTTTTATCCTTACGTTCCAAATCAAATGTCGTTGAAGTGTGTAGAAAGAAGTATTTAAGAATAATCAAGACAACCATTGTTCGTCTGTAAGCATTGCTTACTATTTGATATTATGTGGAAACTCAACTTTCAAAAACCAGACGATCCCAATAATCCTGAAAAGAAGACTATACAACCAATGCATTCTCCCCATATTCACTTATGGAGCTGAAACATGGAACCTAGCCTAGAGACAGACCTACAAACTAAGAAGCATGCAACGTGCGCATGAAAAAATCATATTCAACCTTACATGGAGAGATCACAAGACAGTACAGTATATAAAGAAGAAAAGGAGTCAGAAACATCATAAAAAATATTGAAAAAATCAAATGGCAGTGGGCAGTCAATGTTGCAAGAATGAAAGACAACCTATGGACATCACGACTCACAACATTGATCCCCAGAGATCACATGAGAAATCGAGGACGACAGAACACAAGATGGAGAGATGAACAAGAAAATTCAGGAAATACTGGCTCTGCAATGCCCATGACAAAGAATTGTGGCGAATCCCAGAGAAAGTTTATGTCCAACAACGGGCGTTAAAAGACTGATGATGATGACGATGACTGGTTTTGGTTATGTACTGGACGTGTGCACATTTTTTGTTTCAAAGCACACACACACACAAAAACTTACACACACATGTACATACATACACACACACATACACACACACATACACACACATATATATATATATATATATATATATATATATATATATATATATATATATATATATATTCATGAAAATGACAATTAAGAAGTTACAGAAAAAATAACTTAAGAGAGAAACAGGTCTTACATCTCAAAAATATTTATTACCAAGGAGGGGGTATGTTTCGATGCATTTCAACAGGTGTAAGTCATCTTGTTCAGAAAGCCCAGCAGCGGTGCAGAGACAATAGTGTCCTATTTACATATTTGATGCTGAGTAAACTAAATCTATGAATGTGTGTACTAACATATATGCTTCTAAAATGTCGGTGTTATTTATATATTGATCTCAGATTAGATATGAAATTAGCTGAAGTGTCTGAAGCTACTGAATTAAGTTATTTATTTTTGATGATTCAAGGAGGCTAATTTCAAATTTTTTAAAGGTTCACGTTCAGACATGGGGTTTTAAAATTCCTATGACAAAATTTTCATTCTCATGTAGTAGGATATTATTTAGTTATTTTAGCCCTTTAATCGTTTACATTTGTCATGTTAATCAATTTCACATAAACCAATCCATTATAATTTTTGCACTTATAACAAAAATCAGGAAAAAGCACACACACACACATATATACATATATGTATATGAATCATTGAACATGTATTTACGTGGGTATATCAATAAGTTTGTATAATAATGACGGAAAAAAATTATTGAAGACAAAAATACTCATTTTCAAAATTCTCTTGTACTATAAACACGCATACATTCACGCACAAATACATTAACACGTATATATGTAAAGATATATAGGCTGTCCCTCACAGAAACGTCCTCTACACTCTATTTCTATACACACACACACGTGTACACTCAAATACACATATTTATTCATATTGTCATGTAAACTTTTCATTCTTTTAACCATGAAAAGGAGAGTTTTTGTAAATTATCATGTAGTCCCAAAGTATACACCGCCATGTGTCACACGAATCATTTTGATCTTATCCATGATATTTCAACGTGTTATCTAAAAAGAAATATTGTTTTCAACTAAGTTTAGCATCTTTTGATGTACATTTGATTTAGTTATGTATAGGCCGTGTCTAAACTTAACGCTTACTTGGGTACATAATTCTGAACATCTACAGTGGTATCTAATACGCATTATGAAATATTTCAGCCAATTAAAAACAAATAAGCACACATAGACAAAGATACTCTTTCTCAAACTCTCCCCCTTCCTTAGCCCCTCTCTCTCTCTCTCTGTCTCTCTCTCTGTCTCTCTCTCTGTCTCTCTCTCTCTCTCTCTCTATATATATATATATATATATATATATATGTATGTATCTATGGGTATGGGGATATTTTCATATCTGTCCAAATTTGCTTTTATATTTAAGATGTTGATACTTAATTTTATTTGTCGCATGTTTTCTCACACTAATATATATATATATATATATATATATATTCACACATGTACAAACACACACACAAACACGCACACATACACACATACATATATATATATATATATATATATATATATATATATATATATATATATATTGACACACACACACACATATGTATCTGGAGAGCAAAACTTCTGAAATTGTTCTGCATAAATGTACCTATTAATACAAAATGATATTAATGAAATTCACAGATGAAATCAAAACAGATAATTTATTCAATGTTGCTTCCATTTTTTCAAATACATCCTCAACATGACATTGAAAAGCAACGCATCTCTTGACCAATAAAAATGTAGACTTCATGTTGGGTCCATGTTGATGGCCAGCTCTGAAACACCCTAACGGCATCGTCTAACCGGTTCATGTCCTTGATTAAGGAATGCCAGTAGTCTGCTGCCCATAAATCATCAAAGTTAGCTTTGATAAACTTCCTGAGGTCCTTGTAGTAGTTATCAGCACCAACCTTTTCTCCGAGATGGAGGCATTTTTTCCAATCGGGGACCACAACATCCACGACCAAACTTGAAATGAGAGCCTAACTGTGCCCTTGACATCAATTGCTGACTCCACAAGGTACCGTTGTTTCTGCACTATGGAGTTTTCTTCGTCAGAAGAAAGTTTCAACACCAGACCTATGATTTTTAAGGTACCAGAGCTTTCCTTTGCACCTTTTGCATCTCCTTGCTTAAGCCCATGTTTTCGTGCTTGGCCGTTCTAAAGGCTCCGGCATCCACTTTTATCTCCACGTCTAACTCGCTCATGGATATTTTAAGGTCCTTTGCAATATTCATCATGATGGCATTGATGAAGTTTGAACTTCTTGTTGACCCCACCGTTGCCAGGCATCCTCTGGGTGCAGTTGCCCCTGTCTATGATATTCTTGACATTGTAGACAAAACGCAAATATACACCAACTACGATGACAATACTTTTAGTGTCGGATTTAGCACAAAATAAGTCTAACACACTTTGCCCCTTTATCCCTCTGTGGGGCCCATTCCCACGATATTAAATAAAATAGGAGTACATTGATAGCTGACAGTATATTCTTTATTCTGCATTTGATTTCAAAACATTTGGTGCGGTAGTTGGTGAGACATTTTAATTTGAATTTAACTGTATTTTTTGCTTCCCCACCTTAAGAAGTATCTATGCTTACAAATAAAACGGATGTAAACACCAGTTTATAATTGTATATATCTGGAGTGCATACGACTGACAATATATATATATATATATATATAACCGTAGTCTACATAAACCTCTTTTTTATTGGTCTATTCATTCAACAGCCCCACAAATTCTTCAATGAGTTCGTATTTCTCTTTCCAATTGCCATGTCATCTAGCCATCTCACTCTGACAACCAACACCGGAAGAACTGCATAATTAATTTCTGATTCGACCGTACCACTTCTCCAAGAATAGCTGAATTAGATGTTCTGCCATATGTATTACTAACTCAAACTTCCTTTCTTGATTATTTTAGAAATCATTTTGCTTGTTCGGTCTTCTTGAGGGAAGATCAAGTGAATGTTGCTGTGCCCACTTAAAACTTGCAAGAAGTATGTTTCTTGCGACAACGCACATACATGCACACAAATAGGGAGAGGGCAAGATACAGACAGACACAAACACCTATATATATATATATATATATGTGTGTGTGTGTGTGTGTGTGTGTGTGTGTGTGTGTGTGTGTAAACGTTTATAAAAGCAAGAAAAGAAAGATTGGAAGGTAAAAAATTGTACGGCGAGTTTAAAAGACGGATACAAGATGTAGCAGACGAAAATCATGGACGTGGTAACGAAAAGGGAACCTTAAGAGAGAAACAGAATCGCTCATCATGGCAGCCCAAAACAAAAGCATAAGGACAAACTAAATAAAAGCAAAAATCGACAGAACACAGACAAACAGCTAATGCCGCATGTGCGGTTAAAGAGATGAGACAGTAAACCACATAACTAGTGAATGGAGTCAACTCGCCCAGAAGAAGTATAAGCATAGACACGATAGAGTAGCAACGATGATACACTGGGAACTAAGCAAACAAATGGGATTCAACCATGTGGAAAAGTGGTATCAGCACAAGCCAGAGGCAGTCTTGGAGAATGACCACCACAAACTACTCTGGGACTTTGACATCCAAACTGACCACCTCATCCAGGCAAGAAGACCAGACCTAGTAATAGTAGACAAAAAAAGGAAGGCCTGCCAAATAGTAGACGTTGCTGTAACTGCAGACCATAGAGTAAAAAAGAAGGAGGGTGAAAAAAGGGAAAAATACCAGGACCTAGCAAGGGAGTTAAGAAAAATGTGGAACATGAGAACCAGGGTAGTACCGGTCATAGTAGGCGCACTAGGAACTGTCCCCAAAACGCTGAGGGAGAGACTGGAGGAGATTGGGATTAAGGGGAGGATAGAGACTGTACAGACCACAGCACCGCTAGGAACTGCCCGGATACTGAGGAAGGTACTAGAGATATAAGCACTGCAACGAATTGTAGCTCTGTCATGATATGCAAAAGAGAGGAGACGTTAGCTGAAGACCTGAGGAGACTTATTGTCACAGCCTTCAGCGATGACCACTGGGTAACCGGTGTGAAACTGTAAATCGTAGAATTACTGCGACCTATGAGTACTGGGGGAGGAGGGCTGGAGACTTGAGGAGACTTGCTGTCACTCAAACTCCAGCGATTACCACCGGGCAACTGGTGTGAGATTCCAAATAATAATAATAATAATAATAATAATAATAATAATAATAATAATAATAATAATAATAATATATACGTGCATATGCATATATATGTTGGAAGTTTGTTAAGGTGTATGATGCTACACAGTTCCATCGTGGTGACTTATTGCAACGAACCACATAATGATACGGTATTTGAGTGATAAATCAGTTACTATATATATATATATATACATATATATATATATATATATATATATATATATATATATATATACCTGGAGAGCAAAACTCTTGGAATTGCAAATGAAGTGTGCCTACGAATACAAAAGGATTTTTCCAACAATACATAGATGACGCAGATTTGAGAAAATATTTTTTTTATATACTGATTTTGAATGACAACAATAAATATTCCAAGTTCAAAAAATATCATTTGAAACTGATTTGATGACTAAACATATTATCGGAAATAAATATACAAAAATAATTAGTTTTCCAATTTGTCAAATCATATAACTCATTTGACAGTAATGAAACAAGCTGTATTTGAATCAATTCATTTTACTAACATGTTCCGCCTTTTGAGTTTGTCAAGGGCTCAGTTTTAAATGAAACAAATGGAAATACTAATTTTTTTTTCGAGTAACAACATCACACAGTATCATACACGCATGAGCACAAACGCTGAGTATTTAAAATAACAAACAAAAAAAATTACAGGATTTAGAATAGATCCATCTATCCGAAAATTCCAGTGTCTTTTATGCTCAGGCACTGCGTGGATGAGATTATCTTTGATGTTGCAAATAAAGTGTTTATCCTTTCGTGTTTGCTGATTAATATTTTATTTCATTTGAATCACTACTTTGAAAAAACCGAAGACAAATCATGTTAGTATATATAATGAGCTTATATATTATTTTTTCTGTTTATTTTTCGTTTGTGTGCTCTGAAAAGGGATAATCTCATTGGTTGATTTAACTTCCTATCATGACATTATAAAGATTACGTCATAAAAAATCTCAAAACCGATTACTCTGAGTTGAGTGTTGATAAAAACTTTAAATTAGAATGCTTCAATTATTGAAAATATATTAACTTGATGGAATTGATTTAGGCTCCTCTGTGCCAATTCATACATATATAAACCCTTTTCATCCGTCTGTCCTTTTATTTCAGTCTGTCCTTATCATATTTTTCTCAAAAAATTTACGTGAGTAATATAGTAACTACCTTCTGAGAAATGGGTTTCCATTTTCGTTTTTTTCACTTGTTTTAGGAGGTGTTTGATTTACAAGAGAGTATGGTTAAATCGTTTTTTCAAAGGTAAAATAATCGGACAAAAAAAAAGAAGAAAAATTGTATTTTCTGTCCCTATTTCTGTGTGCCTTCTTTTTCCTTCCTTTCTATCTTTCTTTTTTCTTTTTACCTTCCTCTTTAGCTCCTTTTTTCCTTCTTTTCTTTTCTTTCATTCTTTTTCCTTCTTCTTCTTCCTTTCT
Source organism: Thysanoteuthis rhombus (assembly GCA_963457665.1). Taxonomy (NCBI): domain Eukaryota; kingdom Metazoa; phylum Mollusca; class Cephalopoda; order Oegopsida; family Thysanoteuthidae; genus Thysanoteuthis; species Thysanoteuthis major. The sequence continues at coordinate 14,186,528 of OY735235.1, forward strand.
TCTTTCATTTTATCTGTGTTGACTCTCTCTCTCTTTCTCCCTCCCTCACTCTGTCTCTCTCTGTCTCTCTCTTCTAATTCTTCGTCCATACCTCAGCGTTTTTATTTTTTTAATTTCTTCTTTCGTTTCTTCAAGATTCGACCACATTTCAAGTTTCATTCATTGTTCACCATTTTTGGCGTGCATTTCGTTTTTCGTTTTCTTAACACCTATTTTCCTTGCTTTTTAACTATAAATCTTTAAATATATATCTTTCTTGGCTATTTTTTTCCTTCAATCTTATTCTTGCTGTTCATCCCAATGCTCGGTCTTGACATTTTATGATCATTCAATGAGCCACACAGAAGTTAAATGGTAGCTTCAGACGAGATTTGCACTGGCATATCGTATCCCAGGAAGCCTCTCTGACATCGACAACGCCTCACCAATTATGTCACAAAGACTCGTCAGAAGTATGAATTAATGATGAATGATATTGCCAGACATATTTACACCTGGGTGTTTTGTGGTGAAACATTTTAAAATTGTAGTAATTAGCAGATGCGTAGTAAAACATAAAAGAAGAAAAATGTTGTTGTTTTTTTCTAAATTATCCTTGATAACTTCTTTCAGTTGGCCCTCGTCACAGGATGTCCCATCAAAAAATGTTTAGATATTCTGCGTGGAAATAATTTGAACAATTTGGGAAAAAAAGTTACTTCAAAATTGTTCAAATCATATCCACTTACTCAAAGAAACATATTTGAAACTTGCTCTACTCCTCCTTAATATTTCATCACGGTAATTTTGATATTTGGTAAACTTGAAATTGTTTTGTTTGTTTTACTTCTGCGGAGAGCAGATACGTGGAGGAAAGCAGATACTTTTTAGGACTAAATCTGAATCATGCTTGCGGATGGGTCTCTGTGGTTTAATCAGGACAGTGTTGTCCATATTTTGCCAGGTTCCCAGCAAATATATGGTCCAAGATCAAATCTTGCTTAAGCCTACTTATTATATTTTCGATTCATACCTAGATTGAAGGGAAACTAATAATAATGCTTCATCAAAAACTCTGTCAACTTTTAGTTTTTCGGCTATTTTTTCTTCTTTCTTCTTTCTGTCTTTCTTTTTTCCCTTCCATCTTTCTTACTTCCTTATTTTATTTCCTCTCTCAATTTTTGCTGTCTTGTCTATTCTTCTTTTCTCTTTTCCTTCCTCTGTTTATTTCTTCACTTTTTTCTTTCTTCTTTTCTGTGTAGACACCCTCTCTCTATATCTCTCTCCCTCTCTCTCTCTCTCTCTCTCTTCTTGCTTTCCGATATTTCTCAAATTCATTTATTTTTTTCTTTCCTCTCAGAGTTTCTGCCTTATACTTTAGCCCCATTAATTTTGCATCATTTTTTTCTTCTTCCAGCAACCGTAGCTATCAAATATGGCAAATGGTTGAACACTTCTTTCTATATTTGCAGGAGTTTACATGTTCTTTAAATGTTTGTATATCTCTCTTTCTATGTTAGAAACTGTCATTCAAAACTGTCACCAAAATTGTCAACATAGGTATTTCTCAGTTTTCAAGGTGGTCTGACTGGCTAGCTGTATATGTATCACACGACCAAGGTTCAAAGAAAATCTAAACATTCACTCTTTATCAAGTCAAAAGAAACTTTTTTGTCGTTATTTTTTATTCCCTCTGGCCTAAATTTATTTATTTAATTGGTTGTCAAATTTGTAATATAAATTTATGCTAATTTTGTCCTTTAGTTTGTGTTCACCTGTCTGTTTTTGTTTCTAGCACTCACTGCTCCAAAGGTCGAGATAAATATCTTATTCACTGATCAGCGACTCTTCCAGTAATCAATTGATCATCCCCAGCACGGTATGCTGCCAAAAGACGTTGGTGGCATGATGGTTTCTTTTAAGTGACTAACCAGACTTGTTTTGTTTATTTTTTTCTCCGTTCCTTTCTCGATTTCATATCAATTTTCTTCGTTACTTTCATTGTTTCCCTTCTTTCCTCAAGTTCAACGCACTTCCCTTTTCATAGGATTGTTACTTGAGCTGAAAAAATTTCTAAGATTTCTCTTAGGCGTTTTATACTTGGCATTTGACCTGTAAGATAGATAATAGCTGAAGATGTTCGGATGAGAAACGTGACTTTGGACAGTGGTATGGAATCGGTATAAAATTTTTGAGACGATTGCGCATAATTCATCGACTTGTAAAGATCTTCATTTGGTGACTGACATAAATACCTATGCCAGGAAAAATTGTAAATTAGGTGTAACCGAAGACGTCTTAAGAGATTAGGCAAATATTTGCGAAAATCTGTGAATCGCATCAAGCATTCCGTCCTTCAAAGATCCACATCTCATACGTGCCATTCTTTACTCTCTCTCTCTCTCATTCACTCTCTCCCCCCCTCTCTCTCTGTCTCTCTCTCTGCTTGAATGGTGTGATGGTTAGCACGTCTGCCTCTCACTGAGAAGGTTCCCCGGTTCGATTCCCGGTATTAAGACTGTGGAAAGATTTGGGGGCAAAATTCACTGTGCACTTAACAGCTACTTGAGTACAATCTACGCGAAGTGATTAGAGAGGGGTTATCTCTTCGGTGGACAGGCACCCTACCAGTAAATGGTCGTAAAAAACTTGCAAGAACAAAGTCCTTGTCTTGACCAGATTTGAAATTTGCTAAGACCATTAAGCTTGCGCTCAAAAGGAAAATTGGGTCTCCGTCAATGGCCAATTATACTCCTATGGAAGTTATTTTTTAAGAGACGTTCGCTTCGCCATCGTCTCTCTTTGGCCGCCTTCCTTTTGATTTCTATCACACTCTCTTTATCTCGATTTCTATTGCTTTCACCGTTCTCTTGTGTCTTTTTCGCCGAGTGTATTCCAGTACCCTTCACTATATTTCTCTATATCCCTCAATCTCAATCAGAATTATACCTTATTTTTTCTCACTTCAAATATAAAAAAAAGACATAAACACAAAAGAAAGTGTATTGAATCGGCAGTTAACTCTCAGGGCAACACCATTAAACAAAGCCCGGATTCTTTCAATGTCACTCATAATTACCAAAACTGATTATCAAATACATGAATTGCAAAGACGTAGTATCTGCCCCATGCTAAACTCTATCAACCTCCTAACCACTGGAACACTCAATTCTTTTTCAGCGTACACACACCGAGTCACCATTACATATCATTGATTAAATCATACGTACTCATTAACATCTCATTCTTACTTACTACCTCCCCTGCATTTAACCCCAAGATTCCCTTTCCTCCCCATCTGGTTCACAGAGAAACACCAGTGTACACCCAATCTCTGGCAGCTGATAACAAAAGATATATGACATCATTCAAAATGGAGAATGCTATCATCCAACATGAAATTATTCGACCACAGACTTTTTAGTTTACTATTTTGATCTTATCAAACACAATTCACTATTCTCACATGAAAATTGACACCTTCTGATTCCATCTGATACCTCCCTGCAGACCAAACGCACGAATTACCCCTGCGCTGACTCCTCTGTACACTCTGGCATCTACTTTGGTTAATTATCAAACCCACCCATCACACGATGCTGACCCCATATAACACACAGTCTTGTATTCCCATTATCTTTTTCTTGAAAAAGCCGGAGTACACTGGCGGAACGTCGAAATAAACTAAATAAATTAATTTGTAAAAACCATGGTTTTCTGAATGTGCTATATATATATATATATATATATATATATGTGTGGGTGTTTGTGTGTTTGTGTGTGTGTGACGATTTCAGAAAATCATGTTCTATACACACACACACACACATATATATATATATATATATAAGATTGAGGCGTAAAAACACCAGACATGAGTTGTGTTTCGTGGTTTATCCATTTATCATGAATATATATATATATATATATATATATATATATATATATATATATATATATATATATATATATATATGTCTGTGTCTGTGTATGTCTCTCTGTATGTGTGTGTGTGTGTGTTTGTGTGTAGACACCCTTTCTTAAATTCCCTTCATTATCTTGTGAAACGTATGCCCGCACATGTTGTAAGACCTAACATTCTTATCAACCGGATCACGGCAAACAAATAATAAAATATTGCCTAAAAATGAACCACCTTAGCCCAGTTGCTTTATTTTTCTCAGAATACACCCTCTCGGTAAGTTCTAATATCTGGACAATGATTCAAAGTTACGCAGAGCAATGCATGATTTAGCCAGTTGGAAGACGCAGACCAACTGGAGTGGTCAGTTTTAATGGAACTTGTATGACAGAATTGGTCAGACAAAAAAAGAAAGGTTATAATTCTTGTCAGGAAAAATCAAATTTCAATCATACTCTCTCTCTCTCTCTCTCTCTCTCTCTCTCTCTCTCTCTCTCTCTCTCTCTCTCTCTCTCTCTCTCTCTCTTATAACCTTTCTCTATTGAGGTACCAAACATGGAAGTCAGGGTAGTACCAGCAATAAAGGGTACACTCGGAGCCGAGATAGGAGGAATTGGGGATATAAGGGAGGATTAAGACAATACGGGTATCAGCATTACTGTGAGGAGTACGAATACTGAGCAGAGTATTGCAATTACAGAATCTACTACTCCCAGCAGTTGGCAATTGCCTGAAGGCCAAGGAAATGACATGGTGGAGACAGTACAAACCACAGCACTGCTGTGATTTGTGGGGATGATATATGAAGAGGTTTAGAGGCCTGCAGACACTGTCACTTAACCTTTAGCGATAACCACCGGGCAATTCGTGTGAAAATGCAAATACTACTACTACTACTACTACTACTACTACTACTACTACTACTACTACTACTACTAATAATAATAATAATAATAATAATAATAATAACCACTACAACAAAATTGTCCCCACATTTTCATGACTACTATGATTTCACTACTAACAATAAATGACAATTGTAATTATATTAATAACATGATAATTACAGTGAGTATAACAATGACACTATAGTACATATTGAAAAAAAGTTGGTAATATTGGCATTAAAAGCGATAAGTTTACAATAATCATTGTTATCAATAGTATTGCTTTTGTTGTTTATAATTACAAAGATTATATTAATGATTTCGTACAGTCAATTATAGTATGATTGTATATGATTGTGATAACATTGACCACAATCTCAAAACAATAAGATTATTATCATTGATATGAATGAAGGTGCCTTTCCAGAGACAAAAAAATATCAGTCCTCTGCTAATTGAATGGAGGAAATTAGATCTTATGAAGAGAACAAAAAAAAGATTTGAATGAATGAGGTGAGTGGTTCAAGAATTATGCAAACAACCAGAATTTAACAATACGGACAAATGATTTAAGCACAAAACAGCTATTCCAGAACTGTGTTTCTCTAATATTCTCGAGTTGTACGAGGTGTCTTTTAAGACGAGTATTTTAATAGAGTTTAACAAAAAAAATCTGTAAAAAAAATGTCATTCACGATGTTAGCACCTAAACTAAATTTCGGATATGCAGATTCAATCATCCAATATTGAAAATATTTTTTAGTGGATACTAGAGTCCAGAAAACAGAAACATTCTTTGCATTAATCTACTTTTCATAATCTTTTTGTACAGCAATGACAATTTCATGAAAATTCAAAAGAAAAAAGGTTTATTCATTTTAATTTTTCATTTATTATGTATTGTCCATATGAATAAATTATCTCTCTAAAACAATTTTTGTTCCAATTGTCCCAGTTCAATGCCTTATTAGAATTAAAGGGCTTGGTTTATCCATAAAATATAGGTATGGGTTCCATTATTTTTTTTTTTTAGATATTTGGGTTTCACGACAAAAATAAGTTTGGGGGGCCACTGTTCTAGAGAATTTGAAAAAAGTGAAATTCTTTGGGATTTAGAAATCAAATCGGATCACTTTATCCAGGCTAGCAGGGCTGAGTTAATGTAAACAACAATGGAATCTGTCAGACTGGGTGTCACCAACCCCCTCTTTATCTCTCTGTCTGTATGTCTGTCTCTGTCTATTTGTTTGTCTGTCCGTCTCTCTCTCTCTCTCTCTCTCTCTCTCTCTCTCTCTCTCTCTCTCTCTCTCTCTCTGGATTTAAGAATAGTAAAAAGATGGACAGAAAAATATATATTTCACATCCACTCAAAAATATTTCAAATATGTATAGCAAGTTTTACAAATATGGAAATGTAGTCGTTGATAGAACATTGACAGTAACGTCGTAACTCACACAGTTCACTTCGCGAATCTACTGGCAGAGGAACTTTATCATCTCATTGCTTTTAAAACTGTGAATACTTCATGCATAAACATATAACTATCGTACACAGATGTGTATTATATAAGAATCCAAATGGACGTATTCATTTTGAATAAATACATTTTTTAAAGGTCTAAGATTGCTTTTTATTGTAATTTATCAATTAGTCTAAAAATCAAATGATTAATTATGGGTCCGCCAGAGTATTTCCTCATTGGTCATTAAGTTTCCAAAATTTTGAAATAACTGCAAGGGGGAGATTCCTTGCAAAGGATACGATCATGTTAACATTTCTGTGTTAGGGGGCAGCAATTTTGTATACAGAAAGAGCTACTCTTGCGTTAAAAAAACAATCAGCTTCTAAAATGCTGGTTTCAACTGAGCTTCGAACATTAGAGGCAAACAGACATTTATCTGAGATACCGAATGGCCGGATATGTCTATGTGGACACGCCAATGAGACCGTAGCCTAATGATTGAAAACAAAACGTTCATTTTAAGCAACAAATACTTGCTGTTCAACACAATCTCATTTCTTGTCAATGCAATTAATTTAGTCGTGAATAATTACAGGGATCTGACATTATACAATGAAACATTCAGTTTGAAATACAGGCAATAACTAAGTGTCAGACTATGGACACCTCATGTATGTTGGTAGAATATCGTTAGGTACAAGTTGAGTGAGATGTATACATTAATTGATATTGCAACCTTTTTTACTTGTCTTTCCACCCTTTGCAAATAAATGTTATTTTCTGATTTATAATATCGAAAAAGTATTTTTTCTAATGTCACTATTTCATACGAACATTGCTTTTGCTATCAGTGCTGTGATGATTTGAAATCCATCTATTTCTTATTCGAAAACAAGCAAATTTGCACACAGAGTACGAAAAATAATTACGTATGAATATGGATGCCTTTGTCTTTAAAATAAAGTTTGACGGGGATAATAGCCATTTTCTATACTTTTTATAAGCAATCAGAAAATAACACTGACTAACCAAGAACAAAAATCACGAAGCATGGCGTTATTTATTCAACTGATGGGATAACTGATACATTATCTTATATGAAGAGAGTTTTATAGCTTAAAGGAATCAATCTGGTAAAAGAAATACTTATGATGAACAATCCATAACGGGGTAAGTAATGTGATCTGATCTGACAATTTCCTGGAAGTCTGCATCCGTTTTTCTCAGACGATTCCTATTTGCTTCGTTATAACTGCAGGGGGAAAATCCGCCATCTTGTCTCGAACTGAATTGCCAAACCGAACCACACGCAAAAAAGGTCGGTTTTCCTTCTCTACATTGAAGGTCATCAGAGACTATTGCTTCTCAAAATCCGGTCCCAACCTGGGGCCTAGCTGGAGGGGATGGGGGCAAAGGCAGGGGGCAGTCACCCCTATAGCATATTATTTGAGGGTAGCGTCTTCTCAACGAGTGGAAACAGTCACCAAAACTGTCTACGTAGATTTCTCTCAGTTATTAAGCTGGTCTATCTATCTTGCTGGCTGGCTGGCTAACTATGCATGTATCCAGCATACAAACCACATTAATGGAACTAGAGGGCTGAAAATTTAAGCATTTACTCCTAATCATGTGTAAGTAAAAACATTTTTTTCGGTAGAATTTTAGTGTGGGTTCAATTTGCAATGTACGTTTATGCCACATGATCATCATCAGTCTCTTAGTGTCCATCGTTGGACATAGCCCTTCCCCAGGATCCATCACATTTCTCTATCATGAGCGTCGTTGGAGCCATTATAATCTGAATTTGTCCAGTTTATCACTCCATCTTGATTTTTGTCGGCCTCAGTTTCGCATGTGTTCTCTGGGGATCTATGTTGTGAGTCGTGATGTCAATGCATTGTCTTTCATTCTCGCAATGTGACCAGCCCATTGCCATTTTGAGTTTCCTGATGGATTTTATGATGTCTCAGACCCCCGTTTTCTTTCTGATATATTGTGCAACATTGATCCCTTAATTTGTTTTTGCCTATTTTTTTTAATATTTTTGTGTTTTTTTTTTAAATTGATACTTTTTAATTATCACTGTCCCAAAAAGGTATGAGGAAAAACTTATTCATCACCTCTTTTCTCGATTGTTTTTAATTGATCATCCCAAAACGGCTCAATGCCAAAAGACTTTTGTCGCAGAACGACTTTTGTTGAGTTACCTACCAGACCTGTTTCTTTAGAAAAAAAAAATTTTTTATGTGCGATACAAATCAAATCTCATAGTCATTTTATTGGTATTTTTACTACATCAAATGACATTGAGAGAACCTTCAGGATTTATTGCTTCATTCGGCGAATCTCTCACATTTCATAAATCGTCCACATTGCTTCATTTTGTTCTGATTTCAACTAAAAAAGTTGAATAATTTAATAGCATATTTTGCATCGTGTTTTAATTTCAAATTCAATATAGATTCATGAGGCTACGGTGAAAGATTTTTGTGTTTAGATTTAAATACAAAAGTTCATAACCCGGATACGCATCCTGACGGATTCAGTAATGTTCCTTGCTGTAATCCTATCAAGCAAACAAAAAAAAATGAATTAATAAATCGACCTGTTAAATATTTTTCTAATGAACATATTCGAGGGAAATCAGAACTGGATATACCCAAGTTAAAGATGATATAAATCATTATTCTGGCTGTAAAACTGATTCAAATGTTTTGAATATAGTATACACTAGTTCGACTTTTTGAGATAATTTTAAAACTATCATTAAGGGATCGAACACAACCTGGATTCGCAGGCCAAGCCTAACCCCCAAACGTTTACTGTTTCAAAAGCATACCTCCTGTAATGCTCGACTCCCCAATTATACGTTTGGAAATTGGTCTGTAGAGGTTGAACATTCGACGAGAAAGTATGTACAGAAATTTGAGCCTAAATATAACCATCCTTGAGATAGTTGAGAAGTATATATTGGAATGAATTTACATGTAGGTTGCGTAGTGGAATTTAAACTGTTATTATCATTAACGAATCGAGAAAAAAGAGCATCCATTATATACTGTATAATTGATGGTGTTAGACCTCCCATGTAATAAAGCTATAGAAAATATAATTGGTTTTAAGAAAAAATGTGAAAAAACACTTTATTTCGAATTCCAGATATTTCCAATCACCGAGAGATTCTCACTCCTATTTCCTTACTTATAATTTCGAAGAAACTTTACATCAAAATATTTAATAACTTGGTCCCCAGGGGCGAACTGAAGGGGAAATGCCAGCGGGGAAAGGCACCGTTTCAATGCTCTTTCAGTCAGCTAATTTCTCAGGGGGTTGCTAAATCAGTCATTTTTCAGCTAGGCCTTGCTGGTTTTTCTCAATTTAACCGATGAAAATTTACGATAGCCGATTGAATCTGGTCGAGACAATGAGGGTAAATGTTCAATTTTTAATTATAATTTCTCCCGGAGTCTTGGTGTGTAATTATCTTATTTGATATATGGTCTTTAAAAAAGTTGTGTAGTTGATATTAAAAATATATGAAAGTGTCGCGTTGGGGATGATTAACTGAAACATTGGAAAAAGGGGTTATCGAAGAGTAAGTCACTTCGTCTGCCATTCACACGGCAGTGATCACTGAAAAAATTCTGAATTTTCAAAAAAACAAATGTGTGTACTGCCGGGTACAAAATAAGGGATCAGTTTAACAAAAACTTATATTGCAAATTGAAACCCCTTAAAAGCCTATTTGAGAATAGAATTAAAAAAATATATATTTAGCCTTGTAGCTAGATTAGTGCCTCACGCACCCAATAACGAATGGAGAGAGAAAGATCTGTAGTTCACTTGGCTGGTTGGTTGGGCAAACCATTTGTGGGGCTACAATGATACGATATCTATTGAATGGAGGGTTCCTCGATATGAACAAATAGTTAGCAAGCAAGTCTAGCAGACTCTAACTTCCGTAGTGAATCCAATCTTCACTAAATGCTCAGTAGTTATGGCCTTGTGCAAGACTAAGGAAAGTAAATATCGATATCACTTGGAAAGGTCCAACTCTGGTACGAAACTATATTTCCCAGATTCCCCATGGAGGATTAAGCTTTAAATGGTATGGTAAGCAAGCACAATAATGATTCTTTTTCTGTTGATTGCCCTGATTTTACAATTGTTATTCGCAAAATACTTATTCTTTTGGTCTTAGCAGATTTTATTACCATCCGAAAGAAACATCTGTAGTCAGAAGTGCATCATCAAATTGTGTGGAAAGTCTGTTTCAGAAACTTTGTATAACATTCCAAAGTATTTGTCATGAAATTTATCACACACACACACACACACAAACACACACACATACACACACAAACACACACACACATAGACAAATGCATATATATATGTGTGTGTGTGTGTGTGTGTGTCTGTGTGTGTGTATATATATATATATATATATATATATATATATATATATATATATTGAGAAATAGATATATGATCCAACAGAATGATTATAAATTGCTTTATATTACAGAGAAACTCTTATTTGAAATGATCTCCCATAATTACACTGTTAATTTATCACTTGGCCTATACACCATAAATAAAATAAACAATTGAAACCAATGTTTTCTTTTCACGTTGTCTAAGCCAAATGATGCATTAAGGGTGTAATGACGGGATATAATTTCAGCTGAGAGTATATATAATATAACATAATATATATATACATATATGTGTGTGTGTGTGCGTGTGTGTGTGTGTGTGTGTGTGTGTGTGTGATACATTTTATGTGTTTGAGAGTAAAATGACAACATCAGAAGGCTATTCAAAACAAATTGCTCTCTATTTCAACGTCTTCTTCGTTTCGAACTTCATCAGGAAATTAGAGTGTGCCCCAAGAAAACGGGCGTTGGTATATGTTTGTGAATCTGTAGTGAGTTGGTAGATCTCCATGATTGTGGTAAACTTAGTGGTGAAATGTGTGTCCAACTATATATATATATATATATATATATATATATATATATATATATATATATATATATATATATGTATATATCAAAACCTGAACAATCACATGATAGTAAGTTCTCTTTTTCCTCGTTATGCAAGCTAGTAAAATTTGATTTTTTTTTTAAATTCAAGTTATTATTTATAAGATTTTGTTCGGCCAATCTCCGGTCTGCGTTGTCTGACAATGTGTCGATCGGGTGAATCCAGCACCGTCCCAGACTCCCCGTCAATTTTCATCACTTTACAACCCGATCTTTCGCTAACCCCTCACGTATCAATGCCACCATCTGCTATCCATTTGCAAATCTAAATCCACCATGGAACCTTCCCCAAACTTTTTACCCGAAGGCTTCATACTGTCCCCCCCCCCGGCCCACTCCTCCGTTTTCTCTCCATCGATATTTCCCCCCGTCTGCTACACACACCCCTACTATCCAGCTGACCATCACTGATTTAATTTTGAATTTGGTCCTCTGACACATTCTAAGTGACCAGCGGTCTTCCAAGGGGTCAGTCACCGGACCAAATGACCTTCCCTTGTCGACTAAACGATCTGTATCGTCCTTACTAGTTTCGATAATCTTGGAAGCATTTTACCAAATTCTAGATGTAGACTGGTCGGGGTTAGGGGCCAGAGCTTTTATGGGATCAATTGCTGGCGGGGGAGGAGGCCACTAGGGAGGGGAACTGATGGTTGGAGTGTCTTATATTGCGCCTCGGACGAAGACAGATGAGTACCGATCGGTGAGAGAGACGGCATTACCATTTTCTCATTCAACCTACCTGTTTTTACTCGTCCTTTTCACTTGTTTATTGCAGCTGTTGTGGCTGCAAATAAATTACTTTTTCAGGAAACCAATTAAACTCGCAAAGTTTCTGATTGTGGTTTCTCTCAGTTGCCCTTTTCTAATACAGTATTAAGTAGATCTTGAATTGAAAAATAATGTACAATCTGTAATTAAACATTGAAAAGATATTCACTCATCATATATATATATATATATATATATATATATATATATATATATATATATGCATACATACGTACATACATACATACATACATACATACATACATACATGCATGCATACATATTAAATTTGTTTTGTACGGAAACCTTCTTACCACTGAAAATTCTACTGAAGATAGGAGCCCCAAGCAAAAATGTATAGCATACTTATTAATTCATTTATGGAATATATGTATATATGTATGTGTGCGTGTGTGTATATGTATGCTATATGTATGTACATATTCGCCGGAAGAAGCCCGAATAGGGCACCAGCATAATTGTGTCTGTGTAGCAAATCCTTACACCATTACATTTCAAGCTCTACACTGAAACAAATCAATGTTGAATGAATCGAGCACTTTATGAAATAAACTCATCACTAATTGAATATCGAATTATACTATGTTTTATTGTATCATATTGTTTTCCAGATTTGCATTATACATATATATATATATATATATATATATATATATATATATATATATATATATATATATATATATATATATATATATGTATATATATATATGTATATATATATATATATATATATATATATATATATATATATATATGTATATATATATATATATATATATATATATATATATATATATATATATATATATATATATATATATATATATATATATATCATAGTGGCAGAGAATCCCAGCGTTACCCAGAAGAAGAAACAACTGCATATTTGACCAAACAAAAATGGAAATATGTCCTTCATAATGTCTTCTGACACATCACAACCATTCTAAAGAACTGGTGGTGTGAGCTAAAAATGGTTCGGGTCGAAAGATGGTACCAACCTGCAAGTTGTGTATATAACTCTTTGCATGGATGGGGCACACTTGCTGGAATATTTTCGCACTTTCCCGGGCAGCCCAACACGAATCCCCAGACAGGTCATCTTTGTCCATGTAGCTTTTTTGTGCAACCATTATTGGAATGTTTGAAAGCAGAAGTTTGTGTTCGAGGTTCCAAATGCTGCCAAATACAGACTAGAGATCAATTAAGCATAAAATTACTTTTCAAAATGACCCCCCCACACACACACACACTAAAAAACGTATCGGGGGAAATCAGAAAAATTATTAGAAAAATAATATTTTTCAGAACATAAGAAGAGATAACTGATCTTTCTAAATATTGAACACATCAGAATATTTTTGTTTAAACATTTCAACGACATGAGAAGTTGAAATATATCCGGATTCTTTTCAATATATGCTAAGGCGAATGATGGATATCTATTTATAAAACTGTATTGAATGCTGGAAACTTCGAGTTTTTTACTCTATCCATTTATTTTATTCTATGAGTCGTGAACGTTCAAATTTTCATCCCTCTAGCTCCATTGGTGCTGCTCGTACGTCCGACGTATTCATCGATGGATAGCTGGTCACCCAAACGCACTTCTAATTTTAAGGAACTCATGTTTACATTTTTGGTCATAATTTTGGTTGCGGGTTTCTAACTAGGAAATTTAGACACATGATAAGCTTAAGTGAAAATATCTTGTCTGTTTGCGCTCTCACATCTCATCAGTTAGTTCATCTTCGTATTATGACAAAACAATTTCATCATATGTTACGTCATGGAAACTCTCAAGAGTTAATGTCTGATCAGAGCTTAGGATGAGTTGAAACTTTTAAAAAACTGAGGATTATTGGATTATCAAAAAAACAGGAAAAATTACAAAAATGAAACAGCCTAATGCTCTTTAGTACGAATCAATAAATAAATAATCCCGTCATGTTTTACAGGTATATTTTAGTATACTTATAAAAATGTAAATAAGTGACTAATAAATAATCTTGCTATGCCAACAATGTTTAATGAGCAGGCAAACCAGTCTGACTGATTTTGTTATTATTTGGTGTTTACACACATCATTTTTTTAAAAGTCTTTCTTGCTTTAAAACTCAATGTCATTCGCCATCTAAGTTTATGTTTGAACAACAGTGGCGTCAAAATTTGGAGTCGTGTAAAATATTTCATCGAAGAATAAATATGATAAGAATAAATTATATGTATGACATCACTGTTCAAAAAAAACTTTTATTCCAAAAATAAAAATACGTCGTTTTAGAAGAGATCTAGTGGTGTACTGATGCCAGTTTCCAAGTCCGTAAACAAAACGATAGGCCCATGACCACAGGAACACAGTAACACATAAAAAATCGCAAATATTGGGAAGGATAGAATTTTTCATCATCTTTGATAGCTACGGTCGTTCAATTATCGATACGTATTATTGGACGTAATTTCCCCCTTATTTATTGGAAATTTTCTGAAGAAGCATTTTTTTCTTTTCAACATTTACATTATATTTCTTTTTTGATAATTACTGTCCAGAAAGTCAACCAAGACTGTCACCTAAACTTTAGAATAGGTTTCTTCATTTAAAAAATTTGACCCGAAAGACTGGTTATGGATGCATCATGTATATAGGTTGCACAAATGAAGAAAGAACTCTGAAATCTCAATCATTTATCCCTTATGATATCTACGAAAAGCTTCTTTTGTTTTCTGAAACTGTCCTAAAAAGATTTCAGTCGGAGTTAAATTTACAATGTTGTTTTATGCTAAATTGATTCCTCTGTGTCCACCATTTTTGAAAATTTAGACCATCCAGTGATCGCTGAACCAAAAGGGCTAGAGGAGTAATTCGATCAATCCTTTTTCCATTTTTTTAATCGATAACCCTGACCCAGCATGCTTACAAAAGATATCGGTCATTTGATAGTTTTTATTAAGTGATTAACCGATCCTTTTTTTTTTAATCTTTAAAACTTTCTGAGGAGCCAGGCTTTTATCAACATTTACATTACATTTATTTATTGATAATTACCTTTTGTATTTAGATGTTAGATGCTTCATTTACTCCTTGTAATTCACTTCAAGAGAATTATCTTCTGTGAATCATCATTTTGAACGCAGCAGAAGCGATGAAAAGTGTTGACAATTCAAACAAATTCATCATTGCATTTTTAGCAAAGCTACTCCGAAATTTTTAATCGGTTTTTGACAATTATAAGACTGGCTTCTTCAGAGTCAAACTCAACTCTGGCTGAAGCTTAAGCTGTATATTTCACAGCATGAAGATATACAGTCATAAGAGACGCATCTCAATTTTTGCAGGCATATTTCCGAAAAGATAGACATAAATCCCCTTCCTTTTCCCTGATTTCCAGGGTTACCAATTTAGATGCTTTTTTTTTCGAATTCGTAAGTCCAGTGTCGACAATATTCAGATTTTATCTTAAATTTTTATGATTCAAAGTCCATAGTTATCAATTGGGGTGTTCTGTTTTTTTTCGGATTAGTCACCGATTTCAGGGCCAGAAAATTGATTAAATCGCATTTAAATTGTCAACCCTGGTCGACCCTTTTGTGTTATTCTAATGCCCTTTTCTATTCCAGTCTTTATCAACTCCGACAATGGCTGACTGTTCACATTATTTGCTGAGCGCAGAAATGTTAGTAAACAAATGATAAAGCATGTCTCAATCCTTATCTATCTTTTATCGTCCGTCGTTTGACATTGAACTTCCAAAGGGTTTGCCACGCCTCCCTATCGTGAGCGTCGTCGAGCCAATACTACTTCAACCTGTCTAGTTCGTCTCGCCGTCTCATATTCTGCCGGCCTCGGTTTCGCATTTGATCACTCATAATCCATGTTATAAGTCATGATGTCTATTGGTTTTCTGCTATTCTTGCAACATGACCAGCCCTTTGCCATTTGAATTTCCAAGTAGATTCTATGATGTCTTGAGTTCTCGTTTTTCCCCTGATATACTGTGTTGTTTTATCATCTCTCTATGTGCACGTTGTATGCTTCTCAGTGTGAGGTCAGTCTTCTAGTTAGGCTCCATTTTTCAGCTCCATGGGTGACTATCGGAAGGATGCATTGGTTGTATACTAATTTTGTAAGAACTGTTGGGGTTTTATTGTTCTTGAAGGTCGGGCTTGCTATACTGAAGGTTTGCCATCGGAGAGTAATTCTTCGTTTGATTTCTTCTTCTTTTGAGGATTCCATGGAGATTCATTGTCTTCGGTAAATGTAGTGGTATCTGCCGTGAAATACGGTAGCATATATGTTATGAGAATATTTCAGCTTTCATGAAAACAGTTTTCTTTCAAACTCTTGGCTTGATTTACAAAAAACATAAATATGAAGAGGAAAAACAGATTTTGTTTATCATAAAAAGATCTTTAAATTTGGACCTGAGAGGGGACTTTTAAAAAAGTACCTACAATTTGTTCTAGATAACTAGCTTGAAAATCTAGATAATTCTAGATGTAATTCGAGTCAAATCTGGATATTAACTGAAAAAAATGTGGTATCTGTGGAGGTAAGGGAATCGGGTGACCCAATCTTTCTTTATAAAACTGTGGTTTTGAAACTGGAATCTGTAGACCACTGTGGTCAGTCATATAATGAACCTGGTATTGCAAATCTTGTGATTGACAAAAAAAAAAAAATCATCAATCTTCAGAGCTATTACAAACATTATTATTGTACACGGACCTATAACGTACTTTAATATCCGAATTAATGTACTCCATTTTTAATGGATATGAATTTAAAGGTCAAAAGTTGCTTTCTCTTGAAGTTTATTAATTGATCAAAAAATTGAATGCTAAAACTATTTTCTGCATGGCAGGGGTCATCGGTCACACGACCAAAAGTCATGGAAGTAAAGTCACAAAGTAAGTGGTACACTTTGCTAACTACAAAATATAACTGGTCATGATTTCACTGGTTCGTAAAATCTCAGATTGGAAATGTTTTGGTTTTTGTTTAATAAATAAGTGATATTTTAATTCAATTTGTTCTAACCAAGTAATGTGATTCATTATTAATAGATTTGGATAAAGAAAGATTGTTTTATCATTTATTCATATCGTGTTTTCTTGTTTTGCTTCTTTTTTTGTTGTTGTTTTGCTTTGAAACGAAATTCAAGTGAGGTACTCGTAATCACGTTCGATAAATTTGAATTGAAAAAACCTATCAGTTTCTAGTAAAGTAATTAACATTTTAAAATAATTATTCTAATTAAGTAATGTAATGCTTTTTATTGAATAAGTAGAGATCGCTTTGTGATTTATCCATTTCGTTTTGCTTTTAGAGGAATTCAAGCGAGATACTCATAAAAAGGCAGTCATAATCGCCAACTCATTTACTCAAGATGCTACTTATTCCATTTAAAGAAGTCATTTCATTAGTATGAGTCAAATAAATTGAAATATTTTATCAAATCGATTGGTATAAAGTATAGTGAACTCAGGTAAGTTCAGTGTACTTCGTGTCAATTTCTTATTTTATGTAAGAATATTTCTCGTCTATTAGTATAAATTATGAAAATATGACTATTCTATTGGTGAAAGATTGTTCTAAAATATTTCTTATTCTCATGAAAGTAGTACTTATTTTATTGAAGCTAAAATATTACTTATTTTTATGGAAAGTATTACTTGTTTATCAGTACAATTCCACGGAATTCTTGGGATTATAGTTCAACTCTAGTCCCTCATTCACATTGTTTCGACTTGTGGTAAGAGGATGAAGGAGGCATGAAAACAAAGTTTCAACTAAAGCTTTATGAACGAACCATCAATATAGCATACCGTTATACCAAGTGATTTGACTAATAGATAACACAATAATGACGCTAAACGTCTGCCTGTGGGGGTTTCCAATGCTACAATGTGTCGCTGCATTCAGACGGAGACGCAGTCAGATCCAGCTCGGTCGAGACTACCCTCCTCAGTTTTAGGTAGAACATATCGTTTTCGATCGCAACCCCGTTCCCCTGGGGTGAATGCATTCTCCCCAATAGCAAACTCTCTCATTTCCGCTCTGAGAAGAAATCGGCTCCATGAATTCCATGGCTTTTCTCCCATCTCCCTTAGTCCAACACCAAATTTAGGCCCCTGGGGAGACCGACCACAACAGCAGACGAGTCAGTTGTCCAGATAAGGAGTAATTCTTCTTCTGCCCTGAAAACAGATACGATTGGTCAAGGCATGGTACCGATATTCAAGGTGACATATCTTTCCGCGTCAAGATGTTTATTCTGTTAGTCAATTAAAAAGTAATAGCCAAAAGGTATAGTGAGCTGGAAGGGTGAGTGGTTTAGGAGAGATGAAGTTAGTAGATAATGGAAATGATGGTATCCATCCATTTCTCTACAGACTTCCAACAGTTCCCATTCATTTCCTTGGTTCCAGTCCCCGACCACAAACACTTTGTCCACTCTTGAAACTAATTCGATCACTGGTCATTCGTTATCTAAGATGATGTCAATTTGTCTTCTAGTCGAGGGCAATTGTTGTGGAGCCATCGGTGTTTCGTCTCGCAGTTTTGACTGCAGTAGTACAACTATTCTATCGAGCAGAAGTACAACTTGTAATGTCAATAACTTTGAGTAGAGTCATTACAATACCATTTTTTTGTCGTTTTTGGAGGGGGGACAATTCGAGCTTTCCTTTTCTTCTCCAAAGAGAAATGATGTTTGGGTTGATTCATTTCTACAGTCATCTTCAGGTGTAAGCTGCAATATCCATAAGGAAAGAAAGTCGCTGTTATTGATGTCCTCTTCTAGTGATTCAAAACAATATATATACACACGCACACACACATACACACACACATATATATATATATATATATATGTGTGTGTGTGTGTGTGTGTTTGTGTGTATAATTCACTTGATGAAGCCCAAGATGGCAGAAATATGAACTAGTTTATGTAGCTAATCCACACACACACACACACACACACACACACACACATATATATATATATATATATATATATATATATATATATATATATATATATATATATATATATGAGGGTACGTGCGAGCGTGTGTGTATCATTGAAAAATAGATATAAGATCCGACATAATGATTATACATTGCATTATATTACATTGCAAAGCCATTTCAAATGATCTCCCGTTACTACACGGTGAATATATTATTTCGCTCGAACAACGTAAATAGAATAAACGAACCTACGACCGATAGGGTAGCCGCTTCAATGTAGCGTTGCTCTTACCATTGAGCTAAATAGCCACCAGTGACGCAAAGGCCTAAATAACTGCTTTAACTCCAAATTCTCATCTTGTTTATTCAGTGTCCATATATGAGCTACTTGTTTCTTCCAACACATACAACTTAACTCTATTCTTTATTTACGTTGTCTAAGCTGAATGATATATTTACTGAGTAATTACGGAAGATCATTCCAAATAGTAGTTTCAATGTTATATAACGAAATGCATAATCATTCTATCAGATCATGTATGTATTTCATAATATATATATATATATATATATATATATATATATATATATATATATATATTTTTATATATATATATATATATAGTTCCCATCATGGACACTTAAGACTGAGAAGGGTAGAGAAGAAAGAAAGGGGGGAAAGAATCATTGTAAAGATTAAAAAATGAAGAAAAAATACTGATTAAAAAAATCTTTTTAAAAAAACAACTAAATTATTCAATCTAACGTCCATTCACGTTTCTCTCTCTTTCGTTCTTCCATTCCATCGTTTTCTTTCTTTCTCTCTGTCTCTCTCTCTCTCTCTCTCTCTCTGTCTCTCTCTTTCTTTGTATCTTTCTTCCTTTGTTTATTAACGACGTATGAATAGAGCCTGTCCTTCTCTCTCTTCCGTCCTTCTCTCTCGATCTATCATTTTGAAATTTTCATTTTTTCATTCTCAACCAGAAGTCTGAACACATCATTGTTGTTGGGTTAGAAAAATTAAGTCAACTCAGAAAGAATTGGAAAAAAAATCTCATTTATAGACAGATTTTAACGACAATACAAAGCACTGACTTGAATATTTGGTTTGATAATCACCTCCAAAGGCAAAAGCAATATAAGTCTTCAGTTGGTTTCATAATGATTTCCGTGTGGGTATTTCTTTGACTTTCGTACAAGACAGTAGCATTCAAGCTCTAATCAATAAGTATTGCTATTAATAAAGCATAAATAGCTTCTACGCACTAACAGTGATACCTATTTTTTTATACATATTTTTTTCCAATATGTTCGATGCAAAGAACTGCCCCCAGGAAATCATTTCTATGGTGGAATTTAAGAGAAAGTTCAGGACATTATCAGTTATCTGACCAACGTGTCGTGAGTCTTTTTTCCGAAAGTACGATTTGGAGACTCGACCTCGTGTCGCGTGCCGCGCTAGGTGGGGATGCAGATAAAAAAAACCCAGATAAAATAAACGAGCATGTGTCAGAGTTTTTGTTATCAACTAGGGTCTATATAACCACTATTCCTTAGTTTAATTTCTTATTTCAATATTCAGAGTTGCACCGGGATCTTTTTTAATGTTTATATTATCAAAATGTCATATGATAATCGGGCAATAGAGGGAACACGGACGGGAGATAATTCAGTAGTGAAAAGGTCAAAATAGTTTTTTCTATAATTTGCCAAGTTTTTGTTTTTCTTTTCTTATTCACTATCAAGTAGAAGCGTCAACATTTTTGGGGTATTTTTTTCCAGATAATTTCTGATATTTTCCAGATAATTAGTTATGGTACTCGTGAGGGCTTAGGTGATTCATTTATATGAAGCATGGATATCTAACTATTCAAATTTCAACCGCTATTCAAATATCTTCGTATCTATTCATGTGTCCGTGATGGTTGATCTGTCTTGTGGCTAAAATAGTTGCGTCTTCTCCGTTTCCACAGCTAATTACTTATTCCTAGACCCTTGCTTTTGGCCTTGGGTCAAACTGAACTAAGATTAGTTATTATTTATCACTACAGTATGATCTATCCGTCTATTTATCTAGCTATCTATTTAGCACAGTCTGTTCCTATCTATCTATATATTTATACATCTATCGGTAAATTTTGAACGATGGGGCGAGGTTGCCAGCTAAGACGAAGATAGACCAATGTGTGGCCGTTTAAATTTTGCTTTGTTTGTTAAATGGCGTCAGCAAATTTTAGCATAATTTTTGCTCTATGAGTAAACGAATTATTATTCTATAATTTAACAATTATTATAAATAAAAAAAATTGACACTTGATTGAGTAGTTAAGCAATACAACGTTGCATTTCAATTGAAAAAAAATACTTGAATGAACTTACAAGCAATTTTTGCTGCAGAATTATTTCTGCGGTGGAATAATTACCTTTGCCCACAGAAATCAAAAGATCACAAAGATAAAATACCAAATTTATCTCCAGGTTGAGTACTAAATTTATTGTCTGTTCTGCTGCCAAAATGGAGTCGAAAACATACATATAACTTTCCTGTTTTTGAGAATCATCTAAATATCATTTCTTAACACCTAAAAACCACTCAGAACTAAATCATCTTGGAAAACAACTAAAAACATCCGTACAGTGGATTTTAATTACCTCCCTTTAACTAACTCGTTTTCTGTCGTCTGCTTTTTTCTTCCTTTTATTTATTTATTTATTTATTTATTTTTTGTTCAGAATTTGATGCTGCAAATGTCCAGACGTAATATAGGGGCTCGTTGCCCCACCTCAATTATGGTATGTGGGGAGCAACGTTGTAAAAATTCAAGCAGTTGAGGAATCAGACCCATGGGCATTTTTTCACAAATAGCGTGTTCTTGACATTTTGGGAGAAAAAATCTACAAAAAGAGCTGTGATTACAATCTCATGGCTGGACAAACATGCAATGAAAAGAGTATATAGCTAGAAAGAAATAATGATTTGATTCAAAATCACAGCTCTAAGGAGCCATCAACCAAAAATGTCGTCAAAAATGTCGCAAACACAGTCAGCATTAGTTTTTCTTTTAGTCTTTCTGTCTGGATTGCTATGTATGTATCACACGTACAGGCCTCACTAATGGAGCTAAAGAACATAAAGTTTAAGTAATCACTCCTTATTATAATTACAAAGGACATTTCTTTTGTTTCTTTAAAATCCCCACTCCTATATTGGCTTTTGGTCGAGGGGTTCAGTTTTCAATGTAAGTTGAAGCAAAATCAATCCCTTAGTTTGCACCCAGCAGTATTCACTATTGTTTGTTTTTTTAATTCAAAATTTATGTTTAGTGATCACTGCCTAGCTAAACGCTTTTTTTTTTTTTCAATTTTTCGAACATGTCACTAAAAGACTGATTAGGTGACGTTTTCTATTGAGTGACGAACCGGGCCTGTTTATAAAGTGTAGTTTCAAGGTTTCATATTAATAGAGAAGGAATAATAGTTGCAAATATTTGTAGAAAAATGGTAGACTTGAGCGAAAATCTCCTGATACAGGTATTGTGCGCTTTTTGAAAGTTCGTTTATAACACTTAATCGCTTTAACGGTGACGGAAAGCGATAGTAATCAAAATGAACGATATACATTCCTACTTTAACAGACTGAAGGTTAAGAACTAAGTATAACATGTTAAGCAGGGAATTAATCATGAACATATAGACATGGAATCAGCAAATATGAAAAGAAAAGTGATTGGATAAACGATATGAGGATTCGGGTTGGAGGAAGTTATTCGGGCCTTTTCGCTACCGGCGTCTGTTTAGCTCAATGGTGAATGAATCACCACGTTGAAGCGGCAACCCACTCAGTGGCAGGTTCAATTCCTGCAGTAGCCTAATTTTCTTAAATTATTAATTCTGTTTTTGTTGAGTGATACATTAACCATGTTATAACGGGAGATCATTTAAATAAGTTTCTATATAATATAACGTAATTCATAAATATATATAATGAATAAATTATATGATGTTTTCCCAAAAGGAATTCGTCTAATACTTTTAATGTACTTCTCGATTTTGGTAAAATGATTTTATATTGCTTTTGACGCTGTACATTAAAAATACGAAACAAATTTGATTATATAGCTCTATTTTATTATAATGGAGCACTCTACTTTTCATCACTTTTTTCTGCTTTTCTTGATCCAATACTTATCATTAAACCATCAACAAAAACAGTCACCAAAACTACCAGCATAAGTTTCTCACAGTTTTTAAGTTGGTCCAGCTGACTGGTTGGCTATATATGTATCATGCATACAAGCCGCACCAATAGAGCTATAGGGCCGAAAATTTAATATTTATTCATTACTTTACCTACAAAAAACTTTTTTTTTGTTTTTGATCCTCGCCCTATAGGTTTTTAATGGGGATTCAGTTTGCAATTAAGTGTAGCCCTTGTTTTTTTTTTAATTTTATTATTTCTTACCGATCACTGTCCAAAAGAAGTGAAGAGGTAACTAAATTGAAAATTTTCCCTTTTTCAATTTTTTTAATTGACCACCCACACAACAGCATGCTGCCAAAAGACATTAGTCACTTGACAGTTTCTATTGAGTGACTAACCAGACCTGTCTTTTAAACTATTGTAGTTCGTATCAGTCATTTATTTAGTTTTTTTTTTTTTTGTTTTTTTAGTTGTTTTTTTTTTTTTTGTCATTTATTCATGCCCTGGGTCTCACAAAGGTGTAGACCTACCCAAGTGAAGTGAATAATTTTGACGTTAGTTGACGCAGGACCCCTGTCACCCGAGTCATCACAGGCTCGGTGGTGCACTGAGACTCCGGTAACCCGAAACACCTTTTATTCGGAAACATAATGAGAGCAATTCGGTTACGGCCCATTTAAGTTGGAAATGAAGACATATACGATCAACTAACACATGACACGGCTCGCTGTTACACGTATAACCTACATAGGGAAAAGTTTTTCTTTCAGGTGAAAATGGAGTAACCAGTTGACATATTCAGGTGACATTATAATATACTTACATTACTCGCGAATAAGTCAGCGAAAAAAAATCCATCACATTCAGGCTTAGCCCATACGCCAAATCATAAGCAGGATAAAACCGAACAAAATGTGCAACAAATGCGTTCACTCAAAGAAAGCCAGATTGGCTGGTTATTGTCAAGATAAGAGAAGTGAATGAAAACATAATTAAATATCCGTCCTTCGTATAAGTGAATTTCCATAGCCCGTGCATCTATTAAAACTGAATATTTACAAAAGATATCTTGAATTATCTAAAATATGGATCTTTTATCTAAAATCATCTTAAAAAAAAAATACCAGCACAAGATTTGGGCATCGTTGGTTCCCGAATAATGATATAGACTTTTTTGAGGGAAAAGACATCTTCAGATTGTGTCTAGTGGTGTACTCATACCAACCTCAGATTTGTAGCTCCACAAAAGTGATCAGGAACACCTGCAAACCCAAGAATACATGTAGATATCTGCATAAACATCAACAAAGACACGGACAATCGGTGAGAGAAGAATATGTAGCCCTCTTGGTTGTAGGGTCGGGTCATCTGTCGGTCTACGATGATTCGATTCATACATGCTGATGATTGTATTACTTTATCCTAGCTCAAGACCATATAAATACAATATTCAATGAGAATTGAACCTGCTAATATATCATAAACCCAGTTTACTAAATGCAGCGGCTTGACTGTTTTCCACAGATTGACATTAACCTTTATCCCCCACCTGATGAAGATCGTTACTCACAATCTGCTCAATATTGACACTATATGAAATTACCAGTCCCATCTCGCAAACTATAGAGAATATTCGATTCTACCGTTTACAAACAATGGAGAGGTACTGTTCGGAATCACTACCAGCAGTAAAACAAATCTCATTCTTAACACTTATCTGAGAGTTAGATGGGTCAGCGTGAGAATTTCTCTATTTTTGTGTGTGTGTGTGTGTGTGTGTGTGTGTTCTCTGGATTTAGACGAGGTGCTAAACTGAAATCCATGGAATTTGAAAAAAAGATTGATAAGTCTTTCCATCAGTCGAGTTACCGAACGTTTCCAGCGACAAGCTGATCATTTCACACATCACTCGATATCAATGCTCAACAAACATCCCACTCTATCATTTTTTCTTCTTCTGATGGATCCATTCCGTGTCTAAGGTTCCCAACTCTTACATAGCACTTCATATATTCATTCGGAAGCATTACTGATCTACCAAAATCAGGAATTCTAGTGATGAAATGAATGACGAGCTCAAATCAGAGAGAATCTGCTATTATTGAAAATTAACTATAGGAATCATGTTTTGACCACAGGATTTTGACGCCAATCAGTATGGAATCGGTCGCTCAGGCATGGGATTGGACCAAAATGCTGACTCAGTTTATTTAGATACTAGAATTTGCCCGTAGAAATGTTGTGATTATTTACGTATGGATCGACAATTAGGAGCCTAACACTATTTTACTAGGTAATATATTTTAAATAATTCAAATATTCTCATGGCAGTTCATCTCATTTCATTACAACCCTATGATTGTTTTTTTTTAGCTCTATTAATTTATTTCCCAATGACCAATTCATTATAACTTTGAGGTTATAACAGGACTTAGATATTACATACATCCTTACAATTATTCGTACATATTTTCATTTAACTTTTATATACTTAAATTAGTTAGATGATGTACTGTAACTTAATTTTTACTGATATTTAATAATTCTTTTAACCTCCGTTATAATTGTCTTTATAGAATCATTGACACGGACTGATTTGTTCCTACGAGAACTAATAAACAGCGCGGTCAAAATAAGTGAAAATCGAACACGCGTCTCAAAACCAGTGTGAAGCCCTGGCTGCTATGACAATTCATCTATTGAAGACGGTGATTCAATAGGGTTCAATTAACACCTATAAACCCACTATTTATGTTATTTATTTGCATTAAATATGCTGTTTTGTTTGTTTTATTTGCTTTTTTTTTGTAATCCATCTCCAGTCGTTGTGTTAGTTTATCTGCCAGCCCTGGATTAAATATTAAACAAAATAAGCACGCGCTTGGGGCTTTAAAAGTTTCTTGTAGTTTCCCAACGTTGGATTATCATAAGCGGTTTAAACTGTTTGACAAAAATTTAATTTTGAATTTAGACTTTCAAATCTTGTATAAAAAGTTAATTCAGACAGTCTAACAAATCATCATCATCATCATCATCATCATCATCATTCTCTTAACGTCCATTTTTGGACGCAGACCTTTCTCGGGATTCGCCACATTTCTCTATCGTGGATGTCGCAGAGCCAGTGCTTTCTGAATCTGTCAAGCTTGTCTCTGGATCTAGCACTCTGTCGGTCTTGGTAACGAATGTAATCTCTGGGGATCCATGTTGTGAGTCGTGGTGTCCATCGGTTTTCTGCCATTCTTGTGACATGGCCAGGCCATCCACAAGAATACTATTGGAGGAAACATGTAGGAACATGTCATCATGCAAGTTTCGTTGGTAAAAAATTGGTTAAGCGTAATCGTATATATTTCGTGGGAAACAACATTTTTAAACGTATTTTGATGTGTTTTAAATATATATGACCTTCATTTCTACGGGTATGTTTCATTTTTTAAAATCTTGTCGGTTAAACAATGGGAAGACCATGTTTGGGGAACCATTTTCGGGCTGTGCTTAGGGAATCAAGTGGCTCTAATCCGACCCTACGTCTAACAGCTTGCGTGCAGGTTTTTGTATGTGTCTACGACAGTGGGTCAGTATGCATGTACGTGTGTTTACATTATTGTCTGTGTGTGTATCTGTGTACGTCTTGTTGTGTCGGTATATGCCTGCGTATGTGCCTGCATTTATATGCTTGTGCCAGTATGTATGCTTGTACCTCCCTCTGTGTGATTATATGTGTCCGTATGTCTGTGTAAGCAGTTGCGTATCACAACGTTCTAAAGTTATTTTCCCCGGTCTCATCAGTTCTCCTACAATCACCAAATCTAAGCAACGCTGGGCCAGGTCAATACCTGGATGGGTGATCGTCTGGGAAAGCTAGGCGCTGTAAGTAATTTCGGATCATATACAGGGCCTCCAGTGGTGATCCAGTTAATCCTCCAGAGCTGGTTGCTGATCTCCATACTATGCTCAATAATGCAACCTAAAAGCCCTGACTGGCATGGGTGCTATAGACAAGACATAAATGAATAAAAGTTCCTCAAGTTCGTATTTCCGAAGACGACTTGTTTTTCTCTTTATTATTGTCTACATGGGAGTTCATACATACGATATTCCGTCAAGTCCTTTTCACGTTAGAGTGCTACTATCCTGAGAAGGTTGCAAAAGATGGTTCTGGTATAAAAACAACCCTGAGATTCTTGAATTCCCAAACCCTTAGATTAGTTCAACTATTTTTACATATGTTATGCTTACTTTTGCTGCATAGTTGGTGTGTCTGGGCCTCATCTTCTTATTCTCTGTTTTGCCCGCCGGAAGAAGGCTGTAGAATAGATTGCACAAAAAGTTGTTTCAATGAAAAAATTAACAGAATAAGTCAAATAACTCTTAGAACAACAATGACACATTCCAAAATTATCCTGAAAGTGAGAGTAATTACTTACAATAATATTATTGTTATAGTCTTTTGTATATGTATTTACTCTGTAATAGAGGAAATGAATATGTGTTCCGACAAGATACGATTGAATGACAATATTGGGGAAAAAAAACCATCAATAACGTCACGCAACGATATCACAACAAGAGAAACGTTGCTAGTTCACAATGACGACGAAGAATACAATCAAATTTTAAAATAAGCATATCCCGGTATGAAAAAAGATGATTAACATCGAAACGCGTCCCGGAAATAAAGTATAAAAGGGAATACAATATTTTTTCAATATTGTCATCAAATTATACATGTATATATTAATATGTGTGTGCCTACTATTTGTGTAAGTGCATGTCAGTGTCTCCCTATGTCTGTCTATATATATATATATATATATATATATATTGTGTCATCCACAGACAGCTGTTTTGATGTATTACCTCTCTTCAGTGTGGCTATAGACTTTCAATTATCCCATCCAGTACTGCAAGGCAAAATTGAAATCTTAACTTCGAACCCGGAGGCTTATATCCTACCTCTGGACTACGGAACTGGACAGTCAGTAAGGCTGAATTTAAGCGATATAATTATTTACACACAGAAATTCCTCATCCACCAGAGTGCTCAATCCCAATGGAAGAGTATTGCATAATCTTACAATGAACGAGTTACCTCACTCAAAGAGTGCTCAACCATGAATAGGGGAGCGTAATTATTGTGTCATCCACAGACAGCTGTTTCGTTGTATTACAACTCTTCAGTGTGGCTGTAGACTATCAATTATTCCCACCCACCCACCCACACACATGTATATATATATATATATATATATATATATATATATATATATATATATATATATATATCCAAAACGAACCTATGCTTTGTCTGAATTCTATATGTCTACACTTGGTCACTCGTTTCACTTCTAATAATCGTATTTTGGCCTTCTAGAATAAAACCAATTGCAATTGGGAGGAAGAAATAGAATTTCTGAATGTTATCCTCATCCATCTAGCAATTTGAGACTTTTGACGGATTTTTCTTAGCCTCAATTTGTTGATGATCATTTAGATAATCATTAATAATGGAAATAAGTAAGTAAATTATTCTTTTCACCTTTTTCGACTCTGTACCATGACCTTTTCTAAAATTGCGTATATGCACATCTAAACAGGCTTTAACAATAAATATTTGCATAGATGAATTGATTCATACTTTGGTATCTATCTATCTATCTATCTATCTATCTCTCTCTCTCTCTCTATATATATATATATATATATATATACATATATATATATATATATATATATATATACTTATATATATATATATGTTTACAGAAACACACACGTGCATGTATATGTAATGTGTCCTGAGGACTCACATGCATATCCATGTGTTATCATCATCAAGATTATTCATAAACTAAGTTTATATAAACTAACTATCATCATAGACATACACACACACGTCTCTCTCTCTCTCTCTCTCTCTCTCTCTCTCTATATATATATATATATATATATATATATATATATATATACGTGTGTGTGTGTGTGTGTGTGTGTGCGTGCGTGTGCGTGTATGTCTGTGATGGACCTAGTTTATGAATTATGTTAATTGTGATAATTGGAGAATTTGTTCCAAGAAGAATGATCACATGAGATTTGAAATCATGAAGTTACACACACACACACACACACACACACAAATTGATTCAAAGAAACGCGCACATGCATGTACGAGTAATGCGTCCTCGTGACACGTATGCATATCCATGTACATATATATGTGTTTGCATAATATGAGTGCGTGTGTACGTTTTGCGTACACGTGTAAATAGATAGATAAATATATGTGCCTAGAGGCAATCAAGAATCTCGGAGTGAAAACATTGGAACGACGTTCGTTGAATGCATGAGCGAATGAAATAAATAAAAAAGATTGATAATAATAATAATAATAATAATAATAATAATAATAATAATAATAATAATAATAGTAGTAGTAGTAGTAGTAGTAGTAGAAGTTGGGATGGACAGGAAGAAGTGGTGAATGAATAGGTTGTGGTGTTGGCGGAGAATAAGAAGAAAAATTGGAGGAGTAAGAGGTATTAGGGATGAGGAAGAAGCAAGAATGGATGGTGAATTGGCAGAAGGAGAAGGTGGCAAAAAGAAGAAGAAGAAGAAGAAGAAGAAGAAGAAGAAGAAGAAGAAGAAGAAGAAGAAATTGAAAAGACTGTTTGTTGAAGGAGGAGAAAGAAAAGGGAGAAGTGAAAAAGAAGACGTTGGAAGCCCAAAGAATTAAAAAGAAGAAGAAAAGTGACGAAAAGGGGAAGTGGTGAATAACGAAAAGCAGTCGAAGAAGAAGAAGAAGAAGAAGAAGAAGAAGAAGAAGAAGAAGAAGAAGAACAACAACAACAACAACAACAACAACAACAACAACAACAACAACAACAACAACAACAACAACAACAACAACAACAACAACAACAACAACAACAATGCAAAAGAAAGGAGGAAAGAAAGAAAGGAAAGGGGAAAATAAGGAGGGTTAAATACGTAAAAAGAGCAATAAAAGAAAATGAAGAGAATGAAAGAGTAGAAGTAAGAACACAGCCATTTCACGCAAAAGAAAGAAAAACAGAGACCATATTGATAAACTAAGAGAAGAACAGGCCGGGTTAGCCTCTCAGTAGAAACCACCACATGACCTACGTCTTTTGGCAACATGTGTTGGGGATGATCAATTAAGAAAATGTTAAAAATGAAAGATTAATGAATGAGTTACTTCTCTCGCATTTATGCTGGGTAGTGATTAATAAAAGAAGTTCGAATTTTCGAAAAAGAAGCAAGCATAGATGCTGCTGGACACAAACTAGTGATCGATTTGACATGAACTTATATCAGAAAATAACCCCCCTCTCATTAGAACCCTATTTAGAGAAATCATTTTTTCTAATCTGTTTCTTTTTATGCGTAAAGTGTAAATGGGGTTAGATGTTAATACTCAAGCTCCCGTTATTGGTGAAGCCTGCACGTGCGATATATACATGTATACATACATACAGCCAGCCAGATCAACTTGAAAACTGGAGGAAACTATGTTGGCAGTTTTTGGTTGACGGTTTCCAATAAGAAAATCTCAGCGTTTCAAGTCGATCTGTGCGGCCTGCACACTTGATACATACATACATACATACATACATACGTACATGCATACATATACCAGTCAGCCAGCTAGCTAAACTTACTTCAAAACTGATGAAACCTTTTTGGATAGTTTGAGTGACAGTTTGGGTTGAAGGTTTCTAGAATGCAAGTTCACACAAAAGAAAGAAAAGCGGTGACCAAAAGAGATTAACTAAGAGAAGAATGAGAAAATATAAAGATTCGAGCCAGGCAAGTGTCTCTGATGAAATGAATGCAAAGGGATCTGAAATGTTTAAATTAATAGATTAACTTGTCAGCGCGGTCAGCGGGTGGCTGTCCTCGGCTTTTGAGAGTCGTTCTGGCGTAGCCGTCGAATACCGACATGCGATGTACTCTTGAGAGAATCTGGAACAAAAAGAACCGTTAGACAGTGACGAGAGGGACACATGCTACTCTTATATGCGCAGAGGTACTTCCGACCAGTGTTGTCAATCAAAAATATTTTTCGCACTTTTTTTTATGGCCAAAAACCGCAAAAAAATTGCTAAATGAGTAGAAGTCCAAAAAACTAAAAAGAATAAAGGGTAAGAATCATCAGAATACGCAAGAAAATATACTAAAAATTGTCAAAAACTTGCCCAAATCGTCACAATGTCATATGTTCAAGCCTGTTCCTGTCCTTCGATACATGCGTGGGAGTGAAATCAAAAAGTGCTAAATTAGTGCGGGTGCGCTAATTTAGCACTTTTTCGTACAATGGAAACACGCTGAATTTAGCCGCAAAAATGCTAAATTGGCAATGCTGACATGAATATTTAAACAGTGGATGAAATTAACATGATTTCTCTCACACGCGCATATCGAAGCACAGATGCAGGCTTGAACATATGATTATTTCTCAACCGCACACATATATGAATGAAGTAGAATAGTAGTCCTTACGCTGGCTATGGCCTCATTCAACCCTATTAAGAATTCACTTATAAGATTCTCCGTCTTAGCCAGTTCTTCGAGGTCATGTAAACTATAGTAAAGTCAGTAAATATTCGTACAATATGTGAAATTGAACGTTTCATCCAATATGTGAAATAGACATAGCAACAACAAGAACCCGAAATGGTGGCACTCATTTCAAGATATGCAATTTTGCCCATAGCCGGGAGTGGAGAATGAAGATAGATCCATGCCTTTCCCAGGGGAATTAGTGCAAAATTAATAAAATTTTGAACAATCAAGTCATTCATCACATCGCATGCAGGGTTTTTTGTCAATCATCATATCACCTGTTCGTGGGCCCAACTTTCTGACTCTATCCGCAGGTTTCCACAAAAATATTTAAGACCATGGACGAGATTAAGGAGAACGCATTGAGAAAGCTGATGGTGATCCTTATACAGAATGTATATTTTCTGGATAGACATCTTATTTGGATATTTCGTCACTTAATCAAAAAAATATTATATCGTATATTCTTAATAACACAGATTTCGCCCAAAGTTTGTGAGCGAAAAAGATGGAAGTATTTCTAAAAACAAGTTCGTCAGTCATCAATACTTAACAGTCTCTGGATAATATAAACACTGGATTAAGTAGATTTCCTTGTTCATTAATCAAAAATTCATTATCGATAAGTATGGATTACTGTAATTACAACTATGCACTCGAATACTTGAAACATTATCTACACATATGCATATTCACTCGAAGATATATAATTAAGCCCATGTGCACCCTTACTGGCATCTGAACACTTGCATCTGTGAATACAGAAGTTTGGCAACAATAAATGAATAAATAAAAATAGTAATTGCTACTTATACATGGGCAGCATTTGGTTGGCTATGAAATGGCCATAAAATGGTTACTCTGACTGTAAATAGTGGGGTGCTAACTGTACACCGTTTTTAACATCGAGAGGGCCGGTATGTAGACGGTCATGTCCTCTTGCTTGAATATTCTACACACACTCTAAACAAATTGATATTATAAAAAAAATCCAAGAGTTCAACAATGATTCCATTATCTATTGTAGAAGTCGCTACAAGTGGAAAAGGAAGAGAGATGAAGAAGAACAGGTAACCTTCTTTGTGTCAAATGATTCTCATACATGTCAAATATTGCCATATGGAAATATTCAGCAAGTATTATTTTTAATAAAAATCATAAATGTACATTTTTGGCGTTTTGGGGAACTATTTATTGCTTCATGTGGACCTTGGATATCTTAGTATGACATCATTAACAGTTGGTGGAAAAATTGATCAGACTAGATGTTATAACCTTTATATGGCGTCACACCTCTTCCTTCCTCCCTTCCTTCTTTCCTATTCCTGATGTTTTACATATCTTGGAACGACCAACAGATTGACTGACTGACCGACAGACAGATTGAAGAACGTCTTTTTAGATTGTGTAGACACAACTAATAACATTCAATTCTATATATACACATACATATGCACACACATACAAGTATATCACTCGCGTAAGTCAACATTTTGTTAATAACCATAGGGCAAAAACATTGATGAAATGGCTTGTGCATAGAAGATTCGGGTAGTTTTGAAATTGCTCGGTCAATCTATCTTTGACTAATACCTGTGGATCCCATCAAAACATGGCGATGATTTCTAGTCAGCTAGTTTCCGGGATGTGATTTTTAGGATGATATTTATTTAACTCTACGCTTTCATCCCTTTTAATGTTCATAAATTCTGATTCTTGACAGTGCTTCCCTCGACACAACATATTCTATTCCAATAGTTATTCCTGTACGTAGCATCTGGTTTCTTGTTTTCTTTCCTTCCTCCATAATGTCTTTGGGAAATTTTCTTTTGTTTGGCAAGTTCTTTTTTTTGTACTTCTTTAGTCTATTTTGGTGCATTCTGTCGTCTGCCACGTATATCAGTTTTTAGAAACCGTCAACTAAAAGCCACTAAAACTGTCAGCGTAGGTTTCTTCAGTTTTCAAGTTGGACCAGTTGGCTGGCTATGTATGTATCACGCGTACATGCCACGTCAGTGGAGCTAGGAGGCTGAAGATTTAAACATTCACTCCTTATTATTTCTAATAAAAAGGTTCTTTGTCGGTTGGTTGTTTTATGTTTTTTTTTTAATCCTCAACCCCCGAAATAAGTTCGGGGGGTGGATCTACAATGCTGAACTGGATCCTTTATTGTGCCCGCTTGTATTTGGAGGGGGGGACTTCTTAATGATCCAACTAAAGGCGAGAGAAGTAACTTATTCATTGATCACCATTTTTTTCTATTTTTTGATTGACCATCCCCAACACAACGTTACATTAAATAGCATAAATAGGAAGGAAGAGGTATAATGCCATTAAAGGTGTGACAACACTAGGAAACCGACTGTTACAGTGTCATGTACGAACCGTTATGTTAAATGTACGAATTCAGCATTTTTGTATTTTAGTAAAGCCAAAAATAGCCATAATGGACTAATGTTATTATATACGAGTTTGGCATTTTAGGAAAGCCAAAAATGGCCCTAAAAACCTAGAATAGCCCAAAAAGCGAAATTTGGCCATAAACAAATTTTTCATTGAAATAATACTCTTGGAATATATCAAAATTGCAATATTTTGAGTATGGAAATCAATTAACAAAGAAAGATTACTCGCTCTCCTTTATCCTCCTTCTTCTACTACTACAACTACTACTACTACTACTACTACTGTTACTACTACTACTACAGATAGTGGACGCATCGTTGAACTTATGGTTCTTGTTCTTTTCATCGGTTACTGTACCGTCGTTTACAGGGTCTATAGTTGAGAAAGTCTTACTCCGTAGATAGATCACGTTCTCCATTACCGATTCTGAAACAAATTCCCGGCAGCTCTTGGTTTAATATCCAGTCTTTATTCAAAGATTTGTTCGACTTGGTCGGAAAGACTCTGGGTCGATGTTCCTACTAAGATCTTTTCTCTCCATGTTGTACGCATGCATTGCCAGTCACCTCCGACGGGTGGTTTATTTCACAGTAGATAATTAGTTTATTATCCCCTTTCTTCTTTTTTGTTGGCCATCAGTCACTTGATAACGACTGCGGGCCATTAAGGGAACAGAAATCAGAAGCGTCGCCGACAGTCACAGGATGACAGCCGGGCCCTTCCTGGAGGCCATCACGGGAGCGCCTGTCGGTCATGACGCAAAATTTTTGGATTTGTGCCTCATGTTTCTTGGTCATATTATTTGTGATTTTCTAGACTGGTGGGTGTGTTGAGTCTGCCTAACCCAATATGATGGATTGGCTACAATCTGAGAACTACATTGCCCTTAGCGCCATAGTTTTCTATCTTGATGGAATAAGAAATGTGTGTGCCAGACTTTGTTAAAGATTGTAGCGGGCAGAATGTAGATTCCATATATCATTCCGTTAGTCTCTCTTTCAAACGTCTGTGTTATTTTTATATTTTACCTTCCCGCTCTCTTTTTTTTCTTCGTATACATTTGAGACAGAAAGAGTCATAGTGAAACAGACGAATAGAAAATATATACATATGCCAGCGTGTGTATAAGTTATCC
This sequence comes from Thysanoteuthis rhombus, assembly GCA_963457665.1. Classification (NCBI taxonomy): domain Eukaryota; kingdom Metazoa; phylum Mollusca; class Cephalopoda; order Oegopsida; family Thysanoteuthidae; genus Thysanoteuthis; species Thysanoteuthis major. The sequence continues at coordinate 14,221,926 of OY735235.1, forward strand.
CAAGTGATATAAATTCACCAAGAGTTTAATTGACGTAAGACTTTCACTTCTCTGGGCAATCAAAATGAAAAAAAATAAAAGCTTCATAAAACGTTAATCGAAACTTCAACCCCCAAAACCTGCAATTGGTATTTATCGTCTAAGTATTATTTCTACTTTTACGACCAAGTCCACGACTAATCCATACCCGTCAAACATCATTATCAATGGGGAGAAACCGGTAGGAAAATTACAGGTTTATTACTGATAAAAAGGTCAATTTTAATATGCTTCGATAATTTCATTATCAAAGAGACACATACATGTCGAACATTGTATGTTACGCACTTTTATTTTCCTACAAATTTTCGTTGTCCTTCAGCAGCTTCTTCAATGTTCGGTTTCAAAGGACAATGAAAGAACAAAACATTCTCTCCATTCCCACTGACGAAGCAGCGAAAGACCAACTAGAATACCAAGATAGATAAAAGTATGTATCATACAGAATTTAACATGTATGTGTGTTTTTAATAATGGTATCGGAGCATGAAAATTCCTGGGTATAATTTGACATATAACACTCGGAATCATTTAAGATCATTGGCTGGAAGAGTCAGCAATCAAGATCCTTTATATATATATATATATATATATATATATATATATATATATATATATATATATATATAATGTGTACTGTAAAGAGTGAGACGGACTCGGGAGTAAAGTGTTTAGAGTTAAGGTTTATTAATCTTTAGATATAAATAGTCCAGACATGTTTTGAGATTTTTCCCATCTTCAGTGGTGTGTGCTGTGTGAGCATGTGTTAAAAGTTCCCATGTGGAACCAGAAACCACTATCAGGAGCTATGCCTTGTAGGTAAAATATGTTTTATATATATATATATATATATATATATATATATATACTTCATTTTTCTCGAGGAAATAACACATGTTGGTAGCTCTTACGATTTTTAAAGACTTTAGTTATGGAGGGTATTTAATTTCATGTCTTTATCCGATAACCTGTTAATAGTGCCTATATTTGCTTGTTTTTTTTACTTCACAAATTTTTTTGGTCAATTCCACTTTAGTATTTTTGCAAAAGACTTTATGTTCCTTGAACTATCTTTCATTACTTTTATCTAACGTATGTACATGTTCTCGTTCACTGTCTTATATCTTTTGTCTCTTCTCTGTCCTGTTTTTTTTTTCATTGTTCTGATGAGCCTTCCCTTTAAAAGCAGATAGACTGGCCCTGGTCTATGTGTACTTGAAATGGAAGATTGTTTCAATATTATATCATCTGAAATTGCCACTTCGATGAAGCTGAAAGTTGAAATAGATCTGATTCAAATACAACTATTTCCTTTATTGTCAGTTGAAAAGATGTACATATCCACACACACACATCACTATATATATATATATATATATATAATTGATTGATAATTGTGTCATCTGCAAACAGCTGTTTCGTTGTCCTACAACTCTTCAGTGTGGCTGTAGACAATCCAATATCCCTTCCAGTACCGCGAGGTAGGATTGAAACATCTGTTTCTGACCCAGTGGCTGACATTTTACTTCTGGTCTACGCAGAACTGGACAGTCAGAATTTTAACGATATATTTACTTAAGCACAAATTCCCATCCACCAGAGTGCTCCATTCCAGAGTTGGAAGAGCATTGCTATAGTAGCTTATAGAGGACGAGTTGCCCCACCTAAAAGTTCTTAACCCTAAAGTAAGGAGGTTTAATCATAGTTATAATATATATATATATATATATATATATATATATATAGAGAGAGAGAGAGAGAGAGAGAGAGAGAGGGAGAGAAAGGGAGAGAAAGAGAGAGAAAAAACAGACTGACAGAATGAGAAGGGAAATCGAAAGAGGGAATAAGAATCGTTGAAAGTAAAATATTCCGACTACTATGCCCGTCCATGAGCAAATCATTAAACGATATATCAGTGAAGCTATGAATATTTTCTTATATTCTACGGAATTCCTTCAGCGCGCATATATTGGTGCAAACACACTCAAAATCCGCTCCATTACACTGATATCTCTGTGTAGAAGAATGTATCATTCATACAAACATCACATCGGTGTAAATTACTTAGTTGAAAGGATCAATTAGAACCTGGACTCAGAACAAGTATTTCTATATCTCAGCGGTCAAAACGTAATTTGATTAAGAGTAGGTGCTGAAAAGTTCTCGGCCCGACCCACTTTCCAAAATTCTCGGTCTGACTCACTTCCCTAAAATTTCTTATTTTGTCACTGAATCTGGAACAAATCTTGTTTTATATTGCAGAGTGCTATTACGCTGGATCCACGTCCTCATTTACTCAAAACATTTTGTTTTAGATCATTGGCTGAACCGTTCCATTCTTAGTCGGACCTAGCAACTTGTCAGCACCCCCATCGTACTAAGAGTATTTTGTGTAAGATGCTGAAATGTTGGGATAAAACCTCGTATGATTTCAACTTATCTTCCCCTATTTTCGTTTTCCAAGAAATATGAAACTAGGAATACAATTTTGGATCTGTGTTTCTGTTTTTCCTTGGATGATAAATAAACTGCGAGAAGAGTGCAGTTTTTGTGCGATAGTACAAAATGACGACTTGGATGCCGAGCAGGAACCTTCCTTGTGGAATGAACAGTAAGGAGAAGACCGATTATATATATATATATATATATATATATATATATATATATATATATATATATATATATATATATATATATATATATATATATATGGAGGTGCAACATACTGATAAAGAAAGTGTCTACAGTATCCCCTGCTAATTTATAAATACCAGACAGAAATTTATCCTCGCTTTGTAAAAGCATGGCGAGCTGTGACCAACAACTAAACAGAAAAATGAAAAAGAAAAAAAGGAAGGATAACTAAATAGAATAAGAGGGAGGATCTCCTCGAAGAAAAAATAGTCAACCTCCGCAAGAAACGTCATAAATAGGGATCTTGAAGGAATCGAATCATTCGCCTGAATAGGCCCAAACGGGGCAACATAAGCGTGTTTGTACAGCAAATCTTTCATTTTGTCATATTTCAAGATCTACAATAACAAGCACTCCATTAAATAAACCCATCACACATTGGATATTACATTATATGATATTACATCTTACTGTATCCCTGATTTGTACTTTATGTATATATATGTATATATATATATCTATATATATATATATATCTATATATATATATATATATATATATATATATATATATATATATATATATATTGCGTTATCAAATATAGAAAGTCTTTTGGGGAATTTGGGTTGAAAGCAGTAATTTCATTAATCTGTTTAGCTCAAATAAGTTTCTATACAATGTAACACAGTGTATAATTCATTCTGGCTGACCAAATATGTCCATTTCTCAATACACAACTGTCGCGTTTAAAGAGACAAATTAAACGAGAATAAACAAGATGAGAATTTGGGTTGGAAGTAGTTATTTGGGCCTTTGCATTACCAGCGGCTAAAAAAATGGATCAAAATATAAAGCAAAGCTAATATGGAGATACTAACTGGCTGAAATAGAAGTAGTTACCGAAAAAGAGAGGGAGAGAGGGTCTGAAATTGAAATTGAGAATCTAAAAAACAAAGAGAGAGAGAGAGAGAGAGAGAGAGAGAGCAATAGATGGATAGAGATTGGTGAGGAGGCTCAAAAAACTTGTCCCCTTGAAGCCCAACCCCTCAAACCTTTGGTAAGATTTATCATTCATCGATGTTTGAGAGGCAGTCGGTGATCTACTGTTCACAATGCTTTTGGTAGCCTTTGCTCTTTTTTGAAGCTTGAAAGCCTTTTTAAACCGTTACCCCATAAACAGCTATTGCCAGAGATACATAGATAGATATGTAGATAGATTTCGTTAGTCACAAAACAGAAAGTGACATATTGTGTTGGGGTGATCAATTAAAAAATCCAAAAGATAGTGATCGATGAATGTTACTTCTGCTGACTTCTAATTACCTGTGATCGCTAAAAAAGGTCCGAACTTCCAAAAAATCAAAGGGGCACAAACTAAGGAATCAGTTGGGCATAGATTTTCCAAATTGGACATCAATAAAAACACATTTAAGGGGGAATTTTTTCTAGATATAAAAAAGGGTGAATGTCGAAGACTCAGTCCTCTGGGTATAGATAGCTAGCCAGCCGGTTGGCTAGTTTGAAAACTTAAGAGACCTATTTTGAGAGTTTTAGCGGTAGTTTTGATTGACGGTGTCTAATACATAAATATGAAAATAGATAGATAGATAGATAGATAGATAGATAGATGTGGAAAGACTGAGATAGACAGACCGATAGATAAATAGATGAAGAGAAGATTGAAATAGATAAGAATTAACCTAAAAAAATAGATAGATAGATAGATAGATAGATAGATTGATAGATAGATAGATAAGAGGATGGGTATGAACGGACTGATATCGATAGAGATAGAAATAGTAGACTGATATATATATATATATATATATATATATATATATATATATATATATATATATATATATATATATATATATATATATATATACACACAGATGAAGAGACTGACATAGACAGACAGATAGATAGATGAAGAAAAGATCTTGATGGATAAGAATAACCGGAAATAGATAGATACATTGATAGATGAATAGATAGATAGGTGGATAGATAGATGAAGAATGAACTGAGATGGATAAAAATAAACTGAGATAGATAGATAGATAGATAGATAGATAGATAGATACGAAAAGATTGAGATAGACGGATAGATGAAGAGAAGACTGAGATAGATAAGAATAAACTGAAAAAAATAGATAGATAGATAGATAGATAGATAGATAAATAAATCTGATGAGTGTCACTGGAAAGTCAGTTGACCAAAAAGCCATAAAACTCATAAAGAACACCTTTGCTGATGTCGCCGAAATTGTTCGCTAACGTAATAAAGTAATCCGATGCGAAAATCATTCACAATTCAGAAAGAGATAAAAGGCTTTTCCTTTCTTCTTCTCATATTCTGTGACTGAAAGGAAGAATAGAAATTGTTTGGGATTCACGAAAGATCGCTAAGGGAAGCGGCAGACTGTGAAAAAACGTAATAAGAAACTGTTTTTTTTAAACGTAACTTGCTCGAAATAATGATAAATCAAGATGTCTGTACCTTGCATGAATGAATCACCGTATTCTGTGCGTTTGTCGAAACTAATTATCTCAGAAAATCTAGAATTATCCAGAAAATGAATCTTTTATCAAAAAATATCGCAAAAAATGGATTATTTTACATGAAATTATCATAAAGATTAGATCTCTTATCTTAAATTTTCGTAAGAAAATGTATCAAACATCTAAAATTATATAAAAGCATGAATATTTTATCTGAAATTATCTGTAAAAAATGATATTTTGTCTAAAATTATCTAAAAAAGAATAGGTATAGTTTCAGCAAGAATCATCATCTAAAAATGATTTATTTCATCTGAAATTATCTAAAAAAAAGAATACATGCCCCATGTTGATCCAGATTGACCATAGAGACACCCGAGAGCTCCTTTCCTACAAAATTCAAAACAATTTTTTTTTCAGGTGATACTTTTTTAGTGCCTGGTGGTGTACTCGTACACATTCTTACAGTTATAACCCCCCCCCCCAAATGTGACCAAAATAACCCCTCACAAACAGACGAGCAAAAAGAGAAGAATCTGTAGTCTATTGGGCTGGTTGGTCAGGCCGGCCAGTCCAGGTGAGACAGTGATTTAATACAAAAAAAAATGATAATGGTGGAAAAATACAAAAAGAAGCAAAAATAATAATGAAGGGGGTGCAAGCCTCAGCACTGCTATGATAGTTGAGGACGATATGAGACGGGGTAGGGCTGAATACGAGAGATGACTTGCTGTCACTCTGCCTCCAGCAATAACCACTTGGCAACTGATGTAAAATCATAATCCAAAACACTGCTGTGGTATGTGAGAGAGTGTAGAGGAGGGCTGGAGACTTGAAAAGATTTACTGTCAGTCAGTCCCAAGCTGAGATCACCAGGCAACTGGCGTGAAAAAAAAGCAGTGGCCTAACAGATGGAAAATGAAACCGGAAATGTGAACCACAGCACTGGCATGATAGGCAAGGGAGAGAAGAGATGTTGGCTGAAGACCTGAGGAGACTTATTGTCACTTGGCCTTCTGCAATAACCACCAGGCAACCGGAGTGAAACTGTAAACTGCAGTATTATAGTCGTCTTTGAAAATGAGAAGAGGAGGGCTAGAGACTTGAGGGGACTTGCTGTCTCTCAACCTCCAACGGTAACCAGCAGGCAACTGGTGTGAGATGGCGAAATAATAATAATAATAATAATAATAATAATAATAATAATAATAATAATAATAATAATAACGATCGTATCAATGTTAATGGTGTGATGATGACGATACAGAAGAATGTTGATGATACTCCTCGAAGTGATTGACAACAGTGTTCTTGGTATCCTTTAACTAATGAAAAACAGTGTCGTATTTGGGAGAAAGATGAAACTGTTATTCCCTTTACTGCTTGAAAAGTACTTCAGACAAGAGTATGATTGGGCTAGAACAGTGCATATTTGAGAACTGTGCAAACCATATAAAACGTGAGGGTTCGAACGAGAAAAAAACCATAAGATAAAAACTAGACAAATTGTCATCGAATAAGTAAAATGAACATACCAAACCATGCACACTAATGAAAATGTGTAAGTAAAAAAAAAACAATATTTGAAACACTAAATCAGAGGTCTGGAACTAGTCGATATGATAGATATTCCAGGCATCATGCGATCGAAGACCGATAATTTAGAAAAAGGTATGCTGCGTAGTGAGAAATCTCGCAGAGTATGATGGATTACTTATATCCTTCTAATGATGAAACAATCTCATGAAGCATTCAGCGAAACCATTCTTAATTGTATGGGAAATTGTAACTTTTCATTGAACTTTTTTTGCTAAGTAATATCTAAGTGCACCATTGCAGTCGATAATTGAACAGCTGTAGCATTGAAATCATGTAAAAAAAATCCATTGCAGAATGAATATAGTCAGTATAAATTCTATTTATGACAGCGTCGGCGTTTTTTGACTGGAAAAAAAGTACCAGAAATTTGTAAATTCTGGAGAATCTAGTTGTTATTTATCAAGACGTCAAAATAAGGCCTCAAACTGGTTCAAAACTCTCTTTTTTTCACAAATCAAAAAAGTTGTTCCAGATGGGATCCAGTGGAGTACTGATGCCAATTTTCATGTCTACAGACAAAACGGTATATTCGAAAGAGCTTGAATTCATAAACACATTAACGAGCAGAAACACTCGAACATATAAAAAAAATGAGAGCCCTCTGCCATCTTTGATGGTTACGGTTGTTCCACCTTTCACCATCTTTGATGACTAAGGTGGTTCAATTGCAATATTCAGCGATAAAACAATTTACTTATAATCGGTTTTCTCTGTCTTAATGCTAAACAACCACTGGTAATGCAAAGGCCCCAATAACTGTTTCACCTCCTAATACCCATTTTTGTTCATTCACAGTCTATATCTATTCTAAGATTATAAATAATGGTATATCATAACGAAATCCGACTTGAAACGATCTCCCGTTATTACATGGTTAATGTATCATCGTTGATACGCTGAAGCGGCTGCCCTATCAGTTGCAAGTTCGATTCCAGCAGCAGTCCCATTTTCTTCAACTGTTTATTCTATTTACATTGTATCGGCCAAATAATACAATCCCAGTTTAATAACGGGAGATTATTTCAAATAAAGTTTCTATTTGATAATTATCATTCTGTTGGGTCATATATTCATTCCTAAACAACTTTAAGTAAACAAATAGAGCAGATATAGACTGTGAATAAGCAAGATGAGAATTTGGAAATAAACATTTATTTGGACCAAAGTACTACCGGTGGCTGTTTAGCTCAAGGGTAAGAATATATATATATATATATATATATATATATATATATATATATATATATATATATATATATATATTCTAGGAAGCTTTACAGCTTTGAACACTCAATTAGAAAAAAATTGTGTCCCTTCAGTCAATCATTTCCAAATATACGTTTGTGTAATTTATGTAATATTTTCTGTGTTTTTTTTTAAAATTATTCACGCAGACTTTGATACTTTGCTATTTTGTGTAATTTTTTTCTTTTTTTTTTTTTTCGAGATGATCAGTTGTTTGCCATGTGACTGTTTCAGGGATTTACAAACAAAACTGTTATATTAGCAACAGCGTTGATCAAACACCACCACATCTTCAGCAATGAATTTAATGTATAGCACATGTCATGCTACATGTATTTCGTTATTTCGTATAGGTTATTATCATAATGTATCGCATATGAATGTTATTTTATACTACATATCATTCTATATTTTGAAACAGAGGGTATATTCACGTGCGTTTCCCAGAGACATATCTGACGACTAGGGATCAATAAGTATATCAGCAGACATGACTCGTTGTATGTGTCACTTCTATTGAATATCTTGCAAACAAACTCATATCATATTTAAGAATACTAATGACGTAGTGAAATTTGACAATTTTTTACCGCTCACATAATTGGTTATTAACATGTTTGGCCTTTTAGCTTTATCAAATGAAGCAACGTTGAAATGTTCATTCATTTCAAGTAACAGCCTATCACGGTATCATAATGTGTGAGCGGCAAACGCCAAGGATTTTAGAATTTTTGAGAAACTGCAAAGTTCAAATTGACTCTCAAATTGATCAATGAATTAGAAAAATCAAAATTGGGACACACCAGCAAAATGTTATAGATTATTTTCAGGGTTATGTTTTCGAGTCATTATATGGTAAGTTAGGGTATGCATAATTATTTTCGAATGAAGGAATTAGAAGGTACTAAGTACGCCTACATTGAATATGATTATGTTTCGTGATTGATATCCAATGTTGTTTCAATATTAATTTGGATAGGTTGGGGATTATGTTGAAAAATCTTGGTCTTTGTTCAATAGTTTCCCATTATAAGATTAATGCAGATTCTAATATCAGTTCTCTCATCAATTTGAATGTTGTTTCATTTGAAATTACCGCTTTGATAAGGCCAACAGATCGAAACATGTTCGTAGAATAAATTCGATTCAACTATTTTTCTATATTGTTAACCTAATGCTGTCAGATATACTGTATCCACAAAATCATCATCATTATATATATATATATATATATATATATATATATATATATATATATATATATATATATATATATATATATATATATATATATCACGGGAGAGAGGGGCAAATACAGCTCATTCAATTGGAGAGCCTTAAACCATGATATTTAATTATAAACACAGAAGGTTTATATGGCCATTTGAACCCTTGAAGGAATCTTGCTGAGTAGGCTTCCAGCCCGCTGTCCACGTCGTACCCCCCCTTACCAAGACCGTGATGAATCTGCTTAGTCATATCAGCCAAACATCCATTAATCGAAGCAACAGATCAATTATTAATAAGGGTTGAGCTCAGCTCAAAAGAAATCGGCTTAATCGCCAATTTACTGTAATTGATCTCGGTTCAAAGTGCATAGAGCAAGAAGAACCTGTATTGGTAGAGAAATAGAAGAAAAAGTGACAAGAAGGAAAGAAAGTATACGGCAAAAAGAAAAGAAAAATGAAAGAAAGAAGAAAGAAACAAAGAAAAGGAGTAATGGGTACAAAGAGAAAAAGAAAGAAAGAAAGAAAGGAAGAAAGAAAGAAAGAAAGAGAGAAAGAAAGAAAGAAGGGTACAATAAAGAAAGACTGAAGAAAGAAACTAAGGAAAACGAGGAGAAGAGAAAGACAGAAAGGATAAAGCAATAAAGTAGATGGTCCAAAGAAAGGAATAAAAAAAGAGACTCAAAGGTAAAAAAAGAAAGGAAGAAAGTTGAAGGTGCAAAGAAAAAAAAGCGATGAAACAAGAGAGTACACAGGACAAAGAAAGAAACAATGAAGTAGCAAGTAAAAAGAAAAAAAGGAAGGAAGAAAGTAAAGGGTACCACGGAAGAAGAGAGAAAGATAGATAGAGAGAAACAATGGAAGAAGTAGGTGGAGAAAAGAGTAGAGAGAGAAGAAATGAAAAGTTGAAGAGAGAAAGTAAGAAGGATAGATACAGGAAGGACAGATATTGTATAAGTAAAGGGAGAAAGAAAAAAGTGAGAAAGGGAGAAAGGAACAAAGGGGAACAGAAAGCAAGAAAGAGACAACGAAAGGAAGAAAGGAGTAGAAAGACAAGAAATATAAGCCTAAAAAGAGGAAGAAAGGAAAAGAACTATTTGAAAAAAAGAGAGCGTACAACAGAGTAAAGGAAGGAAAAGAAAGAAAGAAAGAAAGAAAGAAAGAAAGAAAGAAAGAAAGAAAGAAAGAAAAAAGAAGATAAAAAAGGCCGAAGAAAAAACAGAAAGAAAGAAATAGGAAAAGAAAAAAAAGAATAAGATGAAAGGAGAGGATACACAAAAGGAAAGAAGAAAGAAAGATAGGAAATAGGAGAAAGAAAGAAAGGAACAAAGGAATAGAAAAGAATGGGTGTAAAGAAAAGAAGACGGAAGAAAGAGAAAAATAGAGAGTACAAAGGAAGAAAGAAGAAAAAGAGAAAAAAAAATAGAAGACAAAAAGGAAAGAAAGAAAAAAAGGAAAGGAAAGAAGAAAGGAGAGGATACAAAGAATCAAAGAATGTCAGACAATATATATATATATATATATATATATATATATATATATATATGTATATGTGTGTGTGTGTGTGTGTATGTGATATATATGTGTGTGTGTGTGTGAACACAGATGATATAAACCAAGAAACAGTATTCAAACTGATGTTCTTGGCCGCACTGATCAATACAGAAAACAGAGAGAGAGAGAGAGAGAGAGAGAGAGACGAGAGACGAGAGACGAGAGACGAGAGACGAGAGAGGGGGAGAGAGGGAGCATTGTAACAATAGTTTAGGTAGCAATCGCGCCCCAGGAAGAAGAAAGAAAGTCGTGTGCCGGAGAAGTAGGGGACAAAAGTACGAAAAATTAAAAAAGAAAGAAAGAAAAAAAAGGAAAGCAAAGAAAAGGAGAGAAGAAAGAGAGAAAAAGAAGCAAAATTGCGAACAATAAGGAAGGAAGAAATGGAGTGGAAGGAAATCGTACGGAGGCATTAATTGAGCCGGAATAGGTAATAAATAATTAGTAATGAAAATTAATAAGTGAGTAGGACTGGTTAGTCACTCAATACAAACTGTCACGTGACTAATGCCTTTTTGATGCAATGACGTGTTGGGGAAGATCAATTGAAAAAAACAGAAAGAGTTGGTCTTTGAAAAAGTCACTTCTCTTGTCTTTTATTTGGGCAGTGAATTTAAAAAAGAATGAACTTTCAAATATTAGTCAGGCATAAGATGATAATTAATTTAGCATAAACCTACATTGCAAACTCAACACCCCCTGCTTCTCAGAAGAAATAGCTATTTTGGGCAAGGGGGCTTTAAAAACAAACAAAATAATACTTTTTTTGTTGATATAATAAGGAATGAATACTATCATTTTAGCCCTCTAGCTTATTTAATGTGTCCTGTCCGCAAGATACATCCACAGCCAGCCAGCCAGCCAGACCAACCTGAAAACTGAAGAAACCCACTTTCCAAAGATCAGCTTCGTACAAAATAATGATCAATTTAGCATAAACATACATTGCAAACTGAACATCCGATCCGCCACTAAAAACCTACTTGGGGGGAGAAGGTTTTAAAAAACACCCAAAACATGATTTTGTTGACATAATAAGAAATAAATGTTTCCATTTTAGCCCTTTAGCTCATTTAGTGCAGCGTGTGCACGCGTGATACATATCTAGCCAGCCAAACCAACTTGAAAAACGAAGAAATCTATGTTGACAGTATTAGTTGATGGTTTCTAATAAGAGAAAATGAATGGACGGTTCTGTGGGAAATAAGAATGCATTCATGAATAAGTTACTCACTCATTCGTCAATAATCTGACCAGATATGTTTGTCACCAGCGAGTGGGTATTTGGCATCCAGGGTGAATGGAGGTCAGGGGATGTCCTATACTTGACCAACGACATCATTTTAATTTTTTAAGTAGAACACGAGGACAAAAGATTTCCTGGATAGTGAAGACGCATTGAAAATAAAAGTCCCAACGGGAGGTTATATTGCCTTTTTTTATGCATTATTATATATTATTTCCCATTAGAATATTGTTGGTTGTTAAGATATTAGATAGAGTAGGTAGGCGTTACCCACCCGTCGTACGTGTAGTGTTGATTAGTATGTTTGGATTGTGGGTCCCAGGGAGAAGTGTGTATCGAGGGGGTGAGCATTTGGGGCGGGGTTTGCCGAGATGAAAGTACTTTATGTGAAGAGATGGGATTGGCAGTTGTTTTTTTTTCTCAAAGTGGAAAGGAGAAGAGTATATTAACCTTTGGTTTGATTCATTTAATATTATACTATTTTTTAATATCAAAAGCAAAATGAAGATAATGCCATACATATATACGGTACGTGTCTACTACGTATTTTCTTACCAGAAATTTGCCCAAAATCAGCAGTTCGACGAAAGGGCCGGTCTGTCGAAATTAGTCAATACTTCTGCCTGTATGTATACGCACAAGGCGAAAGGCATATTAGCCACCAATTGTATTCATTGTTTTCAGTCAATTAATTACCATATTGATAACATAAGGTTCTTAATATGTGGTATCTATTTAACGTAATTTATCCCAGTAGATTTGTCATCACAGATGAGAATTTCACTCTCACGAGCTAAAAAGAACGAACACTGTTGTAGACGGAAAAAAGATTCATGTGACAGCTGACCAAGTGCCATGAACGATTAATTTACAAGAATGACAACGTTATGGCAAAATAACAGAGTCGGCTTATATTCGAGTCAGTTGATTTTTATAAAGTGAGGCACGATTCCCAAATCATCTAATACTAATGGTCGAGTTTTACACATATATATATATATATATATATAAATATATATATATATATATATATATATATATATATATATATATATATATATATATATATATTAAAACTGCATTAAATATATATATATATAATAATAATAATAATAATAATATATATATATATATATATATTATTATTATTATTATTATATATATATCTAATGCAGTTTTAAGCTGATGCAAAAGAAAATCTTAGAAGTGTCTTGGAACTTTATTAAGCTCTTTAATGTTTGTTCAGTCAGTCAGTATGTATTTTACAAGCCATCGGAAAAAATTGAGGCAACGAAAGTAGATCCTAACACAAAGATGCATACATCCCCATATATATGTATATATATATATATATATATATATATATATATATATATATATATGCAAGAAGCTTTCATTCACTTGAGTATGTGTCTTTTTCCAATGTTACGTTTCTCTGTCTTTTTTTTAACTGTGTAATTGGTCCTTTTTTAACGAACGGGCATGCAAACCCTAATCAACTTGAAAGACTGGTACAACAGACTGTCATCATACACATGCACATTTTTATACAAACACACACAAACAATGTATATGCATATTATCAGATTGTGGATAGTTATATCTAACAGTACATTTATTATATATATATATATATATATATATATATATATATATATACACACATATATATATATATATATATATATATATATATATATATATATATATATAAAGCACAAATCAGTAATTCAATATACGATGTGTGATGCGATTATTTCATAAAACTGCTCGATATCAAAACGTTTAGTTTAAGCAGAACTTTGAATAAGTTGAAATAGATAGGCTACACAGGCACGGTAATGTTCCTGCTCTTTTGTGTTCTTCAGGCCATTGCTCCGATCTTTTCAGATCTCTCTCTCTCACTCTCTCTCTCTCTCTCTATATATATATATATATTTATTTATATATATATAAATATATACGTATATATATATATATATATATATATATATATAGATATAATGAGTATGTGAATACGATATATCCGACAATATTTATTTTAAAAATACTACTTTGACAAAGCTGAAAGGCGAAACGTGTCAGTAAAATAAATTTCATTTAGATACAACTATTTTGTCCTTCACGTCTTTGGTTGAGAAAGCGAGAGCAGGAGGGTCGAAAAGTCATGTTAGGGTACGTGGAAATTGCACACCGGGTACCCACACGATTTTTCTTCGCACCAGAAATTTAAAATCCCTGGATGTGTTGAAAGCCAAATCCATTCTTTGCATTGTTGAGTGATTCTCTAGAGTTACATAATGCGATGGAAAATGAGGGGTAACCATCATATATATATATATATATATATATATATATATATATATATATATATATATATATATATATATATATATATATTATATATATATATATATATATATATATATATATATATATATATATATATATATATATATATATTGCAAGACGGGGAGAAGAAAGGACAGACAGAATTGAGAGCTATATATCTTGACATTAGAATAGTAAACTACTAAAATCTTTCCTTCCCAAATTCTACTGTCCATAAAACTGCAATAACAATATATCTTGAAGGAAACCCAACGCTGACATTTTTGGAAAAATTTAAATTTATTTATTTATCTATTTATTTATTTATTTTCTTCAGATTTTCTTCATTTCTCTTTGCTTATTTTCGTTCCTTCTTCATTTTCCATTTTCCCCTGGTTTTCTGAATTCTTGTTTCAGTAAACGACTTACAGTTATACCCAGCAAGGAAAGAAAAAATACACAGAAATGGTATTATTGCCTTTTGTACAGTCGTAAAGACAAAAGTATTCTGACAAAAATTGGGGTTCTGGATTCTTTTAAATGTCGTAAGTTGTCTTGTGTACTTCTCAGTCATAAAACTACATTGCATGCATGTTTATACCCAAATAAGACTCGGGATATTAAAATACTAATAAATGTTATCGTCGAACTGGAGTTTAAGATACAAAGTTTAAATTGAAGGGAGATAACTCGTTCACATACGTGCAACTGTGTTGCCAATTTAATTGCTTTTGTTTGTTTGGTTGTTTGTTTGTTTACTACTTTGTCTTTTGTTCAGGGGGAGGTTCTTTTTCAATCTTCCGGAATCGGGAGTCTAGCGTTGCCAGTTCAAGTAGATCTCTTTTCCAAGTTTTCTGATTCGGGGAGTCCAGGGTTGCTTATTATTCATTTTTTTATGAATTTGAAGAAAGGGCAGTTAAACTGGTAGCATTGACATACATAGGCAAGAGGACTTTCATTATTCATTCCTTTATTTCATATTATCATATTGGCTCATATTACGATATCTAAGTAGGTACACTTCGTCGTTTATCTCGTGTTCACTATTGTTATTGAATTTCAAGGGGTTTGGAATTCAGGAAAGTATATATTGAGGGACAATACATTTCTTCCAGATTTTCAATGTGTTTCTATAGTAAAAATCATTCACAATGCATGTACATTATATTTGCAAATAACGCTTACATCAATTCCTGACCAATTCGTAATTTTATATGTATTTCTATTGGAAAATATCAAGTAATGAATTGAAATCGTTAATTTGTTACTCGTATTCTGTCAGTGATACCGGCATTAATTCCCGACTGAGGAGCAATTGGCGTAGCCGGTAACAGCTAATTATGGGATTATCCACGTATCCATTGGCATTTCTGTGAAAGATCAAAATGTCGCCCCCTGACACTTCTGCTTACGTTGAGAATGTGATACCTGTACGCTCATTGAAAAGTTTTACGTACTATGATACTTCTGAACTTCTTCCTAAGAATAGGGACCCGTCTCCCCCCCTCCCCCCAAAAAAATAGGGGGATATACGAGACCCTGGCAATTATTTATCACACTTGAACTATCCCTAAAACACAAACAAACTAAGAGGCACTCTTGATTAAAATCAACCATGCAATGCAAACCTCAGAAGTGACTATTCAAAATAAGCCACTTACATACAATCAATCAACTAATTGAAAAAACGAACAAACAAACAAAGAAACAACTACTTACTGTGGCCTTTGTAGAATTATGATAAGGTATTTGACTTGGTAGAACAAGTCAAAGTCTTCAACTCAGTGTGAAAACAAAATCTTAACGATAATTACATACAAGTCATTCAAAACGTATACGAAATTGGCACTGTAATATATAGAGTACATACAAATTCTTACAAGATATAATACGAAAAGAGGCAAAACCAGAGGTTTACAACAACACCTAAACTACATACTGCAAGACTTTAAAGCATCTTCCGGAAAACTGACTGGGAGGAAATAGGAGTAAACATAGACAGAAAATATTTGGACTATTCGAGATTCGCCTGAGACCATCATTCCATAGCATCAGAGGCATCGGAAGAATTACGATATTAACAAAACAGAATTAAGAATAAAGATGAACAGGAGAGAGACAAAAGTAATGTTCAAAGATAATGTCCCAAAATCCCCGCCAAAAGACAATAAGAATTACAGGATGTGGCTACAGACGCGGTTGACGGATACGTTTACATAGTTCAGAAAAAAAAAGGTTTAGAGAGAGACCATGAAAATGAAAAAAAAAATGCGTAACGATTGGTTGGGAAACATTCGGTAAAGACAGATAAATTAGAGAGCACATTGCCAATGTGCTTACAGCATAAGGTATAAAATTGATGAACGATTGCAATTATCAATTACGGATGCCAAACATGGATATTTAAAAAAAACAGACTGGGACCAACTTAGAACCGTACTGAGAGCCAGGAGAACGGCATTGCTAGAGATAACTCAAAGAGATGGAGAAAAAATATATATAGATCTGAAAGAGGACTAGGATGAAGCATATTGTACAAATAATTAAGCTGCAAAAATGAAAATCAGCTGGACACTTGGCAAGAAGAAATGACAACAGATGGAGCAAAATGGTTACCGATTGATGACTATGGGGCAGTGAATATGGTAGGAAAATAACAGACACAAGATGGAGGGATGAGATATGGGAGTTTGCTGGTAATACATGGCAGAGATTAGCACAATTACGGGTATAGAAGAGGGAAATAGGGAAAAGCCTTTCACCAGTGGATTTATGGTAGCTGCGACCAAAGTACATATTTTTTGACTATACATGCATATATACATACATACATACATACATATATATATATATATATATATATATGTATATATATATATATATATATATGTATATATATATATATATATATATATATATATATATATATATATATATATATATATGTATATATATATATATATATATATATATATATATATATATATATATATGTATGAATTGGGAACGAAACAAACTTAGGGAAAAAGGATGAGGATCCTGTCTTTGTTGATTGATTGATTGATTGACTGACTAGTAAATTGATTTATGTATATATACATATATATATATATATATATATATATATATATATATATATATATATATATACTTATTGATAAGTTGAACCGACAAAAAAATATCGATCGTGTTCAACATGTTTGAAAGAAAAGTTGCTGCCTAAATTAGTCCAGACTCAACACTATTTCCTCCAATGATTTTAATTTTTGATTTCAATGCAGGATTTGTTTTCTATGGAGACTTAACCTTTTAACCACTTCGTCGTTCTAGCATGCAACTAAAGATGAGAATATTTCCCAAAAAATGTATAGCGTATTAATCAATCGATGAGTCAATTAATCAATCAACGAATAAAGTATCCTCATACTTTCCCCAATGAGTTGGTCTCATTCCTAATAGTTCATATATACATATATATATATATGCATCATTAAAATCGACAATCGTCACACACAGGCAAACACACATACACACACACACATATACATATATATATATATATATATATATATATATATATATATGTATATATATGGATCATTCAAATCGACAATCGTCACAAACAGACAAGCACACACACACACACACACACATATATATATATGTGTGTGTGTGAGTGTGTGCGTGTGTGTGTGTGTCTGCAAGTGCTATATTATTTTGAAACTCTATTTGAAATGGCCTCCTGTTATTGGATTGCAAAAGTATAAATTATATAGTATAAATATATATATATATATATATATATATATATATATATATATATATATATATATATATATATATATGGATAGATAGATAGATAGATAGATAGATAGATATGTGGATGATAATGAGTAAACGATGGAATATGGATTTTGTGGGAAGGAATAGAAGATGGCTATCATGGATGAATGTAGAAGTAATTACGGTGGTGGTGGACACACGAAGCGGTTGCATGATATTGATTGTGTTGAAGATGTTGATAAAATGAAAAGAAGCTCGGGCAAAATGCGACCGGTTGAAAGTTCAAGAACGTATTGATGTTAAGGTTGACAATGTCGGTCGTGCCCGACGTATGCTTACACTAAAAATAAAAGCCGGAAAAGTAACCGAAGGCAGGCACCCGTGGAGAAACATCCACTGATCTTCGTCTGGAATATTTCCCTAAATCCGCCCCAAAACAGACATCAAAGGGTCTTCTCCTCCCTGGCACCTCACCCACCATGCTCTTCGAAAATTGATTATGATTCACAGAAGGAAAGCTATGTCAGGGTAAAGCTCAGTCGAAAGAAAATCTCGGCTTCAGGTTACCATTATAGGCCACGGCTTGAGAATGTATTTGGACAGCGAATACCGATTAATGTGGCTCAGTGGTAGAATGCTTGCCTCTGGTTCGGTAGGCCGGAGTTTAATCTATCATCAGACCAAAGACTTTAAAAATGGTACACAATACTTCTCCACTGAGCACTCAGCACATGGAGTAGCATTCACCTCTGCAGCTAAAAGGTTACGGCCTAATCAGGTTGTATACATCGATTGTCATAAGATCAGCGAAGTCAAGCAACATCGAACCTGGTCAGTATCTAGAGAGGTAACTATTGTAGAATACCAGGTGCTGTAAGACGGAGTTTCGACGCGCTTGGCAAACGGGAAGTGGGTTTTACTAACAATTGCCATGTGTACACAACCTTGCTATACACTCGCTGATTGCACAGGTGAAACAGGGTGATACGTACACAAGCAATGCCGATTGTATTGGATGGTGTTTTGTGGTAAATGAATTTCACGACTGCTTTGAGAGGTTTTATCAATTGGTTGAACTAAATGTCTACTTTCTAGACAATTACCTCCAGGAAGACGACAAACTGTGAAAAACAGTGTGGAGTCAAATCGGTGAAAAAAGAAAAAAAAAAAAAATACATAAAATGAAAAAAAAAATAGATCTGCTTAGCCACTCAGTATTGGGGTGATCAGTCGAAAAATTTGAAAAGGAAGAGATCAATCAATAAATTACATCTCTCGACTTTTTTTGGGCAGTGATCGCTAAAAGGTCTGAATTTTCAACAAAAAAAAAAAAAACTAGCATGAATGCTACTGGACACAAATGGTCAATTTCCCATAAATCTATATCGTATACTAAAATCCTCACTAGAAACTCATCTTTGAAAGAATTTTGAACGAGCAAAAAACGTTTTTTAAGACATAATAAGGATTGAATATTGAAAATCCCAGTCCTTTGGCTCCATTAGTGCGGTCTGTATCCGTGATACATACATAGCCAGATAAATAGACCAACTTAAAAACTGAAGAAACTTATATTGATGTTGCCTATGATAGTTTTGGTTGGTAGATTTTAATACTCTGCTGCACTGAAACTGGGAAAAAAAATCAGGAATACTTCGAAAGAAAGAAACAAAAATGAAAAAACGATGAAAGCAAAATCGTCCAGTGTATAAATTCCGTGTTCCCTTTCTATGGCGATCAGTTCTAAAACCGGTAACTAATCCGGAAGACCAAGAGAAAAAACAAAGGCATCGATCTTTCTCTTTGAAAAAGCGCACCCGGTTAACTTGTTTATGAGCCTTCTGTGCTGTCAACCTGTACTATACAAGGGTCAAATCTATCACATCAACATTTGTAGAACGTGTACATGCATGTTTGTCTAGGGTGAGGATCTCACTAAACAGAAAACAGAGGCTGGCTTCACTTATACAAAACTTGGTCTAGATTTATAAACCAACACGACCATATATATATATATATATATATATATATATATATATATAGTAGAATGTGGATTCGCAACACAAACTAGCTCATGTTTCTGCCCTCTTCGGGCCTCATCAGGTAAATGATTGTCTATGTTTTTTCGGTTCTATTTATTGGGAATTCGGTGAGAATGTTGTGAGTGTGGTAGTGAGTAGTATGGGGATATTCATTTTGTCAAGGGGTGTGAACTCCATATAGGGGTCATAGTTTGTGTAGCGAATCCACATTCCACTATCTATTTCCAGCTCTACTCTAAAACAACTTGACTCCCGGAGTAAAAAGTTGTATGTATCGAGCACCCTATGAAATAAATCCATTACATTTCAGAACTGGATTTATATCATTGATATGATATTATATTATGTTATAAACTACTGTCCAGCCCCCCAATATCCATGAAAACCACTGCTTGAGAATGCCCATATCGGCTGGACAGCGCAACCGATAAAATATCCCTGACTTCTGAAACTTCTTCCAACAAGAGATCTGACCATACCACCATGGATTTTACCACGGTTAAAATACAGTCCAGACTCACTGTTTTAACCCAAAAGGAATCCTCTTTCTTGATATCCAATTTTGCTTCTAAAGCAAAACATCTGTTTATAAATTAATCAAAAAATAGCCTCGATATATTCTTTTACCCCTAAGTCTTCCTCATTCCCTATTGTTCATATATACATGTGTGTTTGTGTGTGTGTGTGTGTGTGTGTGTGTGGGTGTGTTTGTGTGTCTGGGTGTGCACATAAATGTTAATTTATTTCGATTTATATGCTCAAAATCTGTTACTCCTTCAGAACTCCCGGGAATTTGTATGTTTTGAAGGAAAAAAATTAAGGTTTTTAGAGGGGGGTTATATTCACAATGGAAACTTTCTACCATCCGTTGTAGAGAACCACGGCCTTGAATTTTTCTTTAAACGCTGAGGTCAATTTGGCACAATGTGTTTAATGAATCTGACCTTAACCCATCAATAAGACGTTTTTCTAAGAATAAAAATCCCAATTCTACCAGTAGCTCTAAGCTCAAACCAAATCCATAAATAAAACTCGGTCACAATTTAAATCTAAATTTTAATCCATATAATGATCCTCTTTGAAAAGCGAAGTATTTACGCCAAAAATGAACTCTTCAATTCTGTTTTGAGAAAAAATGATTTTGTATCGTTCTTGTTAAGTGAACAAAGACTGTGGGTGAACACTGGCCTTTGTGAAACTGTGTGGATCTGTGTGCTGGCACCACCTAATTTTAGAAATCTCTATACAAATATCATTTGCTCTCCCGTATTGATAAATTTAAAGTTCTGTATTCCCGGGCAAAACAGGGTAGCCCAAGCAGTAAACATATCCATGCATGTGTATTTTTGCATGAATATTTTTTGCATATATATGTAAAATATGTATGTATGCATCATATATATATATATATATATATATATATATATATATATATATATATATATGTGTGTGTGTGTGTGTGTGTGTGTGTGTGTGTTTGTGTGTGTGCGTGTGTGCGTGCGCGCTTTTATTGTGGATGTGAAGTGATCCAACATAATGTTGATGAAAGTGACAATTGGAAGAGACAGATGTGGGCATGTTTCAATGCATTTCGTTGGGTGCCAACCATCTTTTTCAGGGATGAATTCGCTACAGTTCAATGAAAACCTTGCTGTTTACGTTTGAGGTCGAGTGAAAAAAATGGGAATAATTCTATGTTGTTCGGTTGTTTGTTAAGGGCGGTGGGGAATGTTTGTATCTGTGTGTTCAGTGAGATGTAAACCTACCTTCTCTCACGTTTTTCTCTCCACCTTCCATTGTTACTTCCATCAACATATATATATATATATATATATATATATATATATATATATATATATACGTGCAGGTGTGTGCGTGCATACGTCTCCTTTGATCTTTTGTATATTGAGAAAAGACCTCAGAGAATGAAATTTAGTATTTTCTGCATTTTAAGAAGACTTGTGGGAAACAAAAGGACAAACAAATTTCAAAGATAATTTGGTTCTCTATAAATCGTCTATAAATAAACATTGTACACTAGGAAAAATAGAACATTAATCTTCTTTTTTTTTATTTCTAATTCAGTTCGCCCTGTTCATATTACTGTTAACATGTTTCACATGAGATCCCTTCAGTATTTGACGTAAAAATGGGTAATTTGCTCCAGGGGACGGATTCGTGTGTACCTATGAGTTGTTTTGGGGATTGTTTTTTTATTTAAATAAGCTTGATAAAAGACAGGTCTGGTTAGACATTCAATTGAAACCGTCATACGACTGACGTCTTTTGGCAGCATCCCCTGTTGGGGTGAGCAATGAAAAAAAAGTTCGGGAAATGGGGTGATCAATTAATATGTTACTTCTCATGCCTTTCGTTTGGGCAGGGGCGGTGGGAAATGTTTGTATCTGTGTGTTCTTTGAGATGTAACATCTACCCTCTCCCAAGTTCTTCTCTTCACCCTCCTATTGTCACTTCCATCAACATATATACCAAGACGTCTAAATTTTCAAAAAAAACAAACGGGCATTGTCTAAGTGATCAATTTAGCATGGATTTACGTCACATACTGAACCCCCTACTGGGAACCTATTCAGGGTGGGGATTTTCAAAGACAAAAAACTATTTTTCCTGAACATAACGAGGTGCGATTTTTGAATTTCCATCCAAGTAGCTCCATTGGCATGGCCAATACGCCTGATACATAGTCAGCCAGTCAGTTAGCCGATCAAGTAGCCGGATCAACTCAAAAACTGAAGAAACCTGTGCTGACAGATTTTGTTGACGACCCCAAATACATATTGAACAATAGAAGCAAAAAGGATGGTGAAAGGTTCTATCCTATTTTATAAGAGCATATGTTTGTTTGTGTTCCAGCACTCTTGGCCATACTGTTTTGTCAACATACTTGAAAATTGACATCAGTACTCCCCTAACTCCATTTTAAATGTATTTCAAAAGGTTAAGGTGAAAGAGATTTTTTGATTTTTTCTTGGGGTGGGGTGAGGATTTTCTGACAAGCTGGAGAATAACATCTAGATTCTCCAGGTTATTTCGAGATGTTTTTAATTCGATTTTTTAAAATGTTTTCAAATGAAAAAAATAGAATTTATTCTGACCATATTAATTATTCAATGGATTTTTTTTTTACACGACTTCAAATTTTGACGCTATGGTTGTTCAATTATTCATTGGGATGGTGAGTTTCATTTTTTTTAAAATATCAGGAAGAATGGAGAATACAAATTTATAACTATATAAACCCGACGAAGACAAGAAATTTTAAAACTAAGAAACTCCGAAAGGCATGTTTGCCTAAGCTCAACATCCAGTGTAGGAGAAATAAATCTTTCGGCAGGAACTGACCCTAAACATTTGTCGCTGTTCGTTATCCGATGGACGAATCCATAGATCACTCTGTAACACCCGAAAAAATCTTGAAATTGACTTCGCTTGTAACGAATAGAGTTATTTGTGAAAAACAAAATAGATATATAAACCTGCCAAGCCCGGACACACTGCCGAGATGAATCAATTGTCCCACATTTTTTTCTATGGAAATAGATCGTTTCCCATAATAAATTATTGAAACACGTGTGCTCCCCAGATTGCCTTAGAATTCAAAATCCGAATTCCTAGCTAGATTAGATTAAAGATATGGTATGACACCTGGCTATCCTATTCAACTTGGTACGCTCTCAGTAACCCTCACCTAAGGCTAGTAAACACAGTAAGGATACAATAATTGGAAATATCTAGGCTACATAGATTTTATTTATCCAGCATTTGATTGTTATCAATGTTATATTTCATATAGTATTTTATTCATCATTGTTATATTTCATTTAGTATTTAATTGTTATTACCATATTCCATTCAGTAAATGTAAGTTCAATTAGAACTGAACGAAAGAATATATTTTGTCCAGTCCAAATTGGATGCTCAAGTTGACTTTTTATCCCGACCAAAACTACAAAAACAACAATCCTCACTCAATTTACGATATACCGAACATATATGTATGCAGAATCAACATTTTCCCACTGTCATTCAAAATCACGACTGAGTGGTCGGTAGATAGCCCACTTACCGACTCAGCCAAACCCACAATTCTTTCACATTTAAGAAAAATTACATCAAAAATATGCATGGGTTAATCCCATTCTAATAAATAAATACATTCACAATAAAGAAAAAAATTATTTATAATTTGTATTTATCTTGTACAGTATCGGTAGTTGAAAATAATGGTGGCCACGCCGTATATTGATTTTAGATAATTTCTCTCGTAGGGGTGTATTTATTTTTGGACAGCTACGTATTCCAATTTGTGGTTACAGAATTTTAATGCTCTAGAACTAGGTAATAAACAATATCTAATTATATACGTGTTTGTTGTTTATGCTCCACAAGGAATTATAAGATCTTGGTATGTTTGTTTCAGTGGAAAATTACCTTTTTATACAGAGAAAAAGAGATGGTAGGATATATTATTTATGAGCAATACTGTGTACAATCCAAAAGTTGCAGTAATCATCTTCACTCAGAATAGAAGTAGGAGAGGAGTTTGACCCTGCAGTACTCAGGCTTGTTTGTCCTTTTTTAAAATACATTCATGAAGCCCCAATATGGTTATTGTGTCCAGTCAACACCTGGTGGTCATCCATTGTCCACGTCGGACAATCAAGCCTACCATCTTCAGCCTCTTCACGAAAGTGTAAATAAAACAAAGGTGAATACAAGAAGATTGGAAATAAATTAAGAATAACCCCAAACAATCGAGACGTTCTCAGGGAAAGTCCGTGTTGAAAGACCCGGGAAGGATTCTGTTTACACGGGAAACGACTAGTCGGATTTGAGGCTATTTATGTGTTAATAAGCTTAATCCAAGTGTACTTTGGAGAGTGACGACCAGGGTCACAGTTTAATAAGGGTATTATCCAGGTGGATGTAAACCCTTACAAGAGATAAGGGCCAACGGGTTTGATCAACGAAATGAGAATTGACTCAGCATATTTAGTAACCCTGGGAAAAAGCTAGATTTTCTTTCTTTCTTCATCTGACTTTATTCTCGATTCCAACTCTTCTCTCTTCACCCCCACCCTTTTTCTACTTTGAATCATAGAACAACCCTAGTCTCCAAAAGTGACGAAGGGTTCAATTCCTTTATAGATGTGCGTGTGTTTGTTTGTTTCAGCGCTCCTGGCCATACTATTTTATCTATAGACTCCAGAATCGGCATCTGTACTCCACTAGGGTCTTTCTAAAAATATTTCCTTTAACTTTCGGGGAAAAATTATTTTTGACTTATTAGGGGGCTTATTTTAACGGATTCGTTGATATAATCTAAATTCTACAGAATTTTCACGTTTCTAGCCTTTGTTTATTATGTTTTGCATGTTTTCCTGTTGAAATAACTATATTTTGGAGAATCTGTTTTCAAGTGGGTCTGGCTGACTGGCAATGAATGTGTTGCGTATACTGGCTGCACCAATGGAGCTAAAGGGCTGGAAATTTTTTAAAAAGTCACTTCTTATAATGTCTAAAATGATTATTTTTAAAACACCCACAAAAAAATAGGTTCAAAATTTAAGCTAAATTCGTCATTAATGTGTCCGACAGTATTCACCATGTTTATTTCAACTCGAATTTTTTAGTGATTACCATCCAACAAAAGGCAAAAGAAGTAACTTATTCACTGATAACCTTTTTTCCGATTTTGTTATTGATTACCACCAACATAGCATACTGCCTAAAGATGTTAGTCACTCAACGGTTTTAATAGAATAACTGAAAAGACCTGTTTATCTCATAACAATGGAAGAAATCTGTGTGTGTGTGTGTGTGTCTGTGTGTGTGTATGTGTGTGTGTGTGCGTATATATGCACCGGGATTACTCGATAGCTGGCCATTGCACAGAGTTGACATTTGCCAAATTAGTCAGCACATAAGGCAGCGCAGTGTCGAGTTCAAAGTTTTTTGTTTTTTTTTAATCAGCAGTTCTCGAGGAATCTAATAAAATAGCATTAAAGAATTATCTAAATTTAAATATAGATTATCTAAATTGGCAACAATGTCGAGAAGTAACCGGAATACTTCCAGACCGTAGTTTCGCAAGACGGGCGGAAAATTAGTTCACGTGGAAATTTCGGCAGGTTACCGCGCACGGTCAAGTCTGGTCCCTTCGAAAAATACACCTTTGGAACGGGCACATCCTTACTTGTTTAAAATTGATTTTGACACAAAATCATTCTTATTTTGCCTCGAATAATGTTGGAACGGACACATTGAATATACAAGAACGGACTTATAATGATATTCCCACGTACAAGTGAATGAGAAACTGTAGATACAGGGTGGGGGGCTCTGGTAGCGATAATGTGGATAGGGGAAAACTTGAATTTAAACTGCCGATAAGGGGCAAGAGACGCACTACGAGTAAGGGACAAAAAGGAAAAGAAGTCGCGAATAAGGAGAACCACAGAAAAAAAAACGTGGATATAGGGGTCGTTAAAAAAGAAACTACAATTACTATAAATTGTATAAAAAAAGATTTTAACCAATAATCCAACGGTGATAACGTAATTTTAGATCTATCAGGAAAATTGATTAAAAATAAGAATAAGTGATGGTTCCTAGATGACAAAAAAAAAAACAAAAAAAACCAAAAAACAAACAACTTACCATTAAATAGGAAATCATAGATACTTTCTTTTTTTTCCAGCACGAGAATTGATTAACAAAAAGAATGAATGACGTCAGTTAACTGGGGACCAACAAAAAAGTGATTTAGAGAGTTGCTAGACACATTTAAAAACTATAGCTATCATTCGAGTTCAAATGACTTCAACTTTCGGCTTCATTCTTACAGTTTTTCAATTGCTACGCGAACAAATTTAATACGATTGAGAGACTGCATAAAGAAACACACTGCTTTGCTATCTGCGTCCCTAGCTCTTACGCAGACTCATTTCTCTTCCTGTTTTCCCAACCCAGATGCATTTAGAGCATTTCTAGATTCCATTGATTCTCAGAAAAACAAAAAAACAAAATCAGGCTAAAAGATTCTAAGAAAAATATACGTCAGCAGCTTTGCAATACGCACCAGATGGCAATCAGAACTTTTCGAAAAATACAAACTCAAATGATAAGACAACGAATTGAGGTGAAATTGCTTTAACTCATCGGCCATTGGATTTGATTTATAGACTTCCGAACCGACAAGGGTTAAGGGTCTTGAACTTTTCGATTGATAGAATTCGACATTAAGAAAGTCAGTTTAGTC
This sequence comes from Thysanoteuthis rhombus, assembly GCA_963457665.1. NCBI lineage: Eukaryota > Metazoa > Mollusca > Cephalopoda > Oegopsida > Thysanoteuthidae > Thysanoteuthis > Thysanoteuthis major. Next base: position 14,249,410 of record OY735235.1, read on the forward strand.
TAAACGCACGAATTGCTGATTTTGTAAATAAGATTTTATCTACATGAATAGGTATTTTGATATGCAAATTTTTTTTAGTAATGAATCGTATGGATTGGTACACGATTATGCCCAAGTGTGCATATTTTCTAAAAAATGAATTATATGTGTCGAGATGGCAAATGAGTCTTTTTTTCTGAAAAGAAAGATGAAGACAGACCAACGGAACCAAACAAGCAGGAAACTCTAGCTAAAATGGTAAAGTTACATAAAACACATATACCTGTCTACGTGAATACACACAAACACACACACACACACACACATATATATATATATATATATATATATATATATATATATATATATATATCGGTCTAGTTAATTACTCAATAAAAGCCATGACGTGACCAACATCCTTTAGCAACATATCGTGTTGAAG
>OY735235.1:14254830-14329830 GCA_963457665.1 Thysanoteuthis rhombus
TCCATCATTAGACCATAGATTTATTGATCAATCGAGGTGTACATGTATTGTCACGTCTTGTCATGGAGGGTTTAAAACGTCTTTTGCAAATCCTTCGTTGACCAGCCAGGCTTATGTAGGGCGTACAGGCTTTTCCGCTGCCGGGGGGAGCACTTATTCTTCGGAGCTTATTCTTCATTCTGCTTTTGTCCTGCGGTTTAGTTTTGGGCACGAGAGCTTGTTCGGTCGAACTTGCTCTGTCACCATGCATTCCCCCGTGAAATTTAATGGTGAAAAATTGAATTACTCGCTCTAACACATAGTTTTAGTGTTTCCTTCGAAGTTGTCCCCTTGGCACAGGTACGTCACTGCTCGCAAAGTGTAGTGGTCCATGCTACATTCAGATCATGCACGTTGCTATGAATCCCCTCAACTTTACCGTAGAATGTCGTGTGTATCTTGGTTTGATTCGCTTTCCAACCTTTGCACTGATGCAATGGTTTCGAAACTGGGGTTCTCAGAACCCTGGGGGTCTGACAAATAATACTTGAGGTTCCCAAGCAGTGTTCTCTCTGAACCTGACATCGCAGATCTTGTAGCAGAGAAACAGCCTTATCCATCACACAGCTATCGATGAGACATGATTATTGTGCACTGACCTGTATCGTATATCAGAATTCAAGTAGATATAAATCATTTAAGATGTAATTAGAAATTAAAGCTAAAGTTGCCGATTAATGGAACAATTAATTACAGTGATAAGAATACAGATCTGGTTGAATATTTCCTGCATAGAAGGGGTCCTTGAGTTTTCAACATTTAGAAGACCACTGCAATGATGTCATTTGGAAAGGCATGAATCTGTTTACCTTGCTGCTCATTTCCATCACCAGGGATCTTGGGAGTAGTTCTTGTCACAATGATTGGGGGAGAAGTGTGTGGATGAGTGAGAACTTGGCAAATCATTCGCCCATATTTATCTGACGAATTCACGCATTAGAAGCAAAAGGCTGTTACCCCATGACATTGACAGGAATCAATATAGTATCTGAATGTCTTCGCACATACAGGCGCAAATACATTCACAGACATGCTGCATTTCGCAGCATGTCCGACGACCTTTTTCTCTTTCTTTCTGACACTTAAATAATTTTGCTTCCTATACGGTAAAGGTCACGCTAGGTGTCAAGCTTAGGATTCACTAATCTCTATAGTTCCAGGTAACTTTAGAAGGAACGTATATATTATATAAGCAATACTCTAACAGGGTGCATCTTATGTGTCTTACATGCTACAAAATAGGACCTACTCGCTAATCCTTTTTTTTTCATAAGTATGAGCTTGTTTTACTCTGCATTTTATGAATGCATTTGAGTACCTCGTTACGTTAGTGCATATACGTATTGTTACTTACAAGGTTGGGTCAATAATTATCAGTATTTTGGGTATTATAGTTCATAAGAACAACAGTACCAAACTTTCAAATGAATTATTTTTTTATTCGACCCCTTGCTTTTCAATACGCTTAGTCCAGCGTTCCAGCGTGGATATGCGCACAGTAAAACACGTTTTTGGTTGGCATCTCAAATGTATTGTCAGTAGTACGTGGGTGCACATCGTCGTGTAAAACCAAAACACCTTTTGACTATAGTCGCCGGCATTTCCTTAGAATCGCAGGCCCATTTTTTAAACTTCGCGATCTATTCATACTCACTTTACCGTGGTAAAGAAACCCTGTTTCCCATAATGTGCTGAAAGCCGTCGATGGATTCTAGCACTTAGTACATCCTCAGCTCATAAAAAAAGGGTCACTGGTTGTTTTTCTTCCATCTTGCAAACTGAGAGCGGAGAGGCCACGTTTACTCGATTGTAGCACTAAAGTAATTGACTCATCAACGATGGATGTTCACTCTGGCGACCACAGACACACAGCTACCCCAAATGTGCGCACAGAACCTAGTGCAGACAACCTAGAGAGAAATACAACAAAAGTGCAGCTAAGTATTGACTCACCCTTCAATAACCACTAAACTTATTCTGGCCGGCCAGTCTAGTCGGGTTAGGTAGGAAGATACTGATGTACCAATCAATGAGAAGCTATATATAATAATTGCCTCATGTTTAAGTACGCGTTCTACTTAGACGTGTGTGCATGGCAAGTCTATTTATGAATGTATATACTTGCAAGTGTATACTACGATATATGCGTATACATGTGTGCGTTTAGTTCCTTCATTCAACAAATATCTCAATATAAGAGTTTACGTGTGTAATATATTGTAAGTGACAGTGTATACGCCAATACGTTTATATACTTGCTTTGTCTACATGTAATCTGTGGCTTGTTATATGCTGTGTAAGAGTGTGCGAGAGTGTGTGTGAGTCTACGCGTGCACATGATTACCTGTCAAATTGGACAGCTGTAAGATGGAGAGCTACCAACCTGGGACGTTTGCCAATCAGTGCACCTTGATCTGTCCACGTGATTAATAGCTGCTCACCTCCAAGGATCACTGAACTAGAAGCTCAATTAACACACAAGATCGATACATTGAATTTTCGATCAAAAAAATTCGCCATTCATGTCATTTCGCGTGGAAATAAGGTTTCTTTTTCTGTTGTTACTTATTTATCTCCCTCAATTGTTCGTCCCATTTTTTTTTTTTGCTTCTTCTGTTATTCCATATTTTTCTTCGTTTCTTCTTTAATTTCTTTTTCGACCGACACTTACTTAATTCAGTCTATTTGAAAAATCGATTTATTTTGTCATTCTTCGACGTTACTAGTGTATTTTTCAACTTAAAAAAGATTTTGTCTATTAGTTTTCATTCTATTAGTAACCGTCAACCAAAACTGTCACTAAAACTGTCAAAATAAGTTTCTCCAGTTTCAAGTTAGTCTGGCTGGCTGGCTGGCTCGCTATAATGTATATATGTATTCATGATTACGAATTGCGCCATATCATATACTAACTCTTATTTGGAATGATCTCCCATCGTTACACGGTTAATGTATCACTCGAACTAGACAACGTAAAAATAGAAAATGGGGCTGCAGCAAGAATCGAACCTGTGACCGATGTGGTAGCCACTTTGACGTAGTGTTGTTCTTAGCATCGAGCTAAAACGCCCTCGATAATCCAAATAACTGTTTTCACAACGAATTCTCATATCGTTTTTTCCTCAGTCTATTCGTTACTCTTCAACACGAAAGTTATGTATTAAGAAAATGGATATGTATATATATATATATATATATATATATATATATATATATATATGTGTGTGTGTGTGTGTGTGTGTGTGTGTGTGTGTGTGTGTGTGTGTGTGTGTGTTCATGTTTGTGTGTATCAAGCGTACAGGCTTTAACAACAGAGCTAGAGAGCTGAAAATTTCCAACATTTACTCCTTATTATATCTTGCTTTTATTTGGAAAATTCTCTTCTAAATAGGTTTATAATTGAGGGTTCAATTTGAAGTGCAAGTTTAAGCTAAATTGACCCCTTAGCATTCTCGCTTGTTTTGTTTTTGTTTTGTTTTTTGTTTTTTGAAAATTCAATTTTTTTAGTGAACGTTGCCCAACAAGAAGCAAAGGATTTAACTTATCCATTAATCAAGACCCTCTTCCATCGTTTTTTAAATTGATCATCCCAACACAGCTTGCTGCCAAAAGTTGGTCATGTTTTCTATTGAGTGACTAACTAGACCTGTACTATCATTCGATTTTATATCATTATTTATATAATCATTTTGTATTCTTATTTTGTTTGTTCATTACTGCTCCCTTCGTTTGTTCCCTTCGATACGTTTTAATCAATTACTAATTGAAAAGAAAGATGGAATAGAGGGTAATTTGAAAGGAGGTTCAAGTGAAGAAAAAAAACAATTACGGAAAGAATAAATAGGAGTTCATTATTTTAATTTAAGGCGAGAAACAGAAACTTCAAAATAATAAATGAAAATAAAAGAGGATGATCAAGTTCAGCTGTGTTAGGGTCTCAGCCCCTTGCTTCATTAAAATCTAAAAAAGGTAAACAAAACAGAATTTATTTCCCCAGACAATATTATTCCAAAACTATGCATTGCATTTAACTCCTTTATTAGTACCCTCTGTAAATTGGATTTGGAGCTCTAGTGAAATAAGTAACCCTGAGTAGGGGGCTTCAGAAGTGGGAGTGAATTCATCTTCAGTTTTTGTGTACATCACTATGTCGCTGTTATTTGTGTATGATGTCACTGTTTTTTGGTCTGGTCATTGTTGTTACACATGAGAAAAAGTCAAAACTAAATAGTAGTAGAAGTCCAGCAATATCTACTGAACTCTTCTTTGTTGGTATGAGCTAAAATGATATATTATCCTTGTTCTTCACTTTTCAATTGTTTCTTATAATGACAAAGTATACAGTAGACCCATTATAACACAGAATTACAATTTAACATATGAAATGTATAAACAAGCTTGGTTGCACTAAGGTCAAATTCCATTGCTTTATTAAAACGTAAAATATAACAAAACAGAATTCATGACTCCATACGATACTTTTCAAGAAGTAGGTTTTCTATTTCAACTCCTTTATCGGTAGTTCCTGGAATGAAACAAGTTGACCTGAGTTGAAAGAGTGAATTCATGAGCTTGTGCGTACACGATGTGATTTAAGTGAGAAAAGAGAAAAGGAGAAAAGCATAGGTGAGATAGTGGGGGTAAAAGTATCACCGAGAGAGAGAAAGAGAAAAAGGAGAGAGAAAATCAGAATCGTTAAAAGAAAGAAAAGGAAGGAAAAGCACAGATAATGTGTGAGAAAGATTGGTATGGAAAGAAAGATCAAAGATTACATAAGAATAGAGACGGGGTAAAAAGGAGAAAAAGAAAGAGTCAGAGTCAATATGGAGGGATCAACTAAATCAATTAGACACACAATTGGCTGTGCTAGGGTTAACTCCCTTGCTTCATTTAAATCTTGACGGTAAACAACACAGAAGTCACTTTCTCCACACAATATAATTCCAAAACTACGTGTCCCATTTCGATCCCCTGGAAAAAATAATGGCCTAGACTCCCACCAAAAATATTTCGAAAATTATGTATCAAAGATCGGCTAAAATTGCATTCCAGAGCATATCAGCTACTGAAATGAACTTTTCCTAAAAATGCGTGAGAATTTTCCTTTCAAGCGAGAGAGCATGAGAATGTATCAAAATACGTGTGTCTCACGCAGAAACGTGTGAGATTCAGAATGTAAGAATACCCCTTGTCACTCTTTTTCGGATAATCGAGGTTTTTCCGTTTAATGTGCAAAAGGATAGAACGGTGTAGCGATGAGAATATTCAGGTCAGAATTAATAGACGACTTCTAAAAGAAAGTGAAAAGGAGCGATTACATAATGTTACTAAATTCTCTTGAAGAAAGAAAGAATGAATGAAAGAAAGAAAAGAGCATTAGAAAGGAATACGAAGTGAAAGAGCGAAGATAGATAGTTAACAAGGAAAGAGAAAGAATCAAAGAACATAGGGAGAGAAGAGAGAAAAAACAGAGGTGAAAACCAAGAGAGAAAAACGTTGCAGTCCAAAAAGAAATAACGTGGTGAAAGAAAATAACCGTCTGAGTTCCGTCTATTCAATTTCTCGTCCGAGATGGCTGCGAAACTCTGAAAGACAATTCCCGCCAAATAACAGGCTGTTCGCACTGAACCATATTGACACCATCTCCAATCCACCCGTACCGACTCCATCACGAATCCACCCGTACCGACACCATCTCGAGTGTGCACCCATACCGACTCCATCTCTTATCCACCATACTATCTAACGGTTCTCTTCAAAGGATAAACAGTCAAGGCGAGGAGGCTGACAAGGCAATTTGAGGTCACAGGATGTTTTCATTGGTTGCTTGTCGTAGTTAATGACCAATGAAAAGCGTTTTTGATCATTTCAACCCTGTTAATATCCACCTTTCCGGCGCCTGACTGCATACGTCTTTTACGACATTTGAAGGAGACAAAAAGCAATAGAGGGCCGTTCAGGCTGACCGGTGTCCGTTCGCATTGCGGGCTGCAGATTGACGCGCGATTTGTTTTGTTTTTTTGTATGACGGAGTTGTTTCCAAGATGAGGAGTTTTATAGAATTCCAGGCGAGTAGGAATTTCTCCTCGCAGATAGAAACAGCCCTACGTACCGATAGCCCGGGGCACCAACTGAGACTTTTCTAATAGATAGATAGATGGGAAAATGAATGAATTAAACAGTCAAATCATAAAAATTGCTGCAAATCAGACATTTTAATGATATTTAAGCTGTCCATTAACCCAGAGTAATTTAGATTATCGATATTTCGTATCAAACAGTATAGGTATAGAAACAGACTATACACCAGACGATATAAACTACTTTAGAGGGCACCTGCATTCAGCTTGCCTTTGGTAACACTGCTTATGAGTAAACTTGAGGAACTAGCAAGGATATCCAGCGTTCCCCAGGAGATCAAGACTGCTAAAAGTCTAACAACACAGTAAAGCAAATGATATTTTACAGAGATTTCACAAAATCAAATGAGGCACACCCGAGCGGTCAGCACCGATCTACCCGGTACACTCACTGCAAGAAAGGGAAATTCGAATGTGCAGTTATCTTTGACGAATGGAAAGTAAGGATGCAGTTTAGCATTATAAGTACATTGTAAATAAAAAACCCTCTCATAAAACCTTTTGATATGTCCGTTCTCACAATTGACTGAATCGAGGGAATGCATATTCAATCGAAAAAGTCAACTCTCTTCGTCAGAATTCGAATTCGGTCCACAGATTATAATTTCCGTGTCTCTAACAACTTATCGAGCGACCATAATTTGCCCCAGATAAAAGATATTTTTAGACGGACGTTTCAACAGAGCGCCAACACAGACCCCACAGAAATCGACAAATCATTTTTAGCGAAATTCGACCTAAAGATGTGTGCTGTAATAATTTGAGACCTGCCCATTTCGAATATGCCTTAGTTTTCCCTGTGTGGTGCGTAGTTCTCGACTTTTGTGAGTAAAAACATATATACATACAAGAGCCCTGCATAATACTGGGATTAATGCAGATAGAATGGTTGAGATAGAAACAAAGCTGGAAGTTCCCAGAATAGATATATGTGATCTGACAGAACTGGGATTGAAAGCAGTTATTCGGGCCTTAGCAATACCAGTGGCTGTCTTGATTATAGTAAGAGCATCGCTACGCTAAGCGGTTACCCAATCAGTGGCTGGTTCGATTCCTTCAGCAGCCCCATTTTCTTCAAGAGTTTATTCTATTTAGTTTTCTGGGGTGAGTGATACATTAACCGTGTGATGACAGGAATCATTTCAAATAAGTTTTTATAATCTTATATATATATTGTAGTCACTTCAACATAACGTTGCTTTTACCATTGAGCTAAATAGCTGCAAGTAATTCAAAAGCCCAAATAACTGTTTCAACTGCAATTAATTATTTTTGTTCATTTACGGTCTATATCTGCTCTATTTGTTTCTTCCAATGTGATACTTATGTATTGAGAAATAAATATGATCCAACAGAATGATAATAAATTCTGTTATATTATATTGAAACTCTTATTTCAAATTATCAGTTTTTACATGGTTAATATATATATATGTGTGTGTGTGTGTGTGTGTGTGCGTGTGTGTGTGTGTGTGTGCGTATTTGAGAAATGGACATATTTAGTCGGACAGAAAAGATTATGAATTGCGTTATACCATATAGAAAATCATTTGAAATGATCTCCCGTCGTGACACGGTTGATATATCAGTCAATATGAACAACGTAAATAGAATGAACAATTAAAGAAAATTGGACTACTGCACGAATCAGACCAGCCACCAATAGGGTAGCTGCTTCAACGTGGTGATTCTATCTCCATCGGGTTAATTGATCATATATATCAATCTTCAATTTATGTTGTCTAAATTGAGTGATAGTGTAACCATGTGATGACGGGAGATCATTCCAAATAAGTTTCTATGTATAAAATGCAGTTTATAATATATATATATATATATATATATATATATATATATATATATATATATATATATATATATATGCTGATAAAGATGGCTGTCCCCATTGAAATGCATCAAACTACGCCCACGGAATAATAACAGCAGCAAAATTGAAATATAACACTTCTCTCTTGAGTTGTTCTCTTTATCTTCTAATTATCATTTTCATCTGCATTCTTTCGGATCACTTCAAATCCACTGCAAACACACACACACACGCACACACACACACACACACACACACACACATATATATATATATATATATATATATATATATACATATTAAAGAAATGATAATTAATCTGACAGAATATTCATGACTGCGTTATATTATTTGAATATAGAAAACTTTCTTTAATTGTCTATGCAATCTTGGCCGTTTAATGTAATAACGGAGGGTCATTTCAAATGATATAAGGTATCCATAAATATTCTTTTGGATTTTATATATATATATATATATATATATATATATATATATATATATATATATATATATATATATGCATTATGTTTCTAAATAAAGATCATGCTTTATTGTACTTGTAGAAGAAATATAAATACGTGCATTCTCATTGTTTTATAATAGCAAATATGGATGGGCGTGTGTGCGGGTTTGTGAAATTACGTTTGTGCGTTTTTCAATTTATCAATGACTTGTCTCCTTTAAGTCACAGATATAACCTCCTTTGCTTATCTGTAACTTGATAATATCACACTAGAATCAGTTGCAAGTCTTTCCCGTACAAATTCAATACAAGTATCTCCCTGTTTTACGGAAGCTCACTTTACGACTCTTCGCTTTTACGAAGGGCGTCACCACCATTCAGCTTTGAATTGTGTCTGTGAGCATGTGTGCTTTATCTCGAATTTATTATGTGCATATGTTAGCCAGATGTGTCTCAAGATATCAGGACTGCCCTGAGAGCTCGTATGGGTTCCACGCTCAGCACGGAACTGGCAGACATAGGAAGTTATTCGTGGACCTAGAACTTCTGAGGAAAACCTATTTGAATTTATTGTAATTGCCTCTTTGCTTTACGCCATTTCATTTTACGAAAGTTTCCCTAGGGACAGTCTCCTTTCTTATAGCCGAGAAATCTGAATAATAATAATGATAATAATGGATAAATGTGATTTGCTTCCGATATCAAAGACCGTTAATCATTTTTTCGTTGCAACAAGGCTCTCCGCAGTACTTCTGATCAAAAAAATCCAAATAATTTCCAAATAAAGAACAATAGACTCAGTTATGATATTTTTCACTAAGATGACTGTAACTTTCTGTGAAATTAATTCATTGGAATTTGACCAAAAGTTACAACAAAAAAGACACTTCATTTGAACGAGTCATTTAAATCTGAAACATTTGTCTTTTTTTTTTCTTTTTTCTTTTCTATATCATCATCAAAGCATTTGGAAAAGAACATGACAAACTTACCTAACCAGTGGGGATAGTTGGTACAAATTAGTTCTCTTGTTAGTGGATACACATGTGATTAATATATTGTTATAATTGAGAGATAGAGATTTTCAAACCTGATTGAATAATGTATTAGGGCAAAAAGTATGATTCTAGAAATATAACGACCACAAGTTTGGCCAATAAGAATCATATGAGGATGGATGCAAATGATTCATTGTAATAAGTGGGAAGATAGAAGAGAGAACGATAAAGAAAGAATGGCAATACCAATGGTTAGTTTAAAGTTTGTTTTATCTTGCAGGCGTTTTGTTTTGTCTGCTGTCTCCATTACATATAATTACAGTATATACGGTAGCCATATTTACAACGTACCAACCAGCCTCAGACACAAGGTTTTATTTACATTATAATTCAAGAAAATAATTCTCGCAAAAGCTGCTTGAAATGTATAATATATACTGATTATTGCTACTTATAGACTAAACATAGATTAAGCTATCATCAACTGCACAATATAACATTAACTTGGCACTAGTTTGTTGAAATTAAAAAGTTACAGACTGTAGTAAAATGTTTTTCAGACAAGGCTTTTCGAACTTACTTCACATGACGCGAACTTGGTAAAAAATGGCCGAACTTTTTCTGCTCAGAATGAGGCTAACTGGGGCGCCATTAAGCGGTGGAAACAAAAATCAAAGCGAGTGATTCAACCTTAAAAATACTTGTCACCTCTCACTTGACACCGAGGGACTTCTGCAAAAAAATGGATGCCACTCTGAATGCTTTTTAGATCACTAAAATGTCTGCTGAAAGCGTTCCGTTATATCATATCTTGTTTGAACTCCAGAGATAAGTTTGAAGATATGGAAAGGAAAAGACTAATATGGTTTAGACGTCATGTCCAGATGGATCCCAGAATAAAGCCCATCAGGAAATTTGCTCAACTCCAATTTATCAAAGGTGTGTGTGTGGGGGGGGATGCCCATCAGAACATAAATTGTCCATTGTATATAATATACTTATCAGAAGTGATTTATTTTCGAAAAAGGTTTCAATTCGATGCGTCCGCAAGTTTCAACATATATATATATATATATATATATATATATATATATATATATATATATATATATATATATATATATATATATATATTTCAATTTCGTTCTGCTAGGAAATGAAAGTAGGCTCGTTAGATTTTTCATTTTTTTCAAATCAGGAAAAAAAAAACGAACGAAAATAAAACGTGTGCAACTTTCGTTATTCATTTTTTCTTGTCTTTGCTTGAGAGTAAAAAGCCCAATATTTTTGTGTGAAAGAAGAAAATATTTTTTGTTAATTGAAATTAAGGAGGAATCGATTGATAAGAGATTTCTTGACAGAAAAGCTGAAGTAGATTATTACAATATATTTTTATAGCTTTGAATAAATTATTGTTTTTGGTCCAATTATTTTAAAGAAAATTTTTATTTCACATTGAGAATTCCAATCGGCACCACTTTCGCCAAGTTGAGCCAAAAGTTTTTATACAATCTTATAAAATCTTCCCGGAAACTATATTATGGGAAAATTATGTTTTTATCAGCATTCTTCTTCACTTGATGAATTTAAAGTGGGCAGATTCCTTGATGGGCACTTTATCGATGAACAGATCTTCTAATCGGCAGCGATTTCCTGATTGGCAACGAATCTGAGAAAGATACATTTTTATAATAACACAATCACTCATATGTATGTATGGATATGTATTGTGCCTTATTTTTCTACAGGAATTATTTCATTTTTTTTCTCTCTATGCCAGTTAAACTTCGCTTATGTTATTTACTTTTGTATACACATATCTGAGCTATTTCATGTTGTCCTTTGATTGTAGATATCTACTTATTTATCAAGCTAGCAACTGACATAGACACAGATATGGACCGAAGTACCCACCCTATGTTATTAAAACGATCTGTGCCACATAAAAAACCTACTTGTTCCATCTTAAATATATGTAAAAAAGTACGAAGATAACAGAATACATTTGTATCATAGCCATAGTGACATATAGAATTGGACTTTTCATACGACCGCAAATGCAATCACACAGACAGACAGACAGACAGACACACACACATGCACACACACACACACACACACACACACACACACACACACACACACACACACACACACACACACACACACATATAGGTAAAAATGGCCCTCGTAAAAATAACCCCGGTAATAGTGACCAAGGTAAGAAGATCGTAAGCGGAGGAATTGGGAAAATTGGCCTAACTAAAATAAATAGTCCATTAAAAATAAATGTGAACTGAAAATCATGAAACAACATTTTTCAGACGTAATTGGATCAAACTTATCTTGTTATATTTGATACACCAACGGAATTTTCAAGTCTTTAAATGTAATTGATAGTTTTCATAAAAATTTATCAAAAAATGAATATTATCAGAAAATCATGCATCAAACCACCCCAACATATATATATATATATATATATATATATATGTGTGTGTGTGTGTGTGTGTGTACTATTTCTAGATGTTGCTTCATCTATTGTAATTGAGTTCAATATTTCGAAATAGAACTTGGATTGATTAATAAATATTGACAATTTTTAGCGTGAATAGATAGTTTCAGTGATCATTATAACAAAAGTTATAATTCACAGCTATCAATCAATTTTACTCTCTCATTATATATATATATATGTATATATATATATATATATATATATATATATATATATATATATATATATATATATTGTGTGTGTGTGTGTGTGTGTGTGTTAAATGAAAAAATACCAAAAAGATAGGCTTGATGTATTTCGCTGAACTTGCATCGGCGTCTTCAAAAGTACTCAACAACGGAGAAAACTGTGGCAAAAATGTGAATGTTCACATGTCATGGTGTGATACTGAGCAGGAGGAGATGTAATACAATTGTTCTCAAATATTTCTTTTCCGAATAGCCGAAATTACTACCACAGTTTTGTCGGATTACTTTACATCAACGCAGCAATCTCGATAATTACATAGATAGATCCCATCCATGCGTTTCATTATGTACTAAACTAGTATGCTTCAATATCTATTTATAAAGATGAAGTTGTATCGTAAAATCATAACATACGTGGGTCCAAATTGAATAGTTGAACAGAGTTGAGATTGTATTGACTCAAAGTCCCTCAGATTAAGTCTTTTGAACTTTGTTGGTTCGGAAATCCATAAATCCAACTTAATGGCCAGAAAGTGAAAGTGATTTTTTTTTTACCTTAATCCATTTCTTTACCCCGATTCGTACTTGATCGCTGCCACTCGATACTCTCCATGTGTCCTCTATGGAGCAGTGTGTGCGTGAGAAAAAGACTGGGCGCACAGTCCGGCCACAGAACTGAGACGGTCGCAGAACCATCTTAGTTTTCCCTGACGGTCACCCATCTTAGTAATGGCCAAGCTTGGAGTTGCTCAGCTTCGGTTTGACTGACTGACTCTCTCTCTCTCACTCACTCTCTCTCTCTCTCTCTCTCTCTCTCCTTTCGATGTATATATATATATATATATACGAAGAGACGAAGAGAGAGAAGATATAAACAGTGTATGAACAAAATGTGAAGATGGGCATAAAGCAGGACTGCTTAGCTAAATGAAAAAAGCGACGTTACATTGAAACAGCTCCCAAATGGTCACAGGTGCAATTCCTACCGCGGTCTGTTTCTTTAATTGTTTATTCTAGTTTCGCTGTCAACGCCAAATGATATATTTACCGTGTATTAAGAGGAAAGCATTTCGAATGAAGTTTCAAAATAGTATAATACATGTAAATCAATAGTCAGTATATATATATATATATATATATATATATATATATATATATATATATATATATATATATATATAGCTAACTGTTTTATTTTACAGTGCTGGTACTGCAATTACATAGAAAATTATAAAATGCTATTAACTCATAACAAAGTGAATATTGTTTCACTATTGACAAGATTATTTAAATGAGTGATTATTTGAATTTTTCATAAGTGAATAACACTTCATAATTCGACGAAATATTCACTTCGTGGTATTTTTTTTTGACTCATTAATAAGCCAATTATCCATCTGAAACAACTGCTCTTATGACAATATCGATTTTTTGACAATTTTGATCGAGTGCTCAAACAATCCTTTGAAAAAGGTGACCTAAATTCATGATTTTACATGCAAAAAAAAAAAAGAAAATTATTCCACGTTAGGGAAAATAGTGTTTCTCAGGATAATAAGAAAGGAGTTTATTGAATGGTAAATATTCAACAACGAATCAGAAAATTCCTTTCATTAATTTCCCCTCCGAGTACAAGTTCTGTAAATGCCAGATTACAAATTCTACGAATTTCGTCATGTTCATCTTTGGAAACGAAGCGAATATTTACCCATGGGAGGCATCTGGCAAAGGGGTCTTCACTAAGCCTTCGTTGACGATATTGCTGACAGTTTTGGTCAATGGTTTCTTCTTTATAGGGGTGCCGATATCACCTCTTTGAATTATGCTGATGTCAGGGTCATCACTATATATATATATATATATATATATATATATATATATATATATATATATATATGGTTACTAGTTTGAGTCAATATATTCTATTTGCTGGGGTTACACTCTGTACCTCTGCCCCTCTAAACTTAAAAGGAGGGGGTTGTTGCTATGTAGCGATCAGATATGTGACATCAAACAATCACGATCAATGTAAATCGTTGCAAACATAAATATCATAATAATCCCGTTAAATAACTCCCTCAACTGGCATCTTCATTAAGTTAATCCAATTTAATATTTTTCAATTCCCCAAACTCCTCAGATTATGGGTGGTCCGTATTAGGAGTAAGTTTTATCTCCCAGGACGGTATATAGGTTCTAGTAGTACCGTATTACTTTTTTTTTATTGGTTTCCCAATCTTTTTTCCTAAAAGGATCAGAAGTCAGAATATTCTATATTCGAATGCAATGTTGACTTCTCTTGAAAATCCCACTTCAATGGTTATTTATTCAATGAGTCCTTAACTAAAATCTCAGCGGACAAGAAAAAAAACAAAAAAAAACAACAACAACAAAAAAAAACCCACTAAATCCAACAAATCCCACCATTATGTACATACTTCAAAAACGAAGATTAAAAGTTCCGATTTATCATAAAATGCAATTCCAGGAAACTAGGATAATATTGCTTCGTTAAAATCTTTTTTTTTTTTTTTTTCGACAATTCAAATTCGCACTTGAAATATTTGTAATTGACATAAAAGAAAATTATGCTCTCTTTCTGGCTCATGTTCTTGCTTATGTTATTAATTTCTATGAGAACAAATATTACTAATTCTATTCTTCGAATGACACATGGTACTTTTTTCTTCTTCTGTATCTATGATTAATGCTGATACAGAACATACATATACTTAATGACAAACATAAAATAAATTTTGGACGTTGAAAAGAAGAAAAAAACAAACTTTATGAACAGTTGCAAATATAGATTGTAAAAAGTTACGCTTAAGGTGGGAAAATGGTTTCCTTGAATACAGAAAAAAATAATAGAAAATGAGTTCCTTTTCTTTGGGTCCATGGGAAAAAGAACCCCCTAAAACTCCGGACAAAACCTCCACCGAATCCAACAAAATTCTGCCATTATGTAAGTATTTTAAACAAATATTAAAAATCGTGATTTATCGCGCGCGTGCACATGGATGCGCGCACGCACGCACGCAAACCTACATACACACACACACAAATATATTTATTTATATATGCATATATATATATATATATATATATATGATTTTTTGAATGTTTTAAAAAGTTCAATTAAATGTGAAGACTTTCTTTTTGTTTGTTTAAAATCCCACGACAAATATTTGTAGTAGGCATGAAAAGAAGCGTTAGAAAAACATGGTATCTTTTCTGCTTATTCCATTAATTTTTATTAAAAAAAATAATTAACACCAATTCTGTTCTTCCTGTGATATGGGATACGAAGTAAACAGAATAAAATCATAAAATTTTGCTTCAAAATAATAAAAATAATACAAATTTTTTATAAGGATTTCTTTTTTCTGTTTTTTGTCCGTATCCCGTTTTCAATAGTTAAAAGTTCAAATTTCAAGTGTTTTTCTTTTTCAATTTTTATTTTTAATCGAAACTTCCCTGGTTTTACATTATTCTTTGCATTATGAATACAGCCTAATTTTAATTGGTTCCCCAGTTTCCTCCTTCAAGAATGGGAGGGCAGCTTCATTTTAATTTCCACGTGAAGTATATTCTCTCAGCGAAGTGGTTGGTGTGTTAATTCCTCATGTCTACACAATTTTTTGTTAACCTGACTCAGCTTGTTTGCATCTACCAATATAGCTTTCTGCTCACCAAAAATCCATACCTACCAACAAAAGTTTCTGTCGTCCACCATCAATCGTCTCTTTTCTTATCATCTTCACTTCCCCTTCATAAATCACAGACTCTTTACCGTATAACCTCGACCCTCGTTGTCTCCCTAGCCTTTTCCCCACCATCTTCACCATCAACTGCCATCCTCTCTCAGCTGCTCAAAACCCCAAACCCATCCAAGTCGTCTTTGCAACACACACACGTGCCCAACATATACCCCTTCAAAATTCCTTCCCCCCTTTTTTTTCCTGTTCAGATAAGATTTTTACTTATCGTTTTATCTTTCTTTTATTGCTGACAAATTGTCGAAGAGCTGGAGTTTTACAACGAGCCATTCCCCTACCCCTGTTAACTCTTTACCGACCTTGCCCTTAATCAACGGATCCATGACTCTGTTCACATCCAGACGCCTCACACCTATTCAAAAACCAGATTACTTTTCTTTTTTTTTCCCTCTCCCCTTTTGATCTTTTTTGATTCCCTTTTTTTATTTAATATGTTTTGGGGGCCGTTTTTTATTGTGTTTAACAACAACCCTAACCCTTGCACGAACCCACCCGTCGACACTAAACACGAGTCTGAAGAATTCTTCAGATCTTTGGAGCCTGTCACAGGTCCAAATTCTTTGCTTGGTTTCCGTCCTTGTTTTCTTCTTCGCTTTGATATCTACGATTCATTCCTTACCTTTAAACCATTTATTGTATTCTTCTTTGCTATCTGCCGTATCATCATTATTCTAGATGACTGCTGCTTTGACGGCTACTATGGAACATGGTATGTGGACCGCTATCATTGTTTTATGGAGTTTTAATGTTAAGCCTTAATGTTTGAAACGCTATCAGTAAAACAAGAAATTGATTTGATAAAACTGTTCTCGTATCGTGTCTAATAACGGCTATAGTTTCAAGTATATATATATATATATATATATATATATATATATATATATATGTGTGTGTGTGTGTGTGTGTGTGTGTGTGTGTGTGTATGTATATATATATATATATATGTGTGTGTGTGTATGTATATATATATATATATGTGTGTGTGTGTATGTATATATATATATATATATATATGTGTGTGTGTGTATGTATATATATATATATATATATATATATATATATATATATATATATGTGTGTGTGTGTGTGTATGTATATATATATATATATATATATATATATATATATCACCAAAACTGTCAGCTCAGTTTTTAAGCTGGCTGGCTGGCTGGGTATGTACATAACACGCGTAAATGCTGCACCAATGGAGCTAGAGGGCTAATCATGAAATATAGACATTTACTCCTAAATATGCCAGGTAACAACGGAAATAATTCATCCGTATAGATGATACATAAGTGAAACATTAAAATAAAAAGAAGGAACGACTCTGTTTTTAATTGTTATATATTTGTAATCATCATGCAAAAATGTTTTATCGAAGCAGATAAATGTCTTTTATTAAAGAATCTTACCTTGATGGATTACAGATTTTTTAAAACCCACTTTCGGAAACAGTGAGTTGAATCCATGAAACAATACTTTTTCTGTTGAATTCAGATCAACTTTAATCATGTCATTGAGAATTATTTCCCTCTTGATAAATCTCTCAAGATAGGTGTTGGTCTTCGTCACTGTCTCTCTGTCTCTCTGTTTCTCTCTCTCACAGGATTAAAGAACAGTTCAAATTTATTACTTTATATATTGTTCGTATTCACTAACCTTTAGTGCAGCACAGGCGGTAAGAAGATTGCGTTACACCAATGTCCCAAGACGGAAGGGCCTGCTTGCCTGGAAAATCTGCATGCGAGATCTTTTCAAAATCCTGGACTTGAACACCAATTTATGGTGCCGGTCGAAAATACTTAATTATTGTAGCTGAAAGACAGGCCATTCTAACTCATAATTTTTTTATCGCTTAAAATTATCATACCTGGTGGTTCAGACTTGCCTTGCCACAGTATCTAAGTATTATAACCATTGTTTAATAAAAGAAATGTTTTAATAAAAGAAACGCACTTTTTCGGGATAAATTCAGAATATTAATTAGCACCCACCCTGTTACGGACAAATAATAATACCATCTATTTCTATGGGTACATCAAGTTGGTGTTACATAAGACACTTGTTCAGTGCCATTATCTTTTATCGAATATAAGGTACCAACTTCTAAACCCTTCAATCTAGGTGAGAAGGCCCTGTTTGCCCCCACGCCAGCAGACGCCCATGTGACTGAGACTACTCTAGGGATGATGTGAGGATATACCTGGTATTCAGTAGTTTTAGGGGAGAGAAGAGAAACTGGTGCAGTAATGGTATTTGACCCCTCTTTTGAATTTATTGGGAAGTGCCAACCAAAACTGCCATCTCAACTATCAAAATAGGTTTCTTCAGTTTTCAAGTTGGTCCGGCTAGCTGGTTATGTATGTATGCATGTATGCATGTATCATGTGTCGCGATGATAGAGTTAGAAGGCTGAAATTTCCAATAATCACTCCTCATTATTCTCGAAAAAAAAAAGTGTTGTTTTTGATTTTTGTATCTTCCTAAAATGACCCCCTACAACAACAACAACAACAACAACAACAACAACAACAACAACAACAACAACAACAACAACAACAACAACAACAACAACAACAACAACAAAAAAGAGTTTTTTTCAGTGGAGGGGAAGTTGTTATATTGTTAGTTTACACTAATGGTATTTGTGTTATGATCACAACTTGATTTGTTTTTATCCCTAAAAATTCGAACTTTCTTGCGGTCCAATAGAAGGTGACTGAAGAGATGTATTCATGGATCACCCATTAATTTTTTGAATAGATCATCCCCAACAAAGCATGCTGCCAAAAGACATTGGTCATGTGACGCTTTCTATTGAGTGACAAAGCACACCTATTTTTATTGTTATTGTCAATTTGTTTGTGATGACAGAGACTCTTGATTACTTTGAGAAAACAATGAATATATTGATTCTGTTCTATGTGACTTAATAACAATGCGTGCTTAGAATGACGATGAAAAAGAAAATGAGAGACAAGTTGAATCCATTTGAACACGTAATCCCTACGAATGACACCAAAACACTTCCTCGAAGATTCAACAACACAATTGCATTAAGTGCTCGCTTCATTTCAACTGAAAATGATTCCAAATACTTCACAGAAGAAGGTTAAGAAAAACAGAGGCAGAAGAATAAAGAGGAAAAATGTCTCGGGGAAGGGTGGATTCGACACCATGAAGACGATATCCTCTCTCATTCATAACTCAAAAGTCGTCTCCATGAAATCTTGTGCGTGTTTCTGCATGTAAAATATCAGCGCTGATCCTAGAGTTTCAGGGATCCAGGATCCCCCCAACACACACTCACACGCGCACTCACACCCTGCTCGGGTAAAGCACAATTCAATTTTTTTTAATGTGTAGATAGATAAATAAGAACCTTAATATTCTCAAGTAACTACAAACTTACCTTAAGAATTTTAAAAAATATAATTCATCCATAGACGGATGGGATGAAAGGAAATGTGAACCTCCCCTAAAAATCCTGGATCCGCTCCTGAATATTTTTCTAAACAGAGAAAACAATACGATAGAGAGGAAAGTGGATCTCAAGGCTCCCCAAGGCCAGTTATCTGGTAACGAATGACGAACCAATTGGCAGGCCGGGGTCCCTATCCTTGACATTTACTATTGTTGAGTCAGTTTTTACTTTTTATATATATATATATATATATATATATATATATATATATATATATATATATATATATATATATATATATATATATATATATATATATATATACATATATATATATATATATATATATATATATATATATATATATATATATATATATATCTTCCAACCAAATACAGGAAAAGAACACGAGCATGGTGGAGATTCCATAATTTCATGGGAATGGTTTGCAGTCTCTGATATTTGATCCCTTGACCGTTGGAATCATGAAATCCAAAGATTACCGAGGGATTCTTGAGTAAAATGCACTAATCAGTGTAAGGAAAACAGGTTTCGTCAGAAGTTCATGGTTGCCCACCAGCGCAATAAAAATCCAAAGCACACATCCGGAGGTATACAATAATGGCGGGGAAGTAGGGGAAGAACTGTTTCAAACTGGTCAGCAATGAGTCTTAAGCCTTGTCCCATTATAAATCTTTCCAGAAAGCAGATATCTAGAGTCAAGTTTTCAATGCATACCTTACACTATAAGCACGCCAGAAATATTCAAAAGCTTGTACAGATTGCTAAGAAATAGTAAGAAAAACTACCAGGTGACAAGATGCAAGAATTTTATAGAAAGCCGCAAGAAACATTTGGAGTTGATCATAGCCAAAGGTGTACAATTAAATATAAAAGAAGGGTGCTCAAGTTACTATCCAGGCCATTCTTTCCAATTGTTCTTTGAAATTATTACAAGCAAGTTGAATGATGATATTTGGTTTTTTTTGTTGTTTTTTTTTGTTGAATTACTTTGGATATCCTATTAAAATAATCTGGTGATAAGAATTTGGTCGATTTCCGTTTATTTCTGAATATATAGTACAGGTTATACACATTATTCTAGGGTGCCAATGATCCTGCGCAGCGTTGTAAATATAGATGGTTCGATAGATATCAAATCTGACGTATTAAGATTAAGTCTGTTATTCTCTTCATAATATTAACAGCACATGTGTATATACGCATTATAATGAATTATCAGGACACACGCACTCACACACACACACACACACACACACACATATTATATACATACATACATATATATATATATATATATGTATGTGTATGTATGTATGCATGTATATGTGTGTGTGTGTTTGTGTATATATATATATATATATATATATATATATATATATATATATATATATATATATATATATATGTGTGTGTGTGTTTGTGTATATATATATATATATATATATATATATATATATATATATATGCGTGTGTGTGTTTGTGTGTGATAGATTAATTGATAGACAGGTCTCAATTGGAACCACCACGTGATCAGGATCTCTGCTATGTTGAGGTGATCAATTAAACATTGGAGAAAGGGGTAATCAATAAAAAAATTACTTTTCCCGCCATTTGTTGGACCGTGAACTAAGGGACCAATTTACCATAAGCTAACATTATAAATTGAACCCCGTGATTAACGATAACAGAAAAAAATTCAAGACATAATAAGGAGAAAAAGTTGAAATTTTCAGCCTTTTAACTCTATAAGTGCAGCCTGTACGCATTATACATACACTGATAGCCAGTCAGCCAGCCAAACCCACTTCAAAACTCATGAAAACATTTTTTGGTGACACTATATAGACGGTCACTAGTAGATGGATAAAAAAAAGTAGTTCACCGTCATGTTTTTTTGACTGCTTAACGATAGATAGATGGATTTAATTGAAGACGAAATAAGACATATTTTCCCGTCTTAATATTTGTGTTCAACCAAAAGAATCTGGTACAGGAGAGACATTCCTAAATCACAATGACACATATTAATTTATCCCTATTCAAAAATATCTGCTTAGGTACGTAAGTAATTTGCTCGCTGTGTGCTTCCATACCCACCGTCGCCCTCACACGCATATGCACACATTTTCAAATGAGTCATTCCAAATGCACAAAACACACCGTGGTAGGTGCACGCATTTAACGTGCACGTATCGCCTCCAGCAATAAAACTGTATCTCAGTGCATATGCGTTAAAAAAACAAAACAAAAAAAAACGCTGTATGTCACTCTGAAAAATGTGTGTGTGTGTGTGTGTGTGTGTGTGTGTGCGCGCGCGCGTGCGTGTGTGTGTGTGAGAGAGAGTGGGTGTTCATATGTACGCGTGGGTGTGTCCGTTTCTCGGGAGTACGGATGTGTAAGGAAAAATGTCTGTATGTTTATGTGTGATTGTTTTCTGTACTTGAAGTGTAAATTTTCGTTTTTGTCATTGATTTAATGTGAACAGATGAATGTCGTGCCTTTTTTTCTTTTTTCTTTTTTTTTTTTTACTTTTTTATTTTCGATGTTCAGATCTAGGGTTAGTCCGTACATGTGTATCCCGATGAATGTCTCCGTACGCCGAGTACAAGGTAAGTGCTCCCCACATATTCGGGAGTTTGAATAGACGAAACAATCCGTTCATCTGACAACCTACTCAGCGTTTTCCGTGTCTCGCCGAACATTTCACACATCTCTCGGAATCCCTCGAACAGAATAAAGGGGCTTTGCATAAAACCCTCACCAGACAAAAAAAAAACGTATTTTCTTTTCGTAAATTTGAATGAAAAAAGTTTTTGCGATTTTCTTCATTTTTTTTTTACTTTGTACTATATATTACAGGAAGGAAATAGTTAATAATAATTGAAATGTTTATTGTAATAAATAAAACAAAAAATTCTTAAATACCATTTCGAGTGAGATTTAGAATTACCAAAAAAAAATGATTTTAACTTTTAATAGAATCTTTTAAACACTTGGCAAAATATTTCTATTGTGTATATATTTTTTGATGAACCGATGTTTTCAATATTTGTTATGAAGTACGTTCATAATGGTGGGATTCGTTGGATTCGGTAGGAATTTTACCCCTTTTTTTTAGTTTTGTCTTTCTATCGTAGACCCGTAGAACAGGAACTCATTTTCAATTATTCTCTCAGTTTTTTCAAAAATCATTTTAGCACCGTAAGCGTAACTTTTCAACAGTCTATTTGGGATTTTCCAAAAGAGTTTTTTTTTCTTTTCAACGTACATGATTTATCTTATATTTTTCAACGTGTATCTGTGCGTTCTCCATTGGCGTAAGTTATGAATACGAAAAGAAGAAATACTGGGACATTTGCAAAATACTTATTTAGTATATTTTCGATGCTTACAATTTGTACAGGTGATGAATTTTAAATGAATCAGCGAAACTTTCGCTACCTAGCCTGCACCATTAAAAAGGAAGAAGAAAAACACAATTCACAGACCTGGTCAATTCAATATGGGCAAAATAACAAAGATACTAGAGAATTGGATGCTAACAGTACAATTGAATTTGAAAGAGACAGGCCTTTTGAAATTCCCCCTTTCGAGACTAGTAAACGAGCGACGTTACTTTTTTACCCTAGCCATCACAGCCGATAAGCCATCCCATCTAGAGAAGCTGTCTATCTACACAGTGAAAGAAAGAAGAAAAATAAAAAGATATTTATTCTTTTCATACGATAGAATGAAAGAAAGGGAGATATAGAGGGGAGATGTTTATATCTTTTTTTTCTGGTAGAGTAAAAGAAAGGGAGAGAGAGAGGGAGGGAGAGAAAGAGTGGAATTGAGGATGTTTATATCTTTTATGATAGAGTGAAAGAAAAAGAGAGAGGGGAGTGATATATTTCTTCTTTTCGCTTGAATTTCTAGCTGAGATGGCTTATCGGCTGGGATGGCTGAAGTGAAAAATCTGCACCCATAAACGTACTTTGAAAAACTGTCAACCATCCCCATCGTCATCGGAGCACCAGGCTCACTTACGGCATCCCCAGAATAGAAAAAAAGATAATATTCTAAAGAGTGCGTAGGGAATCACAAAAAAGAAAAAGAAAAAAAACTGTAGAAAGTGGAAAGAAGAAAAAAAAAGGTGAAAGTTGGGGTTTAAACGAAATAGTGAATAAAAGGGGTGAGCAGGAAATTAGTTTCGGCGATGAATTCTTTGTTGTCATCTCTCTCTCACTCTTTCGCTCTCTCTCAATCTTCCTCTCTCAGGGTTTCTATTTCTTTCTCCCTCTTCCCCCTCGCTCTCATATTGTCGATTCCCCCACCTCTACTGTCATCTGCCTTTTTTTTTTTTATACTTCTATCATTATTTATACGAACGTTAATTTCATCTCTTATCTTCCATTCTTTTTTTCTACTTAACATTACATCTAACACCGTTCTATTTTTTGCCTTTATTATTTCACAAGTTCCCTCTGGCACGTGACTCAAAAACTCTTCTGCAAACGTAAGTAAAAATTTAGCGCATCTCCCTCACCTTCTTCTCAAGACATCAAAATCAGAACACGCATAGATATTTAGTAAACTTACCTTAAACCCAATACAATACCACATGGAGGTAGGAAGGTAAGTCAATTTCCAAGTCAAGGCGGCTACTTGCCTTGAAAATGATTACCGTAATTCCACCTGTATAATCCACACTTCTCCCCGAAAATATTGAGCTAAAAAATCCAGGTGCGTATTATCTACGGAAACATAATGGTGGGAACTCTTTCCATCCCTGTTCGTTGTGTGTAGATTGTTAGTTCGACTGCCACTATTTTCGTTATGGTGGTCGATATGAAAAAAAAAAAAGGAAAAAAAAGGCCTGTCAGGTGTCAGAATGTGGCTATATTCTACAAGGGAAATACTCTTCAATCACATCTTTTTTCTGGTAATTAGATTAATGCATTTATTTAAAAGAAAACGGAGGTTTGGCTTAACACATTCAAAACTTGCGTACATTTGAGGACGAAAAATGTTACTACTCAATGAGGCTTGGATCAAAATTCATATTTTCTGACCCACAGTAAACATCTTACTTTTTAGGAATGCCAATCTGATCATAGAATTTGGGGCAGAGTATATACAAAATTGAAGCTCGATCACTTGTCCAGATTATCTAGAGTCGCAGAACATACGGAGAGAATTTAAGATATCTGAAATCGGGTATTTCACCAAGGTACCTGTCTTACCTATCAGAGAGGCGCACAGACAAACAAAAGTATATTTAGGATATTTCCTTAATCTATAACATGGAGGAAACCCCGTAGCAATACAGGTGTCTCTCGATATATCACTGTTCATTAAAGCACGGTTATAAGGCGGATGGTGATGGACCTCCAATTTTTTTCCGATATTATCGCAGACTCGCCAAAGGGACCGCGTATAGAGCAAAACATCTCCAAAATACTTACTTGATTTGAATATAGTATCATATTTTGTCAATTTGCCATTAATTATCAAATAATCACCCTGGCAGTTTTGGTTGACGGTTTCTAACGTAGTGTTTTACACACATTTCCTTTGATAATGTGATAAGAATACACCTTCGTTCACTGGTAAACTTGTTTTGGCACTGGTGGGAGAGTTTTGATAATCTGCAGTTCAGTTATAACGCAGTTGTCTTTCTCGTCGTACATTCACACATGCTCGAAATCACTAAACCAAGAAGCAAAAATATACGTTATCAATAACACCTTGCGAACTTACTCTTGCATATACACAGATACGCATACGTACACATACAAAATCTCTCTGTCCCCCTCTCTATCTCTCTCACCCCCCCCTCTCTCTCTCTCTCTCTCTCTCTCTCTATATATATATATATATATATATATATATATGTATGTATGTATGTATATATTATCATATTCATTTATTAATAACATAATTGTCCATGTTGTGAGAAACAAATAGAGCAGTTAAAGACTGTCAATGAACAAAATGAGAATTAGGCGTTAAAACAGTTATTGAGGCTATTTAGCTCAGTGGTAAGATTAACGCTACACTGAAACAGCCACTCTATTGGTAGCAGATTCGTTTCATGCAGAAACACCATTTTTTTTATTGTTTGGATTCACCATAACCAATTATTTCTTTTATCCTTTCTTCCTTAAACGATGTCCGAACAGTCGAAACATGTTAGTAAATATAAAAAGAAAGTGAATTCGTCTTTACACTCACTCCTGTCTATCTCTCTCTCTCTCTCTCTCTCTCTCTCTCTCTCTCTCTCTCTCTATATATATATATATATATATATATATATATATATATATATATATATATTCTCAGTTTGTAACAACCAAACATAGAACAAATTTATCTGTTGTAGGCATTTAACATAGTAAATAAACTTAGTGATCTACTGAAAAAATTGTTTTCCAGACATGTGCCTGGTGAATGTAAACATTTCATGACTCTGGCACTGGCTGTCTAATGTTTACATTCACCGGATATATATATATATATATATATATATACATATATATATATATATATATATATATATATATATATATATATATATATATATATATATATATATATATATATATATATATATATATATAGTCCGAATCAGGGCTATAATATAATGTGATGATATAATTTAATATCTGATGTACAATTGAATTTTTTTTCATGGAGTGCTAGATATATTCAACTTTGAATATTTAGTTGGTTCAAAGTAGAGCTTGAATATATATATATATATATATATATATATATATATATATATATATATATATATATATATATATATATATATGAGTGTGTGTGTGTGTGTGTGTGTGTGTGTAGGGGTTGCGCGCGTGTGTGCGTGCGTGTACGCGTGTTTGTACGAGAGTGCATCAATGAGTCAGCAGCCCGACATGGATTTATAAGCTAAATGTTAATCCGTAATTGTCACTGAATAATGTTCAATCTACTTGACTAATAATTACCATTGGATTGAATGCATTGTCACTGGAGGAGATTTTGTTCAAAATTACTTGTTCTGGAAAATAATTGCTGTTTTCTAATCAGTTCTGCTGTGGGCCTTTTAATTTATCATATATATATATATATATATATATATATATATATAGCTAGAGAGAGAGAGAGAGATAGATAGAGTATTCACAGATAATAAAATCGTGATACCTATCCACTCATTTTTCTTGTTGATATTTTTGAAGTATTTGAATGTTCAACAAAAGATTTATTTATAGATAGATATGAACGGAATAGATAGATAGATAGATAGATAGATAGATAGATAGATAGATAGATAGATAGATAGATAGATAGATAGATAACGAATGGATATAGATAGATTGATTGATATGGACATAATAAAATTGATTGATAGATAGATAGACAAAGAGATACATACATACATACATACATACATATATACATACATACATACATACATACACATCAAATGAATTAGATGGAAAAAAACAAAAAGAAAGAAGGACAGGATTATTTGACAGGCTAAAATACGTAGATTAAAAGATCTTTATTAAGCTGAAGCTTGCATTGTGTTGCAAAGCACTTGCTGAGGCTCCAGCTCAAGGTGAGTGGATTAAGAGACCAACACTCCAACCACAACTCGAAGACGGTTGCTGTTAGAAATAGATTGCTATATGTGTATGTGCACGCGTGAGCGAGCGTGCTTGTGTGTGAATACCTGTGCTGTTACATTGTCTTTGATGTCCTCCCCACACCTCTCTTTTTAATATTCCTGTTTTGGTAAGAAATCCTTCTGATTATCTGCTAGGCGCCATTTGTGGAGTAAGGCGAATAAATGTATTGATGGACCCGACAATGAGTATATCTCCTCTACCAGCACCTGCATTATCTCCCCTGCCGCGCTCTCCCAACCCCCTGTGAAATACACACCTAGGCATCACGCTCTTCCACATCACCTTCCCCCACCATCAACCATCTTCTGGCGCGTAAGCCTCATCATCTAAAAAAATGGCCCAAAAAAACTCGGGAGAGAAGAGTGTTCTTCTTCTCTTACGTAGATAGACGCACGGAGATCAGGAGGCAACTGAAAAGAGAGAGACAGAGAGAGAGAGAGAGAGAGAGGGGGGGAGGGCAGGCAGAGATAGAGAAGAAATACGGAACATTTTTCTGAGCAGTACATTTAGGGGGTTGGTAGAGATGTTTTCTTTTTCATGCCGTGATAAAGTGGGTATTCTAAGAGCGGAGAGCAACCTTAGATAAAGAGAAGAAAGTGCGAAGAACATGTCTTATAGTATATAATCACTACAGAAAACAATCTGACGAGCGTTGCAGAATTTTCAGGCAATATTGTGGAAAGGCAGCGAAAGGAGGGTGGTGTGTATATATTAATTTAGACAAAAAAAGAAGGATAGTATCAGTTTTAAAACGGCAAAGAGTGTAACGTCAATGGATACGTAAATATTTTCAAAACTAAATCTCTTATTGTTAATAAAATGTTACTTCCTTAAAAGAATGATTCTAGTTTTCAAGCGCTTGGATTATACGTAATCTTATCATAGAATGAGCTTCAATGCAAGATTTATTCGGTTCATTTGTTGGCACTCATGGGATGAGCTCATGGGTTGATTTACCTTCGTATTATGACATTACATTCAAAAGAATCGTCGTAGAAACTTATAAGATTTCGTATCAGATCATCACATTAAAGCAGTTTGAGATGAGTCAAGATTTTCAAAAAACTTAGAAGTAACGTACTTGAATAGTTAAAAATGAATTACCAAATGAAATAGCTTCAGAGTGCTTTCTTCTAACCTATGCATAAATAACCCCGTCATTTCTGACGGGGATATTATATTACGATATATATATATATATATATATATATATATATATATATATATATATATATCGTAATATAATATCCCCGTCAGAAATGACGGGGTTATTTATGCATAGGTTAGAAGAAAGCACTCTGAATCTATATATTATATTACGATATATATATATATATATATATATATATATATATATATATATATATATATATATATATATATATATATATATATATATCGTAATATAATATCCCCGTCAGAAATGACGGGGTTATTTATGCATAGGTTAGAAGAAAGCACTCTGAATCTATTTCATATATATATATATATATATATATATTGCGATATCGATGAATGAAGTGATGTCACTTCGGGTGCTTGTCACCTCTTAGTCTATTCCAAATGTCGTGAAAACCCCTAAGATTTCCAAGACGAGAAACTTGTGAGACGTGAAGCCAAGGCAACGACGGCTATTTCCGTGGCCAGTGTAAGGACAGTGACTTGCTTACATAGATAACTGAAATGCACCCAGAGAGCACATGACTCCGCTGTTGGGTAATAATTGTGAATGGATCCGCCACAAGTCTATTCGATTCTTCTGTAGCATATTGTCTGTCTTTCCACAAAATATCTCGAGAATCCATCGAGAATGTTTAGAGATATTGCGCGGACAAACATGAAATTTCGCGATATAATGCAGTTTGGACAAATAACTACGACATAGGGGAGATGATCGTGCATTGATTCACACCAAAATATAATCAGTTTTTTCTATTGTTAAACCTTCTCCAAAATGTCATTGAAATTAATAGTTAACATTGGGATACATCGTGTGGTCAATAAGGAGCGTGTATATAAATGTAATTGGAAGAAACAAAATCTCTAAGATAGAAAATATTTCTGGGTTCAATCTGTCCTGAGCTTTTGAAGATATTGTGTGGGCAGACAAACCAACGGACGAACAAAAATACAACCCCACCAAAAAAAAAAACAGATGAACAAACAGACAAACAAACAAATAGACATGATCAAAAACATAAAAACTCTTTTCAACTCTGGTGACAGAGATAAAATAAGTAATAATTTCAGTTTCCTTTGCTTAATCTTATACAAGGCCACTGGATTGTGAGACGAACCAGGGAATATCAAAATAAGTCTGGTTCATCACTCAATAGGGACCGTTATGCTATCAGTGTATTTTGGCAGCATACCATGTTGTGGGTGAACAATTAAAGAATTGGAAAAAGGGGTGACCAATGAATAAGTTACTTCTATAGCTTTTTGTGGGTAGAGATCACTAAAAAAGTCTGAACTTTGCAATTTCAAAGAGGTTTGATAGAACATAAGATTCTTTATTTAACGATGTAATGATATCGATAGATATGTGAAATATTCGGTGACACACGGGAGAGGCTGGGTACGTTGACAGATGAACAAGTAGATGGGCAGACGCAACCAATTTCCTTTCAACTTCGATGACAGGTGTAAAACCAGGTAAAATGTTTAGTCAACTCGTTTTAATCCATGACGAGGCCATTTGATTATGAGACAAACCATGGAATATTAAAACAATCAGTTGCTTATATTTAGATTGTTTTACTTAATTTTTTCAGTCAATGATATGTAAATATCTTCGAATTGTTTGAGATCTAGCACTTTCGAAAATACTTTTATAAAAAATGAAATATAAAAATGAATATAATTTCATTTTGAATGAAACGTTGTATCAAAATAATCTGTCCTTCACAAATTTTCAAACATTGTCATTTCAAATATCATATATACGATTGAGTGTATACATCTGTGTAATCATTTCCATTTCAATATTGGTTACCTCAATTTTATTTGCAAGACATTAAAACAAAACCTGGTAATTTTCCGTCTAAAAGTGAAAGTGAAAGTAAGCCTTGAATGTATCAATGTAAACAAGTGTGCACATGATACATGTGGAATATGTTGAAAGGAGAAGAATATATAGAAACATAGAGGGGAAGTGAAGCAGGTCTTTGGAAAGAGAGCGAGAAAGGAGTGATAAAGAGACAAATCATAAAGAGAGAGAAAGCATGTTTTCAGGGGGGGGTTGAAGCGGGAAACGTAAGATTCAAATAACGAGAAAAGTGCATACTTGATCTCCTTTGACCGCTTCTCTGTTGGCGCCAAATGACAATGCGGTAGTTTTTGATGTCTCTGAAAATTTCGCGTCGCCTGTCTTTTCTTTTGAAACTAGTCGCGTTTGGCCCGGCAATTGCGTCTACTGACAACAGAGGGCATTGAACTCCTATAACGGTCACTGCTCTTCACATTAACCCCCACCCATCTCCCTCCAAAACAAAAGGGGTTTTTCCTTTCCTAAAACCTTTCTAGTCCCGACTCATGCCACTACCAACATTAACTGGTTCAACTAAATGAACCCAGTTAATAGTTGAATTCCTGTTATACTAGATTTTCATTCTCCCTTTCTCTATCCCTTTCATATTTGCGATTTTATTATTAGAAACCGCCAACCAATACTGTCACCTAAACTGTCAACACAGGTTTCTCTGAGTTGTTAAGCTGATCTGTCTGTCTAGCTGGCTGGCTGGCTATGCATGTGCCACACTGGAGAGCAGAGAATTTGAACATTCACACCTTATCCTATCTATAAAAAAAAGTTGTTTTTGGTATTTTAGAAATGCCACCCTAAAGGAAGAGATTTTTACTGGGAAGGGATTAAAATGTAATGAAAGTTTATGCTAAATTGATCACTTAGTTTGTGTCCGCTTGCATTTTTTTCATTTTGGAAATTCAGTAATAACTATCAAAGGAAAGTCAAGAGAAGTAACATACTTGTCGATCTAGCCTTTTTTTTAATTTTTCAATTGATCACCCATCACGGCATGCTGTCCAAGAGACGTTTGTCGAGTGGTGGTTTCTATTGAGTGACTAACCAGACCTGTCTTTATTTATTCCATCTCTTTCTTTTAATCTGTCTCTTATTCATCATTTCCTTGTGTAATTTTACAAACCTTTTCCGAAGTCTTCGTCTTATATTCTCCTTCCTCTTTTTATCTCTTTGTGATTCTTTCTTTGTTACTTTATGAGAGTTTACGCGTGTTGAACCTGCAAAACCTTTTGTCTTCTGTCGCTTCTGAAGATGCGTAAATATTTGAATCTCCAGCATCTAAATTTTTTATTTGTTTCTTTTTTTTTTTTTTTTACTTTTAACCCTTTTTCTTCTTTCATCCTTCTTCTAATTTTTCTTCTATATCTTTATTTACCTTTTGCCTATGATTTCTCGGCTGATGTCAGTTATTTTTTGTTTTGTTTTACGTTGTTTCCCCCGTTTTAAATCTAAACGTTTTTTTCTCATTAATTTTTTTCATCCTTTATTTGGATTATAGCTCTTTTATTTTATATATTTTTCTTTGAAGTATCCTGCGTGGCCTTTTCTTTCTTCTTCATTTCTCCTTTTTTTTCATTTATTCTCTTCCTCCTTCGATTTGATACTGCTAATTTTTTTCCTTTCCTTCACCGTAAATCTTCATTTTCTTATTGCTTCTTTTTCTTATATTCTTTCCTCTCCCTTCTTCACATTTTTCCTTCCTCTTTCATTCTCTTATTCACTGATTCTTTCTACATTTTTCTTCAAATTTTTTGTATCTCCTTCCCCTGAATTATATCTATCTTCATGCCCTTTGTTTTGTTTATTTTTATTTAAGGAATTTCTTGGCCTTCTTCTGAATTACTTTCTCCTTTACTTTCATCTTTCATTTTAGTTCTTCTTCAATTTTCTTTCTGATACTCCCCTGTTTTGTCTTTGCTTGATTTTTCTTCAATTTCCTTCTCTTCTCTCCTCTTCATCTTGCTATTCTTCCTTATCCTCTCCAATCAGCCCTCGTTTCTTCCCCCCACGATTATCTCAGCTCCCCACCTCCACCACATTTCACCAACTTCTTCTTCTTCTTCTTCTTCTTCTTCTTCTTCTTCTTCTTCTTCTTCTTCTTCTTCTTCTTCGTTCACCTTCCCATATTCGCGCCATTTTTTTTTATTTCCCCGCCAAAAGTGTGCCGCCATTATTACCATACACTTTCCCGCTGAATCGCTTTTAAATGGGTGCCGACAAAACCCGAAAATGGGCGAGGTGCGTGCCACCGGTCGACTTTTGGGCGCACGGTTTGGGGTTTGCTTCTGGTGGCTTGAGGCTACAAAGGACTCATTAAGTGTGATGTCAGCGCCCAATAAATACTCTTTGATTCCCCACTATCAAAGACCAAATGCTGCCAATAAGAACAGTTTTCACAATTCTCCCGATTCTTTGGGTTTTTCTTTCCCTCTTGTTACTTCAAAGTAATTTTCTTTCTCTCCTTCTTCCTAGGTCTTGCTTACTTATAACTTCCTTCCCCATTCACCTTCACTCTTTTTCTTTTTTTTTTCCTTGTTTTTATTTTTCTTTCGTCACCCCCCACTCTTCACGCTTTCTTTCAACTATCTATTTTTCCATTTTATATTTTTTTTATTTTTATTTTACTTCAATTCTTATTCCAAATGCCATTATTTCTTATGTTTATTGTTGATATTTCTTCATTCTCCCACTTTCTTTGAATGTTTCGTAATTTCCTTCAGTATCTCCCCCTCTCTCTCTCTCTCTCTCTCAAACTCCCTCTCTTCCTTTTTCCCTCTCTGTCTCTCTATTTCTGGCGCCAATTCTCTGTCTCTGTCAATCTATTTCTGGCGCCCATTCTCTTTCACTGTCTCTTTCCCTCTCTTTCTCTCTATTTCTGGCACCCCTCTCTGTCTCTGTCTATGTGTCTTAATTCTTATTGTTCATATTCTCTTGCTGTCTCAACTTTATCTTTTCTTTCACCCCATCAAACAGAAGCACTTTCTTTTCTTTATAAAAAACTTTCATTGTGTCTTTTCTTGATAATCTTCCTGTCCCCAACTTCTAATATTTCATAATTTTCTCCAGCATCTCCATCTCTCTCTCTCTTCCTCTCAATTTCCCCTCCTTTTCCTCTTCCCATCCCTCTCTCTGTTATAATCATGCACTTCCCAATGCCTCTTTATCACTTCTCTTTTCCTGTTAGAGAGAATCATCCTCACCTTTCTTTATTCGACATCTTCAACAATCTTTTTCCATTATGTCTTCAGTATGCTCAAATTATTGTTCTTTATTTTAAATTTTCTCTTGACTTATTCTTCTCACTTACACTTTTACATCACACACACATATATACATAAATAGATAAATAAATAAATATATATATATACATACATACACACATGCATATATATATACACACACACACACACACAAAAGTGTGTGTGTAGTCTAGAAAACTCCACAGCTTATAAGTATATAAAAACTTGGTTCCTAAAGTTTGCCATCTCAGTCAATTATATATATATATATATATATATATATATATATATATATATATATATATATATATATATATATATATATATATATATATATATATATATACATATATATATTTGCTGTGTATGAAATCTATTTTTTCTATTCTTTCATCTTGTATCACCCAATTTTTGTATAAGAATTGATAGATAGATAGATTGATAGATAGATAGATAGATAGATAGATAGATAGATATATAGATAGATAGATACACCTACAGAGATGTAAAAAGGAAATATAAGAAAGAATAGACTGATGTGAAAGATAGGAAAGAGAAAGGAACAGAATACATACGTAAAAATATACAAACTGAAATAGATACGTGAAATTCAGGGTATATATATATATATATATATATATATATATATATATATATATATATATATATATATATATATATATATATATATATATGAATACGTATTTCTTCGTTTTTCGTTCATCGTTCTCACTCTCTTCAAGTGTATTCCATTTTTTTCATTTTCGCTCCAGTCGCACGAACTGTGTATCTTTTGATGAGTTTTAACACTTTTCCCCCTCTACAACACCCCACTTCTATCTATCTATCTATCTATCTATCTATCTATCTATCTATCTAGCTTTATATCTATATCTATCAATCTATCTAGGTTCATCACTATCTACAAATCTATTTACTTTTGTTCATATCTATCTATATATCTATCTATCTATCTCTGTTCATATCAATCTAACTATCCATACACACACACACACACACATATACACACACACATACACACGCACACACACACACACACACACACACACACATATATACATATATATATATATATATATATATATATATATATATATACACGAGTGTGTTTGTGTGTATGTTTATGGGTGAGAGTATTCGTGTGACTCCATCGCTGTTTATATGTCTGTACGTCGGTCAGACTCAGTAACACCTTCCCAATTTCCTCATTTTCTGCAAAGGTTCTTTTTGCTGCTGTTGTTATAATTCTGCTTTTATTCTCCACACACGGTTTTTTTTTCTATCCTTATACCTCACACATTTCCCGTCCATTTTCACTCTCACCAAATTTCAACTCTCTCTCCTCTGATCTCTGTTTCTCAGCCATTAGATTCGGGGCTCCGGTCTCAACCAACTATGAGTCTTTTTTTTTTCCTTTTTTTCTTTCTTTTCTTCTTTTCCTCCCAGACAGACCATTCCTTTGGCCAATGATGAAACGGCAAAAAGTTCTTTCGAAACCACTAACCCACATTCGGCAGCACATTCTGCAGACAGTCAGCAGAGATAGGAGTGCAATAGCACTGCTTTCTTCGTTGAAAAAAAAAAGGAAAAAAAAAATTTCGATAAAAGACTCGATGAAAACCACAAGAGGTAACAAACCAAGCCTGGTTGCTACAGTGGCAAACTCCACTCCTTCTTTCACTCCAACTGGAGATGATTATGGCAACTTTTCTATTGTATGTATTATGAATAAATAAAAAGATAAGATGGGGAGGTTGTGAAGAAGAAAGGAGCCGAATGAAGGAAGTAAAAGATGAGATCAACATAAACGGAAGTTTTTTTTCCTGGTGTATCGATTTCCGTTATATGACAATAAGACCTTATATATATATATATATATATATATATATATATATATATATATATATATATATATATATATGTGTGTGTGTGTGTGTGTGTCTGTACTAATAGTTGAAGATTTTATTTGTTTGTACGTGCCTCTTTTCAGCAAAAATGACGGGGCCGATTGACCTGATATTTGGCATGGGGAATCAATTAATATCGGCTTCCTACATTGGCTAACCCTCGAGGTCAACAGAGGTAATTCTCTCGACAATCTTCGGTTCTAAACATCAGAAAAAAAATCAATTTTTATATCAAGATTTTCGTCATTCATTCTCCTTACGAATCGCCTACATATTTCTCATAATAAAATCAATTCTCGAACAAGTATTTGCGTTTTTGGCCGCTTTTTTTTCTTTTTTTTTTTTGGCAATGCGACTGTGGTAGACTATGTCAGTTTTGATACTTCTAAGTCCGTGGAGATTTTCGTTTCTCACTTTACCCCTTCATGTTGACAAAATTCCAACATAATTTATTTCACAGTGAAGGGAAACTTCTCTCTACCCATTGGATAAAATGTAATTCAGTTCATGGCGAAGACAATACAGTGCAGGGTTGAGGTAAAATCAGGTAATTTTTAAAGATAAATTTGGAAGTAATTATTCTATTATTCTGGGAGAAGATGAAGCCTTGTAAACCATTATTAATCTTTTCAATACTATTCCGGTTATCTTGAGTTTTTGGGTTTTGTTTTTTTTTTTTGTTTTTTTGATTTCTTATGAATTTCCAAATTAAATCTTACACAATCTCTGAATATTTTGATGAAAGTTTTCAACAATAAAATTAAGTCAAGTGGAAATTGGCTCACAAGTAACCTCAATTCAAATGTTATCAATGCATATTATATCAAGTAAATTGTAGACATTTTTAAAACAACCAAATCGTCATATAAAAAAAACAACCCTAAAATCTATAGTGATTCAATTGTAAATAAAAATTAACCAATTAAAAAAAAAAAACTAAATAAATCAAAATATATAAAACTGAAAGATTTATTTCTCGTATTGTTTATATATTCCCATTTTATCTATCTGTTCATTTTTTATTATATTACTTAAATTGTTAGTAATAAAAAAAATTGAATAAAATTTTCCGAAACTGAATTATAAAAGGAATTATACCGTATATAAAACGTACATACGGGTACCTTTTATGAAGCATTAATTCTTAATTGTAATTAAAATCCTACTTAGAGTCGTATTAATCAAATAAAGTTTAACTATTAAATCGTTATTGGTTATTTGGTGAAATAGAAAAAATCTATTCTAATCTTACTATTCTCTTTTAACTTTGTATAACTAATCGTTTGGACTGATGTTTAATTAGTTGTAAATTGATTATATTCTACTGTTAATATTAGAATAATCTCATTTATTACATACGTCTAAATAAAGAATTGTTCTATTGAATTGTGTTAGTTAAGAAGTTTAATGAAATTGGAAAGTCTTTCTAACGTCTTTTTAACTAAATTGTTTTGTTTCACCGTTTATATAATTTACTTTACTTTTTTATAGCTGTTACAGCTGTGGATAATTATTACGACACGAACTACATTATCCTTTCGAAACTATCTATTACTTCTCATTACTTTCTGCCTTAGCCTTCAAAGTATTGTGATTCGACTCTTTCACTTGACTTATTACATTTACTTTCAGTGACGGTAATTCTAAAATAATCGATGTGTACTGTCAGAGATTTGTATAAACATTTTCGTAGTTATTTGAAAACTTTTGGTCTCGTTCTTCTACATTCCATTCTTTAGAAATACAACTCACTGATATCTTACTACATACGGTTGATGTAAAGTTAAATTTTAAATGTGATCGTCTTTATACTGATTGGGGATGGTTATAAACAAAAATAACTAATGTAAATACCTTTACACAATACTTAAAATTGTGGGATAGAATCTTTATAACTATTATATGAGTTTATCGAAATAACTGAGGTTTCTTATTGATCTGAAATGAAATACACTTATAGAAGAACTGATGTGGGTTTTGCTTAAAAAAGTATGTTTTATGTTTTAATTTTACATCAATTTTTCATATATGGTTCTAGTTAGCCATTCTCTTGTGATGATATCTAGTTAATAATTTATTTTCTGAATCAAAAACTAGAATTAAATTATTATTGAACTTTATAAATTTAGATTTACCTTCCAATTAAACCTCACAAATGCATATACAATTAAAAATGAAAGTATAGCATTGATGGTTTATCTCTTGATTTAAGTAATCAAAAAATAAATTAATATAGTGCATTTATCTATTATAAAGATATTATTTATCATTCATAAATAGTATTTTTTTGTTGCTTTTCAGTTCTATGCTATGGTAGTAATTAGACAATTCATTTCGAGTTAATTGCAAATAACAATGTTACTGGTATTACTCCTGATTTATTTTCAGATAAGAGTTTTTGATAAAATTCTTATTTGGGAAAACAAGTTTCCAAACTCAATAAATGTCGAAAAATTGTAGATTATCTTATGCCTAATGTTTTTATATCTACACCTGTGTTATTTATATTTGTTTAATGATGTAGAAGTTCATATTCAGCGACGTTGGTGTAATTTTTCCATCTCTTAATATAATATCAACTTACCTTATGAAATAGATTTGAGTATTTCCTTGCGATAAAGCTAATACCTTAGTTCTATTAATCAGTTGATCTGAATTATTCTTGGAATTTATTCAATTATCAACATTTCTTCTAAGGTAAATCTCACAGATTTTTAACAAGTATTTTGAATAACAAATTATAGATGACTGGGGATATCATCACGATTTACTTCTCAGACTCTTAGGTTATTAAATATCTATAAGTCAATTTTAACACTGATAAAATTTCAATTGTTGTTGAGAGGTTTGGGATACTGTTTGATGATGGCCTGAGGGTGATCGAATTTTTAATTCATAGAAATTGGACGTTGATAATCTTTAATACAAAGTTCATAAGAGCTATTAAGCATGCTCAATGTGATGTAAAGAAATTAACTATTTCAATGTTAAAGACAATCTCTATTTTAAAGATTAAGCTTTTTATTATGGTTGATGCAATTTATTGGCAATTCTATTAGTTTCAATGCCATTATCATCAACAACTACGATTAACCCAATCGTCCTTATATAGAGCTACATCTCGTTTTGGAAGGAATCTATGAAATTGGCGCAAATTTTTAAGACCAATTAAATCTGAAATCTGTGCCGAGTGAAATGACCCCATAGGCACATCGAAAGTTTTGACTCTCTTTTTTTTTTATCCAGGTTTGGTTATTACTGACTAGAATAAACCTTCTTCGAATATTTTATATTGCGATGGTCCGTCATTTTGGAGATCACTTTGCCAACTGAATGGCGTCATTGATAGATTTTTTTCGCAATGAAGGGATAAAATTCAACAATATAACATTGTATGAAATTAACATTGTTTTTATTCGTAATGTTGTCGAACCAGTCGATTACATCTTCGGTACTTTCCTATTGGTTATATTCCATTGTATCTTCTATTTACTGTGTTAAATATTGAGTATTGTGATTAAACATCTATAACAGATAAAATCTGTTTTATACTTCTTTCTTTTTGTATTTTACAAATTGTTAATATATTATGGACAATAAATGTAATCATGTAAACTTTCTATATTGTAATGCTGAAAAAGAACAACTTTTTGGTCAATTTGTATATATAATCCCAAAGTACCCACGACTGCATGTCACGCCAGCTACTTTTAATCTGATCCGTGCTATTTCAACGTGTTGTCTTAAAACTGTTTATCATACAATTCTAGGTTCTTGTTGCGTGTAATTTAGTTTTATTCGTAATTTCATTCTTTATTATAGAGTTCATCAGCTGTTTCACAATAATCTTCATTCGGAAGTACAAAAAAAACAAGACAGGGTTTTGCTATGGCTCTTCCCTCCTTATTCAGCAATACTTCCTATACATAGCAAGATAAAAGTGCAATGTTCAGCCCAATTTTTCTTTCTCTTTCTCCAGATAATTCCCACTTTTCTGTTGTTCGGTGAATAATGATGGCCAAGGAAGAGGATAAGATTTCACTGAGGAATGATGTCGATAGCCCTGGGGTTGGTGTCTCTCGTATTAGAAAGCTGAGGATTGGGAGAGTAAGGCCTTCGAGAAATACCACACAGTAAGACATTTTGTGTTTTAAAAAAAATCTATGTTAAACCACACGAACAAGGGTTCCTACCTCTCCTAGTATATGCCAGACGATAAGGCGAATGGTTTACATAGGTATTTGGTGGGAGAGTTACTGGTCGCTGCAAATCATCCAAGCCCTACGACTGCTCATATTTAGCTTCGGTTGTTGGTTCTGTCTTGTATACCAGTATATATATATGGATATATATGGATATATATATATATATATATATATATATATATATATATATATATATATATATATATATATATATATATATATATATGTGGGGGGGTGAAAAGATCGGTGAAAATGATTGATTGACGGAATGTACTGATTTTTTTTGTAAAAGAAAGTTTGATATCACATTGATTACATAAACTTTCGATTGTAAAAAAAAATAGTTGTTTTTATCCTCGTCTTGATTAAATAAACTTTTGATCGAGTTAAAACTACACATTTGTTTTTCATTTTGTAAAAAAAAAAAACAGTTATTTCTTTTTTTGTAAAAAAAAGTTTGATATAACAAAATGTTGCATTATGTCCTTGTTTTGATTAAATCAACTTTTGGTCAAATCAAAACTACGCATTTATTCATTTTTGAAGAAAAAAAAAGTCAAAATGTTTACCTATTTGGCAATTTCAGTGATACACAAATACATATACATTCAAACATGCACAAACACATTTATTTATCTGGATTACGTACAATGCTGTATGTCTTTATCGAAGATGTCTTTAGTGCAATTTATAACTTAATTTTTGTGGATAAGGGCTTACTCAGTATCGAACTCATGTTCTCGTTTCGGCTACTGATTATGATATATCAATAAAAATATCATTGAAAAGATGTGTCCCAATGAGGATTATTGTTCGTAAGTTTGGTCTCATGCCTTTTAGAAAGTATTGATAAGATATTTAGCGAGATCTGCTGCCCCTGGAATTAAAGATTTATTTCGCAAGGCGATGCTAACTGCACCGAGTAGCGTCTCTCAAAATTTATATATGTACCCTGTTTGATGAATATAAATATATATAACACACACATACACAAAAAAAGGTTACTATTTACTCATTTTATTTGATAAAAAATGTATTCAAAGAAGGCATGAATCGAGCTTTTCTTGCACCTGGATGATAAAGCTGAATTCCTATCACTGGCCTGTCATTGTAGATTATGAG
Organism: Thysanoteuthis rhombus; assembly: GCA_963457665.1. Lineage (NCBI taxonomy): Eukaryota > Metazoa > Mollusca > Cephalopoda > Oegopsida > Thysanoteuthidae > Thysanoteuthis > Thysanoteuthis major. The sequence goes on from OY735235.1 coordinate 14,295,433, forward strand.
AATAAAAAGAGAAAAGGGATGAATAACAGTGATATATTTCAAAAAGCAATTCTCAAATGTTGAAAAGAGCTGACTTTGCTGTCAGAATAGACATGAATACATAATTATAGATAGATAGATAGATAGATAGATACATACATACATACATACCGACTGGTACATATCAACACATGCATTAATATAATGATTGGAATAAGTATCTGATATTTCCCCAAAAAGGTTTATTCTAATATACTTATATATCTTCAAATTTGTACCATAGATTTTCATACTTAATTTTTCATTATTAAACTCTTTCAATTGTTTTAAATCTTAGGTTCAAATTCTGCCCATTTTGAATCTCTATAAGAATGTCAAAATGAACCTTTTGGAATGTATCCGATACTCCAGGACTCACTGTGCATATGTGTAAGTGCAAACGTACGAACCTAAACATACACACATATTATGCATACACAACCCTACTGTTTTGAACACTTCAAGAATGCACAGAGTTTAACCCTGCAATGTTAACCTTTTTCTAATCCTCTCAATCCTCATGTCTGGGGAAGTCAGAGAATTGCTAGAGTGAAAATATTATGGAAATTGGGATATTCTCTCCTCTCCCATCATCCTCTGCGAACTTCCGCGCCGGAAGACGGCTGCAATCTGTGTTGGAGGGAGCACAACCGGAACTATGCGCACTATGGACGAATATCAAGCCACAACAAAGGCTGGAAACGATTTCGGGCCCAAGGCAGGGATTGCTGAGAAAACATGGTCACTCTTTGATTGCAGCGATCAGAAGACAGGTCGGACCTCGGGTCCACTGCACGGAGCCTTGCATGACCCTTACGGGCACAGTTTAACGTTTGATATATTGTCGTTGAAACTTATAGAACACCGATTCGCTTGGCACTTATTCTCTCTTGTATCTTTCGTATCAGCTCTACTTTCCTCCGCTGACGACAATTTTTAAAAGCATGTCATTTGCTTGGTATGCATGCACCTGGCCTGGGTTTTTCGCTTATTCTTCGACGTGCACCATAGATTGCATTGTTCTTTATATTCTATCATATTTGCTCTCCTTTGCACCCAGTCTCTTTGCTCTCCACATCATAGACCTTTTGCTCTCTACACAGCTCACCTTTAACAGCAGCTATTCATCATGGTCCATATATTGCATAAATGTGTACACATACGAGAACAAAAAAATATGAAGTTATATATACATATATGTTTTTGTATATACACAAGATCGGACCAAAGAAATACACTTTGTTGCTAACTGTGTTTATTTGTTGAAAAATGACTAAATGCTTTTATATCAAAGAATTGATGTTGTAATAAGCATTAGTAAACATTTATCTGTTAATTATGTGATAATTCTCTTCGGTTGTGATATATTCGCACCGAATTCTATTCACTGACAAGACTGGCCGCTGAAGGATCAAACACCATTCTAATTTCTACTCCGACTGAAAATGATTACTACAACCTTCATATTGTATACGTGATAAATGAATAAAATTACATATATATATATATATATATATATATATATATATATATATATATATATATATATATATAGATAGATAGATAGATAGATAGATAGATAGATAGAGAGTGGTAGATAGATAGAGAGAGAGTGTAAGAATGAATTCAATTTTTAAAATCAAACAAGCCCGTGCGTGTGTGTATGATAAATTCTCATCTATATATACGATTCGTCAATTCAACTCAGTCAGTAAGACGACCTGTGGACAACTAGTTAGGTGTGAGTTCAAATCATGGTACGGGGATGTGGGTTTTACGTTTTGGTTTACAGCCCTCATTTTGTTGAGGATTGTTATTGTTGTTGTCGAAGTCGACTTCACACTTTGTCCTGGCGTTTGACAAAAGAATGTAATATCCTAACACATTTTGATCGAATAAAAACGTCATTTAAACACGGACATCAAACATTTTTAAAACCATTACAACTTTCCTTCTTTTTTTTTTCATTATAAAAAAGGCCACGTTAACTTTTCGTTAATAACTCTAGACGTTATCAACTGAATTCTAATAAATTTATGAGGTTTACTGGTTTATAGGACGTCTGTACATACATCAGTTCGTCCGTAGCCGAATAATGAAAAGAGCACTTCTTTCAATTGACTAATATTCATTATTCAGAACTATTTTCTTTGTCAATACCCTTAATCTTGTGGTGAATATTAATCTCTTAAATCGAATATTTTTCAGTGAAGATATCAGATCAAAATCTAGCCCATAACTCTATGTGAGATTACGGACTCATTGATCTGCCTTGGTGTATTAATATCAATATGACAGTACGATGAATACATTCCAGCTGATCACTGCGATCATTCCAGGAATAGCGTTTATCACATAAAAACAATCGTAGGGTGCAACGGCCAAAACGTCGTGTTCAAGAAACGAACCAAGATGAGGAAAGAAAAACTATGAATGACCAAATTAGTACCTCGCCATCAGAGTCAATAATTGAATAACCGTAGCGTCAAAATTTGAAGATGTGTAAAAAAAAAAGATTCCATGGAAGAATAAATATGGTCGGAATGAATTCTATTTATGACATCAGCAGCAACATTTACCACTGGAAGACAACTAAAATAGTTTTTTTTTTTTTTAATATCTAAAAACATCTAAAATATGGAGAATCTACATGTTATTAATAAACTTGTCAGAATAAGGCCCCAAAAGGTGAAAAAAAAGTCCCCCCACCAAAATATTTCTTGAAGGAGTCTAGTGGAGTACTTATGCCAATTTTCAAGTCTGTATGGCCAGGAGAGCTGGAACGCACAACCACATAACAAACACACGAACACACGCACAAAAGGATAGAACCGGTTGCCCCCTTTGGTGGCTACCGATAAGATTCAACATTCTCTATCCTTGTCATTACTTGAATCAGAAGATCATTTACTGATACATCCAACAAGCTACCGTTTCAGCCACCAAACATATTAATGAAGGGATACTCTTTTCTTTTGGGAAAAAAAATTGATTTTTATCTATTATTCTTTTCGGTTTGCCATAACGTACTTTTTAATTTTTCTATTTTGTTTTGAAATTCTCGTCTCAGCTAATACGAACCACGGAAAATCAAAGCATTCCATCGATGCGAATTAAAAATTTTAGCATATTTGAAGATTTTAATCCGAATTTTATTCCTCTTTTATAATCTCTATAAAACGATATCGAAGACGAATTTGATTAGTGCAGCCTTTTCAAGACCCAGTTAACAATTTTAATAGGATTGCCATATCTGAATATTCAAAAAAGGGGACGTTCCCGAAGACATTCTGCTCTCAGTGGACAGACACTTCGGCGCTATTTAACTTAGAAGCAGCTGTGATAATGTATTTTGCGGGCTTTTGAAGAATTGAAAAAAAAAATCTTCTTGAATTAGGATTTTGAGACCTAAGCAGAGAACATAGATATCCAGGAAAATAGGGATGTATGAAGACCCTTAATATTAATCGAAGAATGCGTCAATTGGAGGGTTGCCAGATAAATGGGAAGATGGCCAAAAATAGCCAAATGTAAACGTCGTCAATAAAAGCAATTATTTTATTGTTTATCCTTATTAGAGGAAGTATTGTAAATCATTAAGATATATAAGTATTACTGTTAATTACTTTAATCTAATTTCAGTTGCTTTTTCATCGTAACTTCATGGTGATTGCTTGCGCATTGAGATGAAAGTGAATAATAGTTTAAAAGAATACTTTAAATACTTGTTTATGAAACATTGCAATACTGCAGTATACTCCAAAAATAAGTATTGATCAGAAATACAACTGCAACAAAGTCAAAGTAGCCAAAAATCTAAAAATGGCCAAAACAAGAAGTTAATGGCCAGATGCTATTCAAACGAACCTGTTCGAAGATTATTAAAATTTGTCCATAAAGTTGCCAGATTGGCAACCACGATATATATGGCGGTTAAGGAAATAGGGGATACGACGGGAAAGAGAATAAGATAGTTCCATAGAAAAGGGGAAGAAATGAAAGACGGGTCTGGTTAGTGAATCAATAGAAACATCCATGTGACGAACGTCTTTCGGCGGCGTACTGAGTGGGGGGATGATCAATTAACAATAATAGGAAACAACGTAGATCGATTAACTTTTCTCACCTTTTGTAGGGTAGTGATCATTAAAAATTCAGAATTTAAAATAAAAAAACAACAACAACAACAACAACAAAAATGAGCATGAATGCTGCCGGACCCAAATTAAGGGATCAATTTAGCATAAATTTATTTTGCAAACTGACCCCGTGATAAAACTCTATTTAGGGGATGAATTTAACAAAAAAAAGGGGGGAGTTTTTTTCTTCCTCAGATCCCATAAGGAGTAAATGCTTACATTTTCTAAACCTCTAGCTTCATTGAAGCGGCCTGTACGCGTGATACATAGCCTGCTTACTAACCATCCAGACCAACGTGAAAACTGAAGAAACCTACGCTGACGGCTTCAGTTTACAATCTATAAAAGAAAATACGGTAGATAGAGATAAAAAAAAAATGATATGTGAGAGGGAGAACTTGCGATGATGAGAAGCGAAAAAAATTCAGAGCATCTTATAAGACGATTAGCTGAAAACCGACTCATTTTTATTGAATATAACAACCCATACCCATCATTCCCGATTGGAATGGCTCATCTGAGTTTTATGCTTCAATAAAGTTGACCTTGTCTCCAGACCGGTCAATTTATGGTCAGTTTATAGCCGTGGGCGAGAGTCAAACAGACAGTGAATTACGACCAACGTCCGCTTTGTGGTCTCCCCGACGACAAGCATTCGCTTCCAGATTTGAAAAAAAAAATGTATTTCTGAAACTTTTCTTCCCCGCGGACATCTTAATCATCTCCAAAAATATGTGAAGGCCCTTAAAGTGTTTTTATGTTGATTAGGTGATTCGAGCAAGAGAAGAAAAAAAAGCTGTCATAAGTTATCAGAAACTACATCTACTTCTGAAGAATGCGTACAAGGAAGCCTAGTTCCGCATACAAGATACATTTTAAGTGAAAAGAGTGCTGTAGGGCGGTGTAATATGTGTAATAGCCTGATACGTTTTCCTATTAACTTTTAATAGAAAATTGAAATGCTTAATTTTTATGTATAGAATAGATGAAGATTTTATGCGTTAATAAATTTCATCTTCATGTTGGTAAACGTTTTAATGTTAAATATTTCGGCTGAATTAAACACATAAGCAAATAAGTAAAAGAATAAAGATATGAGCATCGTGCAGGACTAAAACCCAAGTCCACCGTTTACTACATGGTTTATTCCGGTGCCGAACGAAATGTGTTTCCAAATAAATTGTCCCTACAATCATTACATTCTGTCGGACCTAAACTGTCCAATCAAGTGATATATAAAATTGAGGAATATAAGAAAAGTCACTCGGTTGCCTGCTCCCGACAAGTAGCGTTGTTGGTTTGTCCTCATAATACTACCAGATCCTGCTTACGCCAGGATCTTGGACTTACCGGAGAGCCTGTTTACGCTAGGATCTGTCAAAGCAGAGTTCTTACTATCGTCAGGATCCTAGTCGTACCAGAGATCTTGCTTGCGTCAAGATCCTAGTTTTACCAGAAAGCCCGCTTGCGCCAGGATCCGAGTCTTTCCAAAAAGACTGCTTACGTCTGGATCAAATCCTGATCCAGATAGCCTGCTCCCTGGCAGGAACCATTCCACAAGACCTCGTCTTTCCGCATGTTATCTAAGAAAGCTTTTGATTCTTTCACGTGAAGAAATCGGCAGTTGGACATCAACCCTTTTCCCTTTCTCCCTGTTTGGTCAACTCCAAGGACAATCAACCGCCTGACGACGGGAACGCGACCTGGGGTTAGATCAGTGTTGCCTAGTAACAGAAGGAATTAAGAAGTTAGGATACTGTCTCGCCAAGTGATACACGGACTGCGTGCTGTGCGAAGCACCAGTGTCTAGTCGTCAGTCTATGAACAGAAACGCTGCATGTAATACCAATCATTTGTTCTAGTTGGGTATGTGCTAACAGTTTATCCTGTCCATTTTCAAAGGGAAGCGATATGACAGAAAAGTCAATAAGATCATTCAAACCCTTTACTATCCTTTGTAGTCTTAAGTACCATCGCTAGGTGGGCGGGGGTCTGGTCCCTCCTGGAAAGCACCCCCTCGGTGCATTTGATGTGAATCAATTGTTGTCGATTTAGCGCTTTTGGGCTCTAAATTCAGCGCGCTTCTTATTTTGGCAGTGCGAGGAAAGGCTGAGTGCCTTAATAATTTTGGCCAATTTTTGGTCTATTTTTGACCACTTTTAGTAGAGTGTGTTTAGGTCATTCTGGCTCTTTTTAGCTATTTTTTTTCTTTCAAAATCTACTGCCTTTTTAGCTACACTGGTTATTTCTACTCGTGGTCGCTGGACTAAATGGATGCCGCTACTACCCTCCGCACCTTGGCGATGTAACTGACTGGTTTAATGGTAGCCAACGGGATTCTAATATCTGACTCAGTATTCTGGCTATTATGATAATTAGTTTTTATTGTTGTGTACGTAGAAGTATATTTTATTGGTTTTGTCGTGAGTAATTATACATTTTACGATGCAGACCACTAGATACCTTTGTGGACCCTCGAGAATTTTTAATTGCTTGTATTATCTTCTCCTGGCGTCATTGTCATCTTTTGGGATGAGGAAGGAAGTATTGCTATTTCTACCAGTGGAATTATTGGATATGATTTTGGAAAATATATAGAAGAACCTTCTCCATTTCAATCAGTGGGAAGAAGCATGGTGATGGATTGTACGTCCGGAAAAGAGCTCATCAGGAAATATGCTCGTCGGTAAAATGCCCATCAGGGAATACACCCATATCAAAGTTCTCATCAAAATATAATTTGCTCATAGCGAGATCGATAGGTAGATAGATAGACAGATAGGTAGAACAATACATACTTATATTTATCTAAAGCTATCTAAATAATTTACACATTGAAACTCTATCTGAAACATGAATTTACAGGCAACTGTACTAGTAGTATTTTCTTTTCAATCTTCCAAGCTTGAGAGGCTGCTTACCGACTTTGAAAATCGGCTTTCAAAATACTGACTTTACAAGTCTCGAACGCCAGCTACCGACACTAGAAAGAAACAAATGACTGTTTCATGCACCAAACAGGCCCTAAAATACACACTCCCTTTCTAGGGACCTTGAGCAAGAAAAATGACCTGTACTGACATTATATTACATCAAAAACACATTTTGAAAAAAAAACCTTTGAAACTCTATACTTTAGTCTTCTATCTTACATACCATCTTGCTTTCTGTACTTTTCCAACCGTATGATACTTTTTCTTCCTGTCTTGGTCTTTCCAACGTACATTGTATATTCCTTCGTCTTTTTATTTCTTTTTCTACAGTGTTTTGTTTTATTTTATTTTGTAACATTACTATAAAAGGAAAACAAGAACCTTTTTATGTTCCATCAGTAATGGCGACCGGTGCAATTCGTGAACGCTGTACTAACCAATTCTCGCGAGACGTGACCTGGGCAACGTGACCGGTTTGTTCGACGAGTAACGTCTACTGATAAGATCTTTTTTTCCCGCTTGAACATCTGGAGATAAAACTTGGCGTTTTCTCCTCAACCGAACTTCTGTCCGCGTCCGTAAAATCAGTAAGGCATGGGTCTGCGATCATCTGATAGGGGCATCTGTAAAAAGTTATGTCTCTGAGCTTGCGTATGTGGGAGCAGGTGTGTTTGTTTATGTTCGCTAATATTTCATGATTCTTGACACAGAAAAATTTGAATTGGGAGGTGAAATATTTTCACTTTCCCTATTGTACTCGTGACTTTACTTTTGATACCCCCGGGCAAATTATATTTCGCCAACTTCCAACATCATCATCATCATCATCATCACCACCACCACCACCACCACCATCATCATCATCATCATCATCATCATCATCATCATCATCATCATCATCAATCTTTCAACGTCCGTCGTTGGACATAGACCTTCCTGAGGATTCGCCTCACTTCTCTATCATGGGCGTTGCGGAGCCAGTACTTTTCGAATCTGTCTAGCTAGTCTCTCCATCTTATATTCTGCCGGTCTCGGTTCCGCATGTGATCTCGGGGGATCCATGTCGTGAGTCGTGATGTCCATCGGTTGTTCAACATTCTTGCAACATGGCTAGCCCACTGCTATTTGAGCTTTTTAATGGATTCTATGATGTCACTGACTCTCGTCCTTTCCCGGGTGTACTGTGTTGTCTTGTGGTCTCTCCATGTGAGGCCCAGCATAATTTTTTCATGTGCCCGTTGCATGGTTCTCAATTCGCAGATCTGTCTCTTGCAAGTGACAATGGAAAGATAGTAGTCTGCAGGACTAACTTAAGAGCACAATAGACATAGGACGGACGCCACCCAAATTTTGGGGCTCAACATGTAAGAATCATAAAATATCAGCACAGTAAATTTATTGACTTACTATTTAATGAATTACGATGTTTAATTTTAAAGATATGAGAAATTGTGGCAGTAATGCGGCCATTTAAAAAAAAAAATGTAATTGAAGGAGAAAAACATGAAATATTTCCAAAAGTACATAATTTGACCATTTGAAAAAAAAATAAGATATATGCCATGAATCATAATCACAGAAATAACAAAAAATTATTCGAAAAATGTTAGAATGAGGCACCCTATAGCACACACTAAAAAAGGGTATTTCCACCCACAAGATCATGTTTTTATTCACTTGTTAAATGTATTAAGGAATTAATCTGTTTATGATTGAAATTTTTTCCCAGGGAAATAGGAATAAAGATTTATATTGCTATTTATTTGTGGGACCCCTCAACTGAATGTCTTGGGCCATACGTCGCGCCTTATTCAGCGTATAGACTAATCCGACCCGGACACTGCGGTCTGCTATTTCCCAATTAATGGTAAAGAGGGCAATACTACACCTCCATGAAGTCTGAAATTTCAAAGCAAATGTTTTTTCAACACCGACCGGTCGTTCTTCAGTCACTGTAGCTCGTAGCCCTGACGTTCAAGATAATCAAAGCGAACTGTAGATCATTTTTTTTTTTTTTTTGTAATATCCTCCGAAGTCGACAGTTAAGCAAGCAGCCAGATCGGACAGAACCGGGCAGTGCTTGGCTGGCTTCAACGTAAACTGAAATGTGAGATTCAGAATTCACTTGGGTCCTGTCAACCGTACAGTGATCAGATGAATTGATTGAAGAAGGAAACCCCATCCTTCATTCAACCTCGATTTCTCTCTCGAACTAGAAGTCTGAATCAAGCAAAGACTCAACAACCTAAAATTAAATATTGTTGAGTTCTATTACGACGGTCCTATCACTGGTCTACGAGGAATATGTAAATGTAGCAATTTATCACATTGGTATTCTAAGAACTACAAAGGAAACAATTTATGAATTGATGACAAATGCTGGAGATAAGGTGCTCCGAAAAGTATCATATCATATTGGTGTGTTGGAACATGCAATCATTAAACTGGAAATTCTGGAACACAGCAATGACAGTTGTATTTTAATCATTGATTTCTTATTCATGATATTTCTTTAGAATACGCACAATCTATTTTTTAATGTAAACGCTAACAGAAACACATGTTCTTTCTTTCCTCTCCTCATTGTTGCGACTTGAAACTCTACTAATCACGATTTTGTGATTTCTAATTATAATTTTGCACTGTCATCAATACTGATTTGTCTCATACGGCAGCCGGTTTTCAACCTGATGTCACCGGTCAGAGTTGTCATATATATATATATATTTTATATATATATTTATATATATATATAATTTTTTATTTTGCTGATATCACGTCCAAGTCCATTTTTTTTATCTAAATCGGCAATACAGAATTCCTAAAATCGAAAAATGAAAAAAAAAAAAAACCTAGAAAAAAACAAAAAAAAACCCAAAAACAAAAACAAAATAAACAGCACCAGATTCACAAGTTCGAAAAACGGAAAAAAATCAAATTGGAAATCCTTCGTCATCTTCACTTGCTCCCAGCTGATATTTTAGGACTGAACCTCCTCTTTTCGATTCAAAGAGACCATTTCTTTTGAAATAGCGCCACTAAGTATTTGTTCCAATCGATATTCATAAATAAAAATTTGGTCGATTCTTTGAGTTTGGCTCAACAGCTTGACTCTCTGCTCAGAAATCAATACATTGGGGAGGGAAAAAAAAAACAATTTACCCAATCCCCCGGCATTGTTTGAGCAGAGATATTTGGTTTTTTCGTTTCAAAAGAAGGAGAAATCAAGTGGAGAATCGCCCTAGGATGGCAAACCTTCGGCAGAGCAAGCTCAACCTTCAAAAACAAGAAGATCCCATTTATCCTGAAAAGAAGAATGTACAACCAATGCATTCTCCGAATAGTCACTTATGGAGCTGAAACAGGGAACCTAACCAAGAAAAAGATCTGCAAATTGAGAACCAAGCAACGAGCACATGAAAGAATTATGTTCAACCTCACATGGAGGACTCACAAGACAGCACAGTACATCAAGGAGAAGACAGGAGTCCGAGAAATCATAAGTCCATTTAAAAGTTCAAATGGCAACAGACTGGCCTCGTCGCAAGAATGGCGGACAATCGATGGACATCGTGACTCACAACATGGAACCCCTGAGATCACATACGCAACCGAGACCAGCAGAGTATTGGGTGAAGAGATGAGCTAGACAGATTCAGAGAGTACTGGCTCTGCGACATCAGCGATAGAGAAAGACTGATGATGATGATCTGGTTGTTGACTCTACTGTTATTGGAATTAGAGATTCGAGAAGAAAGACTGAAACTCTCCTCACAACAGCAGTGCTTGGCTCTGAGTCGCTGCTGATTATAATCATCGGAAACCTCCAATATGAACTGTTACCAAAACTACCAAAATAGGCCTCTTCAGTTTTCAATTTGGCTTGCTATACATATATATATATATATATATATATATGCAATGCTCTTCCATGTATGTAATATATATATATATATATAGATATATATATATATATATATATATATATATATATATATATATATATATATATACGCAATGCTATTCTATATATATATATATATATATGAAAAAGTTTTTAGAGTGTGTATCAATTTACAATCTGAGTTTATGCTAAATTGATCACTCTGACTTTTTCAGTGATCTCTATCCAGCAAAATGTGGAAGACCCCCACCCATTTTCCGATTTTCTTAATTGATCACTCAAAATATGGCTTGCTGCCAAAAGACGCTGATCACGTGACAGTTCATATTGAGTATCTAACTAGACCTTTTTATTATTCTTTTTTATGGGTATTTTACCCCAGGATCTGACGGCTCGTATTGTAGGTCAATTGACACTGAGTCTCCTAAAACATCCAGCGCTCTCCTCGGTATCCTTATCGATTTCATCGATGCTGTTATATGTATAGTCACAGTCCATGCTTATAGTTTCGAGAAGGGTCAGTCTACAGCCTTCTTCAGGAGTCAGGTGTTCCACTACTCGACAGGAACAAGCCCAACAAGGAAAGGGGTAGAAATCGACATTACCCTAATCCTTTGTTGTAATGTGGCTACAATTAGAATAGTCTATCCACAATCATCTCAGGAAACTTCTGCTTACCACCATAACATTCGGGTATAACACTTGAAGAAGGCTATTGAATGAATCAGCTGAAACGTTGTATCAACAGCATAAACAAAAAGGGGAAGTTTAATCGCCCGAAAACCTTTTTGAAAGTTGGGTTTTAGATCCTTTGAATTCCTTCCAAGGATTTTCTGGGATGTTCCAAGTTCTCATGACTATTACAATGGATGACACCGTATTTCTTTACAATATTCTCAGCTCTCTAGCAATGGCTTGGTATCTATTCAATATTTCTTTCTTTTATTATCGATGGTCCTCTGAAATCTCAGTATACACTATTTGACAGATATTCCTTTATTTGTTAGTGTTTAGATATGGTCTTCTGGCCAGGATAGAGTGGGCTGTTCGAATTGTAATGTTCTCATGAATATAAACTTTCCTTTTCTCCACAATTTTAGATATAATTCTACTTTATGATTATGTTATATTTTGTATGGTTCAATCCAAGTACTTACTTTGAAATATTTTTGCTGAAGCAATGTCACTACTCTTATTGAACGATCGTAGCCATCAAAGATGGCATAGGGTTCAATCTTTTTAAAAATCTTTTTCTATATATATATGAGCGTGTATTAGTTCACGGGTTTATGTAATCATGCATTTGTTTGCTTGTTTGTTTATTCCAACGCTCCTGGCCATACCGTTTTATTACAGACTTGGAAATTGACATTAGTACCCCACCAGAACTCACCGAAAAAATTATCCCATTTTTTTTCTCGAAAATATTTTTTTTTTCTTTTTTTGAAAAACCTTTCTGTGTCTTATTCTGACTGGTTTATTGATTTGTTTTTGTGTTGCAGTGCTCCTTGCCATACCATTTTGTCTACACACTCAGAAATTGGCATCAGTACTTCACTGAACGCCTTCATTTTTATCCTTGAAAAAAAAAAAGAAGCTTTTTTAACATTTTGAGAGATGGGGGCTTCATTCAGACGGGCTTATTTATAACTTTTAATTTCTTCAGAAAATTTAAATACTTATCATTGTTGCGTTTTTTCCCAAACACTCTGTGTCAATAAACCCTTCAATATTACTATTATCATTTTTTGACTAGACTTATTTCATTTGATAGTAGCATTTTATACACTGCACTCGGGGTCGATGTACTCTTTATTATTACTATCATTTTATTACTAGTGTTTCGCCACCTTTTGACAGATGCCCTTCATCATACACTCTCGATCAGTACTATTATTTTACTACGAGTACACAGCACGAAATCGGAAAGTAAAGAAGTTGCTTCCGGCATGATTTGAACTTGCATCGCGTTTGAAACTACCCTTTTATTTCACAATCTCACGCTGTTTGCCATAGCGATCGAAGAGTGTACATCTCTCTCTTTCTTTCTTTCTTTCTTTCTTTCTTTCTTCCTTTCTTTCTTTCTTTCTTCCTTTCTTTCTTTCTTTCTCTCTCTCTCTCTCTCTCTCAGGTGATTTATTTATTTATTTATTCAAATTTTATGTTCACTCTCCTGTTTCTTTATCAGCCCTTATTTTTTTGACTTTACTTTTCCTAACCAAACAACAAAGACGAATTCAGTCTAACGGTTAAGACTGAAAACTGAAACGTTAAAAAATGATGGACATAGAGAGAAGGGAAAAGAGAGAGACACACACATTGTATTCCTACGTCACCAATCAATGCAGGGAAGAAAGAAAGAAAGAAAGAAAGAAAGAAAGAAAGAAAGAAAGAAAGAAAGGAAGAGAAAAAAGAAAAAGAGGTAGGAAGAAAGAGAGAAAGTGGGACACAGAAAATGGAAATCTATGGTCGGTAAACAGAATTATCTGGTGTCGCTAAACATATTATTTCAATAAAAATTTATTACTTTTTTTTAGGGGCGGGGTATTATTTACTATGATTGTTTTTCTTTCTATTTCTCTTCATTTCTTCTCAGTCCTAACCGTCCATTGTAAAAACTTGAAAATTTTCACACACCCTCCCATCGACGAGAAAAGAAAATCTTTTCTATAAAATTTGACTTAATGGCTGAAATAGTTGCGGTTAACATCAAGTTGGACCCTGAAATAGCTAGCCATTCTCTCTTTTCCCTCGTTCTTTCTTGCCCGCTTGCTTTCCTTCTCATTCTTTTCTTTATTTTTCTTCCTTTCTTCCACTCTCCCTTTCTTTTAAGCTGCTTCTTGTTCTATTCTATTTTTAAATCTTATTATCTATTCACCGATTTCCACCCTAGAATATTTATCCGTGATTTCGATTTTTTTTCCTACTCTTTCCAATGAAAAATAGTTTCAAAACCAAAATAAACAGCCAACAAGTCCGCGGCAAACATTTACTAAATAATTTACTTTCTCTTTTTTTCCCTAAATAAAATAAAAGCAATTCGACGAACAAGGAGACAGAGGCCTAACAAAAGACGCTGTTAGGGAATTACAATAGAAAGAACGGAAACACAGAGAGAGGGAATGAGAGATGGGTATCCACTTGATAATCCCAGTTGCTTGAAAAGCCTCAAGTGTTTAAACAACGAAGACATAACAATGAAATCAGGAAAACTGGAAAAGAGTTGGGTTTTTTTTTTAAATGAATAAATACATGAAGAAAAAAAAGAGAGAGAAAATACGCGAAGATCCAAATAATCAAATCCTATTCTCGTCTGCCAATTCATCCCACAAACAAAATAAAATAAAATTCTCGTAAAGTATCGCGTGATTTGTTTGGTTTTCTCCGGTTCGAGGGAGATTATCCCCCGGCGCATGCGCATTGTGAGCACAAACACGAGCTTCTATGATGACAAGCATAATTCCACTCAAGTTAAGCTCGTAAAAAAAGAAATAATTATACTTTTCTTGGAGAATTTCAAGTTTTTACATCCGTTCTCGCATGTTAAGACTGCACATATTTTCTTTATTCTTTTCGGTTAAAGGTTAAGTATGACAGACAGAGACAGAGATACAAATTGGGTTTGTCCTATGAATACAAACCATACCTCGTTGGCTGACAAACGAATCATCGTTGCCATTTTAAATATTTATCCAAAGTAAGTAGGAGAGGATATTGTGACCGGATAAATATTTTGGAATATCTTTCTCCTTGAACCCCAGTATTTCTTTCATCACTATGTTTCTCTCGATTATTGAAGAATTCAGTTACGATATCAAGGAGAGTACTGTATGTATGCAACTCGCGGTCAATAATATTAATAATGATGATAATACCAACAGGTTTGGTGTACACTCGATGAAAACCGCCACGTGGCCAACGTCATTTGACAGCATGCTGAGTAAGGGGTAATCAATCAAAATATTGGGAAATGGGATAATCAGAAAATAAGTTACTTCTCTCACGAAACTTTGAATTTTCATTCAAAACTAGGGGTCAATTTATCATTAAATTACACAGCAAACTGACCCCCAATAAAAAGCTAATCCAGGGAAGAATTAAGAAAAGAACATTTTTCCTACACATGACGAAGTAGATGTTGTGAAATTTCACCCCTTTAGCTAAATTGGTGTGGCCTGTACACGTGGCACTTGCATGGCCAGTGAGCCGGACCAACTTGAAAACTGAAGAAACCTATGTTGACAGTTTTGTTTGGCGGTTGGTAATATCAGCACCTATCCATGAACATTTTTGCGCCTCATCCTCGTCCGCCCCTTCTTCTTCTTCTTCTTCTTCTTCTTCTTCTTCTTCTTCTTCTTCTTCTTCTTCTTCTTCAGAATCTTCTTCTTCAGAATCTTCTTCTTCTTCTTCTTCTTCTTCTTCTTCAGAATCTTCTTCTTCAGAATCTTCTTCTTCAGAATCTTCTTCTTCAGAATCTTCTTCTTCTTCAGAATCTTCAGAATCTTCTTCTTCTTCTTCTTCTTCTTCTTCTTCTTCTTCTTCTTCTTCTTCTTCTTCTTCTTCTTCTTCTTCAGAATCTTCTTCAGAATCTTCTTCTTCTTCTTCAGAATTTTCTTCTTCTTCTTCCATCCTATCCCACCCTTCTTCCACTTCTTAACACCAATTTCTCCCTACTCCAGATTTTAGGGGTATCCATACATACATGTACACGTAAGCGCTCATGAATATTCACCTTTCTATGGTTACCCACATAAACCTCGTTAAAAGACTGGATTAAAGGACAGTGTCCAGTCGAAACAGTGACAAGATGCTTTGTCCTTATTTTTTTCTCTTCAACTAATGACCGGATCAAAGTCTGGTCAGAAGTGGGAAGGTGAATGGGCGATGACTCGTCTCCCCTACGCTCGCTTCATTTCAACCTACTTAATCCAGCCCCTATCTTCTCATCTGGACGATTGCAATGCGTATTTATATAAAACAATGCAAGCACAGACTTCCCCCATACATTTTCTGCTAAACGGTAACAATTTTACAGTCCTTCCCCACCACAAAAAAAAAAAAAGAGAAAAACAGGTCTGATTTGAAACGCAATAGACACTGTCATGTGACCAACGTCTTTTGACAGCGTGTTATGTTGAGGGCAATCAATTAAAAGAGAAAAAAGGCGGCGATCAATTAATAAATTACTTTTCTCGCCAATTACTGGATCACTAAAAAATCTAAGTTTAGAGTAGAACAGACAGGCACAAAATAGGGACCAGTCTACCATAGACTTACATTCAAATTTTATTGTTTATGAAAAAGAAATTTAAAAAACTATCATGGGGTGGGGGTATATTTTTAAATAGACTTACATTCGAATTTGATTGCTTATCGAAAAGAAAAAATATATATCATGGGGGGGGGGTGTTATAACCCCAAAACTAGATATCGTAAGGAGCAAATGTTAAAATGTTCAGCCATCTTGTTCCAGCGTGCAGCGCATGCGCGTTATACATACCAAACCAAACAGCTAAAAACAACATGAAAACTGAAGAAACATATTTTGACAGTTTTTGGTTGACGGTTTCTAAAAAGATGCGCGTCCAAGCGCACTGACCTGTCCTCACATTTTGCTGCCCTACCCCCACCCCCCAGGGCCTCGCGTGCAATCAGGTCTGGTGAGTGACTCATGTATTTAGTCATCTGTAGATCACTATTCAAAAAGGCGGAGAAACATAAAACAGGGAAATGAATAAGAGAGCCTACGAAAGAACCAGAAAGATGGTCTGTGTGTCCATGGCTTGGTTCTTATCACATTGTGACCAGTGGTCAATTGAGTCAGCCGGGTGACCACTTTACGACAACTACTGACACTATTGCCGACCTACAATCGACCTCATTAGCTGTCTATCAGAAAACGTCAACCAAAATTGGCACCAAAACTATCAACGTAGTATTCTCTCAGGTTTTTGAGCTGGTTTGGCTGGCTGGCTGGTTTCTTAGCTGTTCCCGTTTCTAATATTCTTTAAATGCTTTCGCTATATATACATATTTTTTTTCAGGCAATGTTTTTTTTTTAAAGCAGAAAAAATATACGCACATGATTTCCCGTTGCAAATATTGCCTAAGATTCAATATGCTGAAAACGGCATGGTTTCTTTAACGGAGGATTGTCAATCAGGAAAAAGCGACCAGAATTGGCAATACAACAATCAAAGTAGGCTTCTCTAAGTTTTTAAGCTTGTTTGGCTGTCGGGCTAGCTTTTTGACTGTTCACGTTTCTTATATTTATTTATGCTCTCACAATAAATACATTTTTTCTTAGAAGGCGATATTTTCTTGAAATCAGAGGAAATTTACGCATATGACTTTCCACAGCAAATAGCCCATGATCTAAAATGCTGAAAACGGCGTGTGTTTCCCAAGCGGAAGATTGCCTATATTTAGAAACCACCATCTTGAGCTGTCAGAATCAGCACAGGTTTCTTCAGTGTTCAAGTTGGTCTGGTTGGGTGTCTGTCTGATTGGCAATGTAAATATCACGCATACAGGCTGCACCAATGTAGCAACAGGGCTGAAATTTTCTTTTTTTTTTTTAATTAAAATTCCCCCAAATGCTTTTTTTAGTGGAAGTGGGGGGTTTAGTTGAATGCTGAATTGATCCGTAAGTTTGTGCCCACCTGTTTTTTGAAAATGTATATCTTAAAGATCACTATCAAAACAAAGGCGTGAGAAGTTACTTATGTACTGATCACCTCTTTTTCAAATTTTTAATTGATCACTCCCGACACTGCATGCTGGCAAACTGTGTTGGTCACTCGTCACGTGAGGGTCTCCATTATGTCTATCAAAAACATCTTTTCTATTTTTTCAAAACTCCCTCTAAATATGTTTTTTTTTTTTTTTGGTAAGGGCTCAATTTGCAGTGAAAGTTCATGCTAAATTGGTCACCAGTTTGTGCCAGCATTCATGCATGTTTTCAGAAAATATGTACTTTCTCAGTTATCACTGTTCAACAAAAGGTGAGAAAAATGACATATTCATTGATTGTCTCTTTTCAAGATTGTTTAATTGATCACCCCCTGCATCACAGCACGTTGCCAAATGACAGTTTCTACTTAGTGACCAACCAGTCCTGTTCTCTCCCTCTTTTCTAAATTCTCGTTTAGTCAAGTCACAGTTTAGAATCCCATTGAACAAAACTAACAAAATCAAGCTACGGAACGTTTTTGTTATCATACTTGTGTGATTTTTTTGGTGAATTTTGTTAGAAAGTAATGTATCTTTCACGCTAGCTTCATGTTATCAGTTTATGGAAATATTCACACACACTTATATCTCAATGTATCGCTGGTCGTTTGTTACTAACGTATGAATTTCATCGACATGCTGAAGCCCGAACCACCAGCTTGGAACACTGATTGGTTCCAGTTTCAAATTTTTATGAAAGGTTAATGTTTCTTTTTCCACCACCACGAAATTCGGGAAAATCGGTTGATAAATTGTAAGATGAAAGACGTACGAAAAAAGCTACCGCTTCTTCTTCTTCTTCTTCTCCTTCTTCTTCTTCTTCTTCCTCTTCCTCTTCTTCTTCTTCTTCTTCTTCTTCTTCTTCTTCTTCTTCTTCTTCTTCTTCTTCTTCTTCTTCTTCTTCTTCTTCTTCTTCTTCAGGATCTTCTTCTTCAGAACTTTCTTTTTCTTTTTCAGAATCTTCTTCTCTCACCCTTTCCTCTCTGTTTCCTTCTTCTTCTTCTTCTTGTTCTTCTTCTTCTTCTTCTTCTTCTTCTTGTTCTTCTTCTTCTTCTTGTTCTTCTTCTTTTTCTTCTTCGCAATAGTAATGACTATGATACTGAGAGATGCCCTAGTAGATATACACAGCGGTCTGTATGTATGATTTCTCCTCCCTTTTTTTTATCATCTAGATCTATCTCTAATTTGCCACCCCATCGCCTTTAGAGCATTTAATGTTTTCTTTGGGCACGAACTGATAATCATCAAATATCTATTTCATCTTCACTTCTACCTTGGTTATTGCTTTATTTGAAAAACCCTTCTTCCCCTATTGATATCGTTTTCTTTCACACAAAGAAACGAGCGGAAAAATAGTTTTCATGCCTTATTCATTGCCATTGTGATTTTTCATTCTCCACTGAGTTCGCCCTCACTCATTTCCTTGGATCCTGTATTTCCTTCCTCGACAAATATTAAACACCAGTCCTGTTTTTAATGTGCATTATAGTCCACAGTCTGCACAGGTGGACTGAGTGATCAGATGACGTAACTTATCTCGTGTATTAACTCTAGATTTTGTAGATGGTGAAGATGGGAAGATTTATCAAAATTGACTATGTTTTAACGGCAGTCAGTTCTCCACTTTCCGCAGTTCGTAGCAGTGGTTTCAATTCAACGGACGCAAGACGGACGTTGGTAGCTTTCGAGGTTGCTTTTGAGCTTGTCTTTGAAACTCAACAATCACCTACGTACGTTCCGTGCTCCATGATACACCTGTCCGTGCGTGGAGACTTTTGGTATCCTCTCATCTCTCAGTCTGCTTATGTGGCCAATCGACCTGAATTGAGATTCAATATCTCCTACATCACATTTGCTGAATAGATCAGCGTTCGGGACTTTATCCCGCCAAGAGTAAGCGCAGGTTGAACGAAGGTAGCATTTATGAAGACATTGAGGAGGTAGTTATGTGTTCGCATTGCATATATATGTATATATATATATATATATATATATATATATATATATATATATATATATATATATATATATATATATATATATATAGATAGATAGATAGATAGATAGATAGATAGATAGATAGATGGATAGATAAATAGATAGATAGATAGATAAATAGATAGATAGATAGATAGATAGATAGATAAATAGATAGATATGTAGATAGATAGATATAGATATAGATATATAAATGTATATCTATAATTTGAACTATAGGAAGTCAAATAAACTAAGACGGAGAGATAGAACTAAAACGGGAGATAGATAGATAGATAGATAGATATAGATATATAGATAGATATAGATATAGATATATAAATGTATATTTATAATTTGAACTATAGGAAGTGAAATAAACTAAGGAGTGAAAGTATATGGAAACTAGGTTTATTTATCTGTAAATGTTTTCATTAATGGTCTAGACGTGTTTCGGGAGGTATTCCCATCTTCAGTAGTGTATGCTGTGCGCAAGTGTACCTTTAAAGGTTATACGTTTGTTGTGGAACGTAAGTCCAACATCAGAAGCTTTGCTTTGTGATCAATGTACATATATATATATATATATATATATATATATATATATATATATATATGTATATGTGTGTGTGTGTGTGTGTGTGTGTGTGTGTGTGTGTGTGCGTGTGTGTGTGTCTGAGTGTCTATGTGTCTGTGTGTCTGTGTGCAGTCTGAGATTAAAACTGACACAACAGATCTAATATTCATATGGGTGAACATTCAAAAGAAATGTCAAAAAAAGCAAGTCACGTCTGTTGTTATACTTACTGATCCCTCATACTCAAATACGTTTATGGAAGTAACTTACGTAAATAAGCCCTGATTCAAAGGAAAAATATGTATTTTAAAGTAATATCGATATATATTATAGATAATACCCTATATAGAATGACAAACATGCTTGACATTAGCTATATATTAAAGTCATCGCTTAAAGTGAGGTGGTATTTGATCAACACTATTGAGGTGCCATGTGGATATAACTATCATGTTTTCAAAATCCCCTAAACGGTTAAATCGTAAACAACTGATGATCCCATCAAGAGAAAATATATGCATTGTACTCAAAAAACAAAGTATATGTAAAACAGGTGGAGAAAAAAAACACTTAATTGAATTGTATAGACAGATTTTGAAAAATATGTAACTGAAACGACACAAAAGGTTTTAGAAGGTGGTTTTTCATGTTTAGTGTTTAAAGCTGAAAAACTTTCTGTCTGTCTGTCTGTCTGTCTGTCTGTTTGTCTCTCTCTCTCTCTCTCTCTCTCTCTATATATATATATATATATATATATATATATATGTAAATTAATCATTGTGTCATCCACATGGCAGCTGTTTCGTTGTATTACAACTTTCAGTGTGGCTATAGATAATCCAGTATCCCTTCTGGTACCGCTAGGTAGGATAGAAACCTTCGCTTGAGACTCAGAGGCTCTATCCCTGCCCTATATGGAACCGGACCATCAGTAGGACCAAATTAAGTGATATATTTACTTATGCATAATTCCCTATCTACCCGAGTGCTCCATACCAGAGTTGAAAGAGCATTGCTACAGTAACTTATAGTGGACAAGTGTTCTACTTAAGAGTGTTCAACCCTAAAGAAGTATATATATATATATATATATATATATATATATATATATATAGTGAGTGCATAAAGTATCCGAAACTTTGAAAAAAAATGTTGTAATATACTCGTACACCGACAAAATGAATGGAATTTGGACCAAAGATTCCTGATTTCTGTGAATAACCTTTCGATGTTCAGTCTTGTTTCAATATACTTTTCATGTTTGTATTTTTTAGTTTTCGGTGAAAATTCAATCAATTTTGAAGTACAATGTTACAACGAACCTTCTGAAATAAATCAAATATTTTTGCGATGGTGGACTGTGTGACGTTGACCTTGCCTTGAAGGAAATTCGAGGTATCATAGATCATCTGGGACCATTTCCAGCGAATTGTAACCGTTTGAGCCACGATATCGTACATAGAAAAGTAAAGTTGGCACAGAGAAAATAATAAGCTATGCAAATTTGAACTCATAGGCCTTTAGAGGTCACCGAGGGCCATATGTCACCTTTCCTAGCTAATTTTCAATGTAATTGGCCACACTTTTGCACGAAAGATGCTGAAATTTGGCATAGGGGTACACCTCTCCACTATAAGGTCAGAGGCTTTGCGAGTTTGACTCCGATCTATCGGAGTTATCGAAGGTAATTTCTGTTAATTTCGAACCCATTGTTCACCAGAGGTCCTTTGAGCTAATATTTTATGGAGTTGGCCTTGATTTTGCTAATACGATGCTGATATTTTGCATAGGGGTACTTCCTTTCATGACAAATGTCATGTTCTATGCTGAGTTGGCCTAGGACAGTGCATAGGCCTTGGACATTGATGTCGAAGCTCTTTAGCACGGCATGTCAAAAGTTTAATTTTCTGAATAAGCCTGTCATTGGAGTTTTAGGTAAATGCTTAGAAATAAAAAGCCTATTTTACGGATACTTATATTTATGAAACTTGGTGTTTAATAGAATATAACTTGGAATCTTAAAATATTCTAATAAATCTTGGATGATGGAATAAAATTGGAATAGTTTTTCTTTCAAATTCTATCGTGTGTTGCCTGAAAAAACCCTCAACGTGGCTCTGATGACATGCGTGTCATAGGTTTGCTATCTCTGGCCTTGAGGGTTATTTGAGGTCAGCGGGGGACATGTGTGGCCTTCTCAAAGCAATGGAAGCAATTTCTGGCATAATATTGAATTTGCTATTAAGTACTGACATGTTTTGGCCTCGAAAAAGACAGAGCGGATAAGATCAGATTCGATAGAATACATGGTACTGAACTTCGAGATCATCAGAGGTTACCAGAGGTCAATTTCGAATTTAAATAGCTTATACTTTCAATCATATCGCAGCCAAATGACTATAACTATTGGGGGGGGGGGTTAAATTGGTACAGGGTGCTGACAAGCTCCGTCCCCGGGAATCATACTGAGTGTCTCAGCATAAAGTCACCATAGCTTCGAAATGTGTCTGTACATTTGTATCTCATCTCGATTTTTCTTTGCGCATTTGTTAACAAGAAGTGTCCTGAGTTATCAAAAAATTCCCAAGAGACGTAATGATTCTTTTCTTGTATAAATTAATGCCTATGACAATGGTGTCTTCGATTAACGCCTATTCGGTTTATAAGATGTTTCACTGGGATAATTTACTTTCGGATAGCGGGGTAAACCTGTTCGCATATTTCCTGTTCTAATATCCTTCCCTCCTCTTCTCTTCTATTTCGTCAAGTTTCCCTTGTTCTTTCTCTCTGTTCCCCCTTTCCACCCCCTCTCTCTTTCTCTCTCTCTCTCTCTCTCTCTCTCTCTCATATTCATTACAATTTTTGCTTTCAAAACCTATTTTGTATTCTCCCTACTTTACACATATTTATTGCGCCCTTTCCTCATCTCCTCTCTCGATTTCTCTCTTTCTCTATCTGACCTTCTCTCTTTTCTCCTGCACTCACACAATGTACGCATCTATCACGTATGAGAGTATGCACATAAATTTCTCTCTCCCCTCTCTTTCCCTATCTCTCCCCCCTTTCTCACTCTCTATCACATACACACGCACACAATTGTTTGTTTTTTTTTTCGTTCATTATACGTAGCTTAGTCTTGAATAATATCAGAAGCGTACCCACTGATTGGTGAAGAGTGGGGGGCGGGGAGACCTCCAATATGCTGACTAAGCGGCCATACAGGCCTGTCATTTACCGGCAACGTGTGAGTGTGTACCTCTAATTTGCCGACAAATTGGACGTGTAGACCAAATATGAGAATAAATTTTCTGGTAGAAAGAGTATAAGGGGAGATGCCCTCACCTCAAAAAGAACAACCCTCCGGTACTCCCCAACATCATGTGGGTCATCAGGTGAGAATCAAACTCAATATACGAAGCAATAGATCGGGTAAAATTCCCACCGGACAAAAATTTGGTATTTCTTTGGTAAATTTGAATTAATAAAGGTTTTTATTGTGATTCTATTTCGTACCATTTGTCAAAGGAAGAATAAAATTGATCATAATTTGAATTTAATTTTGAGTCAACAAAAAAAGATTTTAACGTTGAATTGGGTTTGTTAAACACTTGTAACAATATTAACTTAGTTTCCATTTGTTGTGTTTTAGGATAAACCAGAACTTTTAATCTTTGTTTTGAATTACGAACGTGAAGTTGAGTTTCGATTTTTTGTCCGGTGGGAGTTTCTTCCTAGACACAGTCTGCTTGGTTAGTTAATGAATTTTCTTTTACTAAGCATAACTTGGTTTTGGCACGAGGCTCAAGTGATGATCATGATAGCGAGTTATTACTCTGACTATGACTTGCTATATTTATTATTTTCTCTTTCCTTTTTTTCATCCGTTTTCATACACTTCTTTCTTAGTCCTATCATTTTTCATTTTTCTTGCTCATCCTTACAATCACGACTCCTTCTTCCCTTCCTTCACCTTTCTTCTTCCTATTTTTCCTTTCGTTCTTTCATCTTTCTCTTTCTTCCTTTCATGTTCCGCCTCCCTCGATATTCCTCCTTCATTTCTCTTCCTTATAGTTTTCTCTTTCTTCTTTTTTTCTATCACCTCTGGTTCTTCTTTTCATATTTCTCTTTCCTTTTTCATTCTTTCTCCTTCCTCTTTCTTCCTTTCATCTTTCCCTCTCGACCTTTCTCAGTCCTCTATTGTTCATTCCCTGCCTTCTTTCATTCTTTCATCTTTCCTTTTGATGTTTTTCTTTCCCATTTCGATTTTTCTTCTTCCCCTTTTACTTTTCGTTTTCATTTTTGTCTCCCAACGTTCTTTTTCTTTCTTTTTTCTTTCTCCTTCTTTCGCAATTTTTTTTTCTCCCCTGGCCTCTTACTTTTATCATTTCTCTTCCCTCATTTGTCATTTTTTTAAATCCACCCTTCCTCCCTTCACTTTTGTTATTTCATTTCTGGTTTTCATTCTGCCTCTTTATTTCTTTTGTCCTTTCTCTTTCGCATTTCGCTATTTCTTTTCTTCTTTCTCGTTCTTTGTCATTTCAATTCGTTCATTCTCTTTCTTTTTAGTCCTTTCTTCTTCCTCTTTCATCTTTCTCTCCTCTTATATGCTTCCATTTCCAACTTTCTCTTTTTCTTCTGTTTCTTTCGCCCAATATCCTTCCTATTTTGCCTTTTCTCTACTTCTTTCATCTGTCTCTTTTGTCCTTCCTTCCCCTAGTTTTTTTTCCTCACCCCTCTTTCATCCTTTAATCTTTTTCTGTAGCACCTTCTTTATTTCTCTTTCGTCCTTTAGCCTATGTTCTCGTTCTCTTTTCTTCTCTTTCGTCCTCTTTCTTCAGTCCTTCCATTTATTTCTCATATTCATTCTTCTTTTCTCTCTCTTTCGTCCTTTATCCTATTTTCTCATTCTTTTTTTTTTTTTTTTGTCCTTCTCTTGCTCTGTCTTTTTTTTCTTTCGTTTTTCCTCCTTCCTTCACCGTTCTTTCATCTATCTCAATCGTTCTTTCTTTTCTTTTCGCTTCTATTTCGTCCTTTCATCTATTTTCTAGTCCTTTCTTTTTCTTTCCCTCTCTCTCTCTTTCCTCCCCCCCAGTTTCCCCTCCTTCTTCCATCCTTCCATCCATTCCTCTACTCCTTCTTTCTTTTTTCTCTCTTGATTCTCTTTCATTCTTTCTTCATCTCCTTTCATTATCACGCAGGTTCCCTTTTTACCGTTTCATTCGGCGGCAAGGCAATGTCGTAAATGGACAGTTAATAGACAGACACATTGACGGCGAGACAGACGGAGGAGGAATTTGGCAGCAAATAATGGATGTAGGGGAAGGGTTCAGAATGGAAGGCAGGTGAGGCTAACACACCAATGTCGGTCCCTCGGGTTATAGGGTCATAAAATGACACATGCAAAAGATATACAATGAGATACGAAATCACGCACAAAAGAAAGACCAGGGAAGAGGGTGAGTGTCGCAAACCTTCACGTAATTACTAACTACGTCTTGGTGTTCTTATATTCGTATGGAAAAAAAAAAACAGGAATGGAATTCCATCGGACATAAAACTCTCTCTGTGCTTGTGTTTCCAAGAAGAACTCTTTCTACTACGATGTGTCAGTATGTGCCAACAAATGTATGTATATAAAACAGACTAATTACAAATGGTTTACGAGTATAGCAAAGTGTGTGGCTTTGATTTGCACAGGTACTTTTGAAGTCTTGCCTAGTCTGGCACGAGGCAGCAAAAAAAATAGGATGCCAAGTGTGGACCGATTTCACCACCTTGGCAAAATTATCCGTAGAGCTAGTTCCAAAACGATTTCCCCTTAGCGAGGCGCTAATACTAATTTTCACTTAGTTATTTGGGTAAAACTTGCAGAGGCGGGCGCTATATATATATATATATATATATATATATATATATATATATATATATATATATATATATATATATATATATATATATATATATATGCAAAGAAGTTTCCCCTTTGGTGGTTAAGAATGGCTTGATTTTTCAGCAAGTTTTATCATTCCTAGTTTGGCACATGTATGGGACACTCGGAGAAAATATAAGTCATTACAGGAGCCATAGAGTGTGGAAGTAGGATGTCAACTGCTATTCTACAGTGAGACACTATGGGTGCTCATTAAACTTAGTTAGGTCTGGAATATGAACACTTATCTTAAGCACCTAAACAAATCGAACTCACAACAGTAGTAATAAGTGGTTGGCTAGAAAAGTTTGCTAACCATCTCTCTGCCGTGAAGCCATCTATTAATTTTCTAAATTTAGCATGGCTTAGTCGGACACAGGGTCATATGTCTGGGGCACCTGGAGAGGATTGAATAGGATCGGCTGTATAATTCAGTTGGTGCGAAAATAATTGCTTTTTTTAAAGTCATTTTGAACTTTAATGTTTATTTTGGAATAAAGTACTATTGAACTATGTTCATAGAATACGCCATTTTGATGTCTGGATTTTGCTCTATCTACCAACGTTTCGTTTCAACTATTTATTCTGGTTTATTTCAGGTTGTCAAATCAAACATGGGAAAAAGCACATTCGTGCAATTTTGTTGTGTGAGTTCAAAACGGAACGTAAATCAGCGGAAACTGCTTGCAGTATCAACCTAATATTTTGCCAGAGGAACAAATTGAAAAATGAAAAAGCTCAACATGTCACTTGAATGACTTTGAATGACCCTGCAGAATGACCCTGCAGATTTTGAACAAACAAGGCTACTAAACTTTATCTCGCCCGGGGGAGGGTCTTCAACGACGTGGCAGCAACTCAAAACGCCCTCGAAGAATTCGTTGGTTCCAGAACATCAGAATTCCATACTTCCCCGACTGTTCCTTCTCCGTGTAGATTGTGAAGGTTTATATTTCTATTGAACTTTTATTCTAAGCAATGATATACTATCTCAAAGTTGATGCTTCCAAACTGCAATTATTTTTGCACCAACATAATAGTTTGCTAACCACCTTTCCAAGGCGTCCATATTGGTTTTTAT
This sequence comes from Thysanoteuthis rhombus, assembly GCA_963457665.1. NCBI lineage: Eukaryota > Metazoa > Mollusca > Cephalopoda > Oegopsida > Thysanoteuthidae > Thysanoteuthis > Thysanoteuthis major. Next base: position 14,322,723 of record OY735235.1, read on the forward strand.
TTAGTTTGGCTTAATCTGACATCAGGATCGAACTCACGTAAGTAGTAGTCGTCAGCGGGAATAGTCAGCAAACCATTACCTCACGGCAAGGCGTCCATCTTTGCATTGTATATTCCTAAGAAGAAAATAGACTTGATTTGGTTTGTACGTGTCTGAGATTGGTTCTTGTTTTTTCGAACTAACACAGAGCGATACAATTCTATCTCAGGTGCCGGGTCGTGATACTCATTATCATTCAGTCCAGAAGAGCATAAGTCTTATTCGAAACAAAACAGCGATCTTTTACTTAATCAGTTTATTGTTTATAAAGGTCGCCATAGACACTCAGGAGAAATTGAAAGAGTATTACGACGAAATAGGAACAAACATAGTTAGATTTATTGCGAAGTCTGGGAGATAAACAAGACGCCGGAAAACACATTTTAAGACGCTGTGTTTGCCTCTCAATGAAAGGGATCCTTATCTCCACAAGATGCAGAACACGACACTTACTTCTCCTATATCATAGGTTTTACAAACTGCAGAAAATAGGGCATAGCCCTGACCTTTCCTCTACTAACCTCTTATCGCAGGGTTCCTCAGACAATTTCAATCGCAACCCAGTTTTCATGCAATAACTTTACAATATACATATATATACACACACACACACACACATATATATATATATATATATATATAGGGAGAGAGATAGATATACATTGCGTAATATCATACTGAAAGTCTATTGGAAATCATCTCCCGTTATTATTCGGCAAATGTATCATTTGATCTAGACAACATGAATAGAATAAACAATTAAAGAATATGGGGTTGCTGCATCTGCCAGATTATGTGTCCTTTTCTAAATAGATATAATTACATACATATGTATTGGATAATTGATACACACACACTGACGTTAAAAAACAACTGTGAAAAAAGATTAGTGATGGTCGGAAGTTCTTGAGGTAAATAAAAAATAATACAAGAAGAATTTCGGAAAATTTCTACACCCATTCGAACCGACTATGAGGAACATCATCAGAAAGCTCAAAAGAACTTACTAGAAAAATGAACAGGGCCCCAAATTCCGGTACTTCTTTTGAAGACTCAAATATTTACGCATCTTTAGAAGCGACAGAAGACAAAAGGTTTTGCAGGTTCAACACGCGTAAACTCACATAAAGTAACAAAGAAAGAATCACCAAGAGATAAAAAGAGGAAGGAGAATATAAGACGAAGACTTCGGGAAAAGGTTTGTAAAATTAAACAAGGAAATGATGAATAAGAGACAGATTAAAAGAAAAAGATAGAATAAATAAAGACAGGTCTGGTTAGTCACTCAAAAGAAAGCGTCACGTGACCAACGTCTTTTTGGCAATCTGCCGTGTTGGAGTGATCAAATGAAAATTCGAAAAAAAGGCTTGATCGATGGATAAGCCACCTCTCTTGAATTTTTGTTCGTACAGTGATCAATCAAATTTCTGAATTTTCCAAAACAAGCGGACTCTAAGTGTTCAATTTTGCATAAACATACCTTGAAAATTCACACCCCCATTAAAAAACAAGTATTTAGAAAGGTAATTTTAAAAAAACGCCTGTTCTATCCATCATCATCATCATCATCATCATCATCATCATCATCATCATCATCAGTCTTCTAATGTTCGTCGTTGGACATAGACCTTCCCCAGGATTTACCACATTTTTCTATCATGGGCGTCAGAGCCAGTATTTCCTGAATTTGTCTAGTTCATTTCTCCATCTTGTATTCTCGGTTTCGCATGTGACCTCTGAGGATCCACGTTGAAAGTCGTGATGTCCATCGGTTGTCTGTCCTTCTTGCAACATGGCCTGCCCATTGCCATTTAAGTTTTTTTTAAATAGTTCCTATGATGTCTCAGACTCCCGTTTTCTTCCTTATATACTATGATTTTTTGTGGTCTCTCCATGTGAGGTTGAGCATAATTCTCTCATGCACGCATTGCATGCTTCTCAGTTGGCGGGTCTGTCTCTTGGTTAGGTTATATGTTTCAGCTCCATAAGTGACTATCGGAAGAATGTATTGGTTGTACACTTTCCTTTTTGGGATTACATTATAAATAGTAAATGTTTGGATTTTCAATTTTCTTGCTTCATTGGTGGGCCCTGTACACGTTATACAATTATCGCCACACAGCCAACCGGACCAGATTCAGAAACTCGTATTGGCGGCTTTGTAGGCAGTTTTGCTTTCTTATCATATAAAATCCATTTATCAGAACGATATATGCATATGTACTGACATACATGCAAGTACACATACATGCCTACAACTATACCAAAGCTTATATTACTGTTACGATTCCATAGTTTAACAAATAAACTATTGGGGACAAGGGTTTTTTTTTTTAATCATTGCCAAATTTTTCAAACCTTTTTTTCATTGTCACCAATACGTTTCTCACTTATTCTTTTCTCAATTCATTTTTTTATTGTAAATATGCGATAATAGGACCTTGCAACTCAGTAACAGAGATTCCTTGTTGAAATCTGAATTTTAAATCAAATATTAAACAAAAAAATAGCCAGAAGGAAATGTCAGGTAACATCATATGTACATTGTAAATTAACCCATTCAAGAGCCAGTGAGCTATGTCTAGCTAGAAAAAGGCCAAGTTGGTATCACTACTGGGGATCCAAGTGGTAAGCGATGAGGCCAGGTTTGCCAGTTTAGCTCTTTTAGAGCTTTTTGTGCATTTAGCTCCAATGAATGTGTATAAATGGAAATTCAAATCAATCGGTGACTGTACAGAAAAGGATTTTGTGGCTAAGCATTTTTCCAACCCCACTTGGTAAGTAAATTTTAGATTACACCTATTATTGATACAAGTAACTGAGGCCGGCAGAACACAAGATGGAGAGATGAACTTGTCAGATTCAGGAAATACTGGCTCTGCGACGCCCATGATAGAGAATTGTGGTGAATCCTGAGGAAGGTCTATGTCCAACGACGGACGTTAAAAGACTGATGATGATGATGATTATTGATTTTCATTACCTTCTTGTCAATAAATAAGATTAAATTTTCACATAAAAAATCTTTGGACATGGTTTTTTAAGTCCAGAAAAAGCCAAAGATTTCAGGAAAAAAACATCGTTTATTCGTTCACTAATAAATCACTTTTGATTTGGGTCTGAATAAAAAGAGCTTTGGACTTTCCTTTACATTTTAGGATAAGAAAAGATATTCAATACTTCATTCGCCAGGTAGTACCAATTTCGCAACATCAGCAATAAGAGTTTCAATTTTAACTATTTCCGTGCTACATGAGCAGTTTTCATAGCTGTTATAAAGCTGAAAAAATATTTACTTGCTAATGATGATTTTGAAAAAAACCTTAATGACTAATATAAAGTACTTTGAGGCATAGCTTTTACTTTTAAAGTTAGTATGAAGGCATTTGTGAAGAGAAAGATTTAAATGTCAAACATGACCAGTGGAATATTTCGAAGATTTCAACGGAAATCACCGCATTTCTAAGCTAATACAACTTTATTCTTCCCTTGTGTACGATAATTCAGACTTACAAAAACGTGTCCATGTTATCTTGAAAGAAAAACACGCATATTCCTTTCAAGTTTATCTAACCCCCAGTAATTGAAAGCAAAAATAACATTTCTCGACTTTTTCTAGGATATTCGAGAACTAAATGGAATTTGGCACAGAATAACTATTCAATCTTTGATCTCCTTTTTTTATCAAGAGATGTTGACCTGACCCCTTTGCAAAATAATACGTAAAAACGATTTGAAACCGACAAGAAATATAAATACGTGACAAGAATGGTAACAAAATAGCTACCCGAGAAAAACCATCTTTTGAGAGATTTATCTTTTTATCTACCAAGTGTAAATCTTTGCTCCGCCTTTTCATTGATACTTATTATTTATTGTGCTTGTAAAAGTTAAATTGATATAGAATTTGTAACTTCAGATCCCAAGACATTCAATCAGTCTCTCTAAACAAATAGTATAGCGCTGTAGACTCTTTTTTAAATATCATGACGAGGGTTTGGAAATATGTGCATGTGGATGCGTTTGTGGGTATGAGAGACGGGTTAGATGATAGAAAGAGAGATGGGCGAGTCTTTCGGGGTGAAAGACGGGAAGAAACTGATGAATTATGTTTAAAAAGAGAAAAATGTGAAGTTGAGATCAAATGAAAGATTTATTGGAATGAAAACGAGTGATAGAAATTAACGCGAAAGAAATGGACGGCGCCAGAAATGAAGAAAGGTTTTACAGAGAAAGAAGCAAACTCGGAAAAAGATGGAGGAATGAAGGAAGGAAGAAAACAGAAAGAAAGGAAGAGAAAAACAAAGAAAGAAAGTAAAAGCATAAAGAAAAAAAAGATGGGTTTTAAAAAGGAAAAAAAAAAAAAAAAGAGATTTTGAAAAAAGACAGAAGGAAGAAAATGAAAAACGTAAGTATTTTTTTTCTGGGGAATGGAAACAAAGAGAAAGACAGAAAGAAGAAATGAAGGAAGGAAGAAAAGAAGAAGAAAAAGGAAAGTATAAAAAGAAAGTTTGAGAAGGAAGAAACGGAAAAAAATAGGAAAAAAAACTACTTCACGAAAGAAATTCTTTGTGTCAATGAAGACAATATCTGGATGATGTGTGAAGGGGGAAAAACAAAATATAAAAACTATAGAAGAATAATGAATTGAAAAAAAAAGCAAAGAAAGAAAGAAACAGGCTCTTTGTGGCAAATGAAGACAATAAAAGAAGAAAAATGAACGAAAAAAAGCACTGAACGAAAAGAAAGAAAGAAGCTCTTTGTCACAAATGAAGACCATATCTAATCGCAAAGGAAAAAGGAGAAAATGTGAAGACTATCGTAGAATATAAAAAAAAAAATGGAAAACAACGAAAGAAAGAAGTTCTTTGTGGCCAATGAAGACAATATCTGGATGATGTGCGAAGGGAGAGAAAGAAAGTGTGAAAACTATTCGAGAATAAAGAATTGAAAAAACAAGGAAAGAGAGACGAAATTACGATCCTGTCGCTATCTCAACCCATTTAACTTCGTCGTACTCCACCGGCTTCCCTTCACTTTTCCAGAAAACACGAGTCGGCCAATTAGAATCCGTTTATCTTTTTATTGGTTTCGCTGATTTTCAGATAAACTTTTCATGGTTTGTTTATTTGCGAAGTTTTGTTTGTTTAAAGGTTGTAAATCAGCACCAGAGAACGGATAAGCGAGACGTTTAGAACTCTCAGAAATCTTCAGGGCCGTTCAGAGACTATAAACCCTTTTGTCGCAAAGATCCGAGCGTGTATGCATTTCCTTCAGTAATTTCGTGAGACATTTAGCCTCGATGAAAATGTTCACTTAGAACTTATCAAATCTTCTACCTGTTCGCTGCCAGTGATGTGATAATTGTCTTAGTAAGTCATCAATCCAATGCTGTAGACGAAATTGCAAGTCGTCAATCTAGTGGAGGGACCAGCAAACCCTTTCTGTAACGGCCCACTTATGATTTTTTTTTTAGTTTTGCCCACGGCCAACATGAACATTTTGAAAAATCCTACGTATAAAGATATTCCCTTGAGGCCTACAGATTTGAAATATCCCATCGTCATCAGTTTTTTAACGTCCATTGTTGGATATAAACCTACCCCTCGATCCGCCTCATTTCTCTATTATGGGCGTTGCAGAGCAAGTATTTTCTGAATTTGTCTAGTTCATCACTCCATCTTGTATTTTATCAACCTCAGTTTCGCATGAGGTCTCTGGGGATCTATGTTGAAATATTTACTCTGCAAGTGAAAATAATTCCCCAAAAGTCTAAATTTCGGACAAAAATGATTCCAAGTTCTATACTAACTGAACTAAATATTGAATGTATCGAGAACTTTATGAAATAAACCCATCACACATCGGATATTGAACTACTGATACTGGTTCATTTTAGCATTATAGCTACATTGTAAATATAACCAACCTCTCAATCCCCCTCCCCATTTTAAAATTTGAATGAGGACCAAATTCTCGAAGTCCTTTGTAGTTTCTGTACATGCTGGGTAGGTCACATTTCGATGATGACAGAATACCAAAACTTTTTATTGTTCGGTGAATTATTCATATGTTAGGGATAAAAACAGACAAAAAAAGAAAATTCCCTGATCTGAAGACAGATTTTTCATGAATATCTGAGAGTAAATTATTTCCCCTCGTGGTGAAACTAAGAGAAACAATTAGCAAAAAAAAATTTTCCTTCTCATGTCAATAAGCTCAATCATGTTTGAAGGGTAAGCTGAATTTTGACGGTCTTCAAGCCAGGGATTCTAGTACCGGCTCTGATCTTCTGCAGCGTCAATGGTAATTTATTACTTATCTCTTACATATATATATATATATATATATATATATATACACACATACATATATATATATATATATATATATATATATATATATATATATATATATATATATATATACACACATACATATATATATATATATATATATATATATATATATATATATATACATATACATATATATATATATATAGTAGAATCAGAATTTGGTACACGGACATGTTTATGTTTCTGCCCTATCTGGGCTTCTTCGGGCGATTCACCTTAGGAAGCTGAGTTAGCTGTAAAAACATAAACGCCTTTGTATAGCGAATCCTCATTCTACTGTATTGCTAGCTCTATTCTGAACCAACTTTACATTCAAAGTTGAATGTATCGAGCACTCTATGAAATGAACCTATCATACATCAGATATTGCATTATATTATGTTACATTGCATTCCTGATTTATACCATACATATGCGTATGTATGTGTACGTGTGTGTCTTTTTGAGTAATGGTTTTGTGTTCATAGTTATATTTTTTAGCTCACACACACACACACACACACATATATACATATACATGCATATATATATATATACACACACACACATATATATATATATATATATATATATATATACATACATATATATGTATATATATATATATATATATATATATATATATATATATATGTATAAAAAGTTGACGATAGGAAAAATAGTTGTACTTGAATTGAATTTATTGTACAAACATGTTTTGCCTTTCGGCT
>OY735235.1:14332330-14399830 GCA_963457665.1 Thysanoteuthis rhombus
GTATCGTTTTTCGTTCCTTCTCCCCGATTGTATTTATTTCAATTTCATGTTTTCATACACCTTTGACTTTACAAAACGACATTTTCGAGAACACTGAAGTCTTGTCAAGAATTAAATTTTATAAAGAAACAGATTTAAGGACCGGTAAAGATGAAAAGAAGACGACTGAATTGTGGTACAGCTCTTATTAATCAGATGCACGTTAACTAAAAGCCATTCATGAGTTGAAAAAAAATAACATTTTCGCACACACTTGCAGACGTGCCGTATACAGGCGGGCACGCACACCCTTTATCTCTTTCTTTGTAACTCTCACCGTCTTTCTCTCTTGCTTCGTCATTTTATCTATTTTGAGATACCTGTTCAGGTGAGTACGTTTTGGTTTCATCTCACCTGTCTGGCATCATCGAAATGTCTTTAATCTTTACAAAGAATTGAATACTTTCTTTTCAACAAGTCGAGCAGCAAATGAAAAAGTTCTTTTTTCAATCGTTACGAGCAAAACAAAATTATCATTCCTTTGAATTTCTATCTTTGTCTCTCTGTCTGTCTCTCTGTCTGCCTGTCTGTCTGTCTCGACACCCCACTTTTGCCAATGAATTAAAAAGCACTCGAAAAAATACGGATTTGAAAATATATTAAATTGATTCTCCACTTCAATGGATTCGTTGAAATACAACTCACTCCAGCGTATTTCATAGCGTATTTTCTTTCAACTATTAAATCGATATATATATATATATATATATCTACACGAATATATATATATATATATATATATATATATATATATATATATACATGTATATATACGTGTTTGTATGCACATATCTATAAGTTTATGGCGTATGAGGTAGGATGCAAACCATGACACAACACTTAGTAAGTACGTCTTGCAAACGAATTCGCTAATGCAGTGTGTTTGACCCTCACTCACGCCAGACTTAGTTAAGCTTAGTAAATAACTATACATATATATATTTATATATATATATAGTGAATAATTGGATGAGGTTTATCCGACATAGTGGTTATTTAGCAAACTATACTTGAACTTCGATTCGGGAAAATAATAATTTTATTTTTTATTGACATATTTCGAATGTTGTTCATACGTTTTAAAAATGTATCTGGAAAAAGATAGGCGAAAGATATGAGATTCGGGGAGGTGGGGAATGGAAACAGGTTCGATTTTAGCTCTTATCTTTACTGCCAAAACGGTGTGTCAGTGTCAGTGGCTGAGTTGAGCAATATTGTCGACTAAATCATCAAACACCCACACACATACACATACACATACTTACTCACACACACACGAACACTTTGGTACATGGTGAATAACAGCGCATGCGTAAAATAAACATATCGTTTAATTCCATTTCTGCGTTGAGGAAGGATAGAATATTGGACTCCTGCTTTGGAATGAAGGTTTCGATCGGCGGTGGAGTGGATATAGCCACACTGAAAGTCATAACGCGATAAAACAACCGTATGTGGATGACGCAATTAACATCCTCCATAAGGGGATTGAGCACTCTCAGGTGGTTGACCCATCTGCAAAAATGCCCTTCTAACCTTTGAATCGAGCACTCTAGTAGATGGTGAATTACGACGTATACGGAAAAAATATTTTCACCGGATATCAAAACAGCTGTCTGTGGATAACACTACATATACGATGGAGTAAGGATTCGCTACACAAACACGTTTATGTTTCTATCTTGCTTGGGCTTCTTCAGGCGATTCAGTTTATTATTAATTCTTAATCAAGACATTTTTTAAGTGTCTGTCTATATTTCTAGGTTGTCTTCCTTTTATTCTCTGTCTGTCTGTCTGTCTGTCTGTCTCTCTCTCTCTCTCTCTCTCTATATATATATATATATATATATATACATATATATATATATTTATATCTATATAAAACCACCCTGGACATCTTATTCCCTTGATATTACTATGAACACTATCATTATTCTTATACCTCTTGCCACCATAAAGAAGAACCGCTCTCATCATAATTATCTTCGAGATGTGATAACAGACCAAATCCAGAATTATAAAATTAAGAAGGTCATATAGAAAGGGACCTTAACTTTTGGAAACAGATATGAGTGAGAATAAAACACTTTCAAAGAGGAAACATACCACAAAAAACTGATGAATTAACTACACACTGATAACGGAAATGCTTACACTATGTCCTCCTGATTTATAATTTATAACTACCAATAATCACAACATCCCAAAAAAATAAAACAGAAAAAATGGAATAATCGATGACCAACCACTTGATATATATATATATATATATATATATATATATATATATATATATAGATAGATAGATAGATAGATAGATAGATAAATAAATAGATGGATGGATAGTTAGATAGATATAATAAAGAGAAGACAACCAGGAAAAATAGACTCCCCCAGAAATGGCCTAATTAGGAATCTAAAGTAAACCGAATTAATCGCCTGAAGGAGCCTACACAGAGCAGAAATATAAACGTATTTGTTTAACAAGTCTTTACTTCATTACATATTAAGCTTTACTCTGAATCAACTTGATGTTTTACGTTGAATATTGCATGTACTTCCTTAAATAAACCCATCACGCATCAGATATTGCATTGTATCATATATTGCATTCCTGATTTGCATTATATATATATATGTGTGTGTGTGTGTCTGTGTGTGTATGTGTGTGTGTGTTCTATTGTTTCTCAACACAGATAATCTAATTATATTATGGACAATGAATGAGATGATTATTTGGATTCACCAGTTATTTAAGCCATCGCAACACGAATAAGATCATCTAAATATAAATTTGCGTTCATCGAAAAATTATTTTCATCTCATCACTTAATGACACCTTAGTATCCCAAAATGGAGATTTGTTCCCATGGCCTTCTAGCCCATCAGTATCCAAATATACGGATTTGTTTCCATGGAATTCTAGCCCCTAAATAACCCAATATGAGGATTAGTTTCCATGGGACGCTAGCACGTAAATGTCCCAATAGGAGGATTCCATAGCGCTCTAACCCCTACGTGTCCCAATATAAAGAGTTGTTTCGATGTCCCTCTTCCCCTGAAGTGTTCCAATGGGAGGGTTTGTTTCCAGGGCCCTTTAGCTTGTAAGTGTCTCAATATAAGGATTTGTTTCCATGGCTCTCTTACCCTTAAGTGTCCCATTATGAGGATTTGTTTCCATAGCACTCTAACCCCTAAGTGTCCCAAAATAAGGATTCGTTCCCATGGGACTCTTACCCTCAGGTGTCCCGGGGGAGGTGTTTCTGTGGCCTTCTTACCTCTTTAGTGTCCCAATACGAGGATCTATTTCCATGGCTTTTTTTTTTCAAAGGAATGGATGATGGTAAAACATTCTTGTTTTCATTAAACGTTTTACAAATTTCAGAGCTTTTTGAAAGTATTTCATCGAATAAATTTTATTGTCTCTTCAACATTTTTTGTTACCTTGAATACCTTAAAAAATCAATTCACCGATCATCGAGACTAGTCTGGTTAATCTATCAATGGAGACCGTCACGTGATAAATGTCTATTTGCAGCATAAAGTGCTGGGGGTGATCAATCAGAAAAATCGGTAAGAGGTCGATCAAATGACGGTTTCTCCTCTCACCTTTTGTTGGGCAGTAATCAGTAAAAAACACATTTTCAAGAAAGAATACAAGCAAACATTAACTACGAACCGATTTAGCTTTAACTTACATTGCAAACTGTCACCCCCCCCTCAATTCTATTTAGTGGTGGAATTAGAAAAAAAACATTTTTGTAAACTTGATAAAGAGTAGATGCTTGAATTTGCAGCCCTTTAACTCCATCAGTACGACCTGCACACAAGATACATACGTATACACAGTTTGGGTAATGTTTAACAACTGTATCGTTCCAGACGGACGCAGGTGTGGTGTCATGGCTGACTTGGATTTTATGACATGAAGCATGGTGCTGTTATGTGCAGTCAAGTCAAAGGGGATCAGGATTCGTCCTGGAACCTGAAGACCAGTGCTTTTATGCCGTTTGCGACAATACTTGCAAAGACCAAATAGATGTTTTGCAGATAAGCCATTCACACATTCACCTGTGTGGTATCCCCACATTAAACTCACCTTACGTCACACCCTATTCTCATGGGCAAATGGGATAATAACTCATACATCGTGTGAATATTCGAAGTCTGCTTTTATATACAAATTGCATACTTTCTTCACACTAAGATAAATCATTTAATATTTCAATGAGTGATGACCAAATACGTAGGTTTCAATTCAAAGGCTTGACAAGTTATTATGCATAGTCGTCTGCTGGATAAACAAGACATTTGGCTACACCCTAGACCAAGTGTCCTGATCGAAGGGGTTTCACAGAAGCGAGTAATCAAGGGATCCCTAAAAAAATAAAAGCTAGAGCACTTCCTAGTCCCTAACCTGCCAACCATCATCCAGACATAATATCCAATTCAACATCTCAGAAATGTTTATACATGCTTTACAGTTAGGATTTATTTCTAATAAACTTTTTTATTTTAATAGTAACATTTTTACCTATTTTTCAACTTCTGTCTCTTTTTACCTGGGATATTTTCCCCAGTGTCATTTTTAACTGGGCCATTATTACCTGTAATCATCTAATGCAGCACCTCTCCTTGAATATATCCTTTTGCCTCGTGGAAATGTGTCAATGCCCATCATATAGATACGTATACCATTTTGATTATTTTTTATCAGTTGATATTTTTCAAAGATCTTCCTCACAAATATATCTAACTTTTTGTGAATATATATCCCTGTTTGATACAGTAATATGAAAATAAGTTTTGCTCTTAATAGTGCTATAAACGTACATGAACATGGACTATTATCAAAATCTTAGTTTTTAATTGAAGGCACTAGGAAACCTTTCATCAAACAAATTTATGGGATAGCTTAATAGACAGACATGAACTGATTGAGATAGATATTCAGATAGATAGGAATGAACTAATTGAGATAGATAGATAGATAGATAGATAGATAGATAGATAGATAGATAGATAGATATGAACCGACTTAGAAAGATATTCGGATAGATGGACATGAAGAATACATAGATTTAACAGACTGAGATAGATAAATATGAATCGATTGAGATAGATAGATATTAACCAACTGAGAGTGTTATTCACATAGATATGAACCAAGGTAGATATTTAGATAAATAGATATGAGCCGACTGAAATTCATATTCAGATAAACATGAACTGACTGGAAAAGACAGATAGATAGATAGATAGATAGATAGATAGATAGATAGATAGATAGATAGACCGACATATATATATATATATATATATATATATATATATATATATATATATATATATATATATATATATATATATAGATAGATAGATAGATAGATAGATAGATAGATAGATAGATAGATAGATATGAATCGACTGAGACAGATAGATAGATCATAAGGCAGATATTTTCTCTGTCTGATGGTAACTGATAGTGTTCTCAACTCTTTACGTGACACAATGATACGCTTCGATTCTCCTTGGTGTTCACTTTGAATAATATCGAGCCAATATTTTACTGTCATTTTATCTCAATTTAATGTTACGTAGATTAAAATAGAAATAAATAAAGGAAAGATGAGAACAAAAAAAGCCCCAATGGCGAGGGCGCTTCTCACCTCAAGGTTTCTCCTGCAATTTAGACGTCAGCACAAAACGTTTAAATTGGAAGCACACCATTCCGCTTGAGTGGCGGTTGACAATACTTCCATTTTTACCCCCGACCGAACGCCATATTGAAAAAAAGTTTAGACACTATTCATTGTACCTGTCTCTATGAATGAATGTCCATTATATATATATGCATATATATATATATATATATATATATATATATATATATATATATATATATATATATATATATATATATATATATATACGAATTTTTTTTTCAAAACAGTTTTGTGACTTCGCCCTCTATTAGCTCTTGAAACGAGTGACAGGTTTTGTGCTAGGTATTTCATCAAATTTCCGCCATAAAAATTCTTATTGTAACGATTATTCTGTTTCTTCTTTTTTTTTTTCTTGGTTAGATTTAATGCAACTTCCCTTTTTTATTAAGAGTGTTTGTTTTCTCTGACATATTTCATTATTTTCTTTCTTTTCATCTTTAATTGTTTGGTGACATTCTTCATCTTCATTGTTATTTTTTGACCACAATACTTAATAGAAATGAAAATTAAAAACTCCTTTTTATATTCTCGATTTTTTCACGCCCTTTGTCTGTTGCAGGCAACCCCAATGTTGCAGCCAGACACGAGTGTAGGGTTTATTTTTACTTATATTAATAATTATAATTGCAATACCAACAATCCGATTACTTTTTTTAATTCAGTAATAAAATTGAAGCTACTATTGCCAAACTTTCAATTCCTATCTCAGTCATACTGACGTAAGTCTGGGTACTAGTTAAAATTAATAGTTAAAAATCAACCCTGAAAACTTTTTTCTGGATCCACACCGCCCACTCTCTTCCTGTCCTGTATTACTTACTGCCCTTGAGGATGATCCGTGACCCTGATGGCTATTAATTACAGAATTTGACTCAAGTTCAGTAAACCTCACAAAGTCAATTTGAGCTGCCTCAACTCAACTCAACTAAACACAGTGTTGAATCCTTCAAGAAACTTATTATAATCTTTCAACGGAAAAAAAGGACATCCTCAATTTCTCAAAACCTCCAGACCTCAATTCTTTTTCATATCAACACTCACACCAACCAATTTCCAAAGCAATACCGTCCCCATGGCTCCAGAGAGGAGTTTTTTTAAACAAGTAGGATGTGGAGATAGGAGACGGGTAGATAGGATTTGGGAATAAGACCCAATTCTTTTGGAGAAGTGCAGTCTAGTGATAGACCAAGAAAGGACAAATGGGGCCGAGCTTCTTATCCAGACTTTCGTATAAACATCCTGGCGCGTTGGGGTCAGCGGTGTGCTGAGAATATGTAAACAAGCACTGGTAAACACACGAACAGATAAGTATGTTAAGTTGTATACAAGCATTTACAAAAACGTATGTCTTTGTTGCGAATATAGTTATAAAGTCTTCGCTATGTTTTTCAATGCTACGCGGTGGGGCGGAGTTGGAAGGTTGAAAGTTGGCGGGAAATCAGCTTTCGTGTCAGAATCTGTTTATATTTATGACCTATGAGGATGCATAAGAAGAAGTAAACTCCAATGAATGTATTTAGAGACTTTCTAAGAAAGTTTTTCCCGGGAGGATGAAAGTAATCCCGAAAATCATAATTGTTAGCAATCTACAATTAACAAGTAAAAGGAAGGGATGTAGGTACTGTTAATATTTCAATGTTTATTCGCGTCATCTTCGGAACAATATGCACGAGACTTTTATTGAAAAGTTAAATGTAAGAACAGAATCAAACAATTAGAATAGAAATAAATATAAGCTGTTTGGTAACAGAAAAAATCGTTTAGATTATTCAGTGGAAATATGATATATATTTAAAATCTATTTCAAATACAAATTTTATAGTGCCACGTATTTTCCAGATAATTCCATTATCTTCTAACATTCTACAGGAAACTACAATTTTCCTTGAACTTATCATTTTACTGAAGAAAAATCCGTTCTGAGCGGTTTTGTTGCCTATCAGAGAATTGGAATTTTTTTCTATATATACATCTATCTTTGTTGTGTAGATAAGTATTTAATTCTTTATCTTTTCAATGGTGTACTAAGGTAGCAATTTCTCTTTCAAGCATATATTGTATGTTTTTTTCTGTTTAATTTTCTGTTGTTGCTTCGTTTGCGGACAGGCTGTTTCAAAACAAGATTGAAACTATATAAAACCTTTCCGAAGTTCTGAAATTATAAATTCGAGATCTTTTTTATAATTCCCAGGTATAAATGGTAATTAGAAGGTGAAATATCTGGTAAATATGGTGAAAAATTCGCCGCAAAGATGCAACAAATTCTATTTCGTCCCCCCCCCCAAAAAAAATTTTTAAATAGATAAATAAATACCGTCTAAGATTATTCAAATGGAATAATAAGCACTTCTTGCTAACTAAATCCGGACGCTTTTCGTCAGTTTATGCCTTCCGTTGATTTAAAATCAGTAGTGATTTTTTTGAATTTCGTTGGATAAATTGAACACTCCTGATGTCACCTCAAAGCAAGACAGAACAAACTCTTTGGCTAACAAAAAGAAAAAAGAAAAATGCATGCTGATATGACAACAGTCATAATACAATCAAAAGCAATTTTTCCATCGAAGTTAGATAAAACTAAACATTCCTAATGCTATCTAACGATAGGAAAAAAGAACGAACTTTTTGGCCAACTCAATAAGATAAAACAAACCCAAAGAACAGAGAAATCAAAGTTGGCAACAATAGCCAAAACAGTTGGCTGCTGAAACACTCAGGAAAAAAATGTCCATATCCTAAACGTGAAAAAAAGATATTTGAGGAAAACGACAAGTACGTAATAAAATAAAAAGATTAAACAGCTAGAGCAAAAACAGCAAATCTCTCCTCAAAGGACAAGTTAGGAAAATGAACAAACGATGAACAAAGGGAAAAGATTTATAACTGAATTGATATAAATTTAAGTTTTCGTGATTTATTCGATCTGAGTACCATTTTTTCATAAGTATGTTATCTTCTATGTTTGTAGTGTAGATAGGCATCTATTTGTTCGTACTTTGAATAAAGTGTATCGAGGCAGCAATTTTTCTCTCTTACTTATGAGAAACCATCAATAAAAACTATCAACATAGGTTCCTTCAGTTTTCAAATTGGTATGGATGACTGTCAGGTTATTTATGTTTCACGCGTAGAAACCGAGCCAATGTAGCTAGAGGGCTGGAATTTTCAACATTTACTCTTCGTGTCTAGAAGAGAAAAAAAAACGATTTTCTTTTTGCTTTACTGAAATCCCCATCCAAAAGAGTTTTCAGTGGTTGGATCATTTTGCAATGTAAGTTTATGCTAAATTGATCCCTCATTCTGTGCCCGGCTGCATTCACCCTGGAGAGGGGTTATTCGGACCCAAGTAACGTATCAATTAATCTTGCTTTTCTAAATTTTGTTATTGATCATCCCGTACTGTCAAGTGACCAACCAGACCTGTTTGTATGTATGCATAGGTTTGGAATTTATCATACTGACGAAAAAATTAACCCACATACCTACAAAATTACACGTTGTACATGCATACCGCTATATACATATATCTATAATTAATTGTCACCGATGGGGTATGTACATTTGAATATGCTTACACTGCATTGTGAGATATGAGCGTGACAACCCAAAAGTGATCGGGGCTATGCATACCTTTGGAAACACGACCTTGCATTGTGTTATGACACGTTTTTAGGAGAAAAACGTATCCAGGTCTTCTCCGCTCACCGAGAGTTGAATGTTCCTATCAAAACCTTTCATAAGACGAAATAGTCTGTTGTATATATACAACGGTGGACTTCGTCTCAGTTGCGTCCGCCAGGGAAAGGGTGAGTCAAAAGGAAGTGAAGCAAAGAATTGAACGCCATCAGTTTAAGTGGAAAAATATTTTGAGCGTTCCCAGACCATGATGGTATATTAGGCTGAGTCTCCTGAGATTTTGGGTGAGAGACAAAGGGTTCTATCCTTGTTTATACCCGCATGTGTTTGTTTGTTTGTGAGTGCTGTGTGTTCTGACGCTCCTGGCCATAGCGTTTTGTACACAGACTTGAAAATTGATATCAATACCCCACTAGATCCCATTCTAAAAATAAGGGATATTTTTGATGTTTTTTTTTTTTTTTCCAATATCTTTTTCATCTTTTCGGGGGTCTATTCAGACAGGTGTAAGAATAGCATCTATATTCTGCAAAACGCTTCCACATGTTTTTTGTTTTATTCTAGATGTCGTTTTATTGGGCAACGTCATTGATGTCATATACAGAATTTATTCTGACCATGTTTATTCTTTGATTGGATTTTTTTTACATGAATTCAAATTTTGACGCTACGTCTGTTGAATTATTAACTGTAATGTCGAACTTCGAAAAGCGGGTGTTGCTTTTTGGAACACGCATTTATGCCTCAATATGTGTTAGTACAGACTGTGGTATAACTATTTTTAATCTATTAAAATGAAAACCACTTATGAGTCATGATCTCATGAATAAGCATAGAAATACATAACAAAATTCGACTGGAATTTTGTTTGTTATTCAAATATAGCGGGGAAGAGGCGCCCTTACGATGGCTACGCCCCTGCTTAGGATCGACCACGTATCATGTTACAAATTATTAAGTCCGTTTGCGATATGTGAAATAGACTCGGAGGCAACAAGCACTCGAAATAGCGTCACTCTCTTCAACCAGTGCTATCTTATCCAAGAGGAGAAATGAATCCAATTACACACACACACACACACACACACACACACACACACACATATATATGTATATATATATATATATATATATATATATATATATATATATATATATGCGTGCGTGTGTGTGTGTGTTTGCATTTTGGGTGTTAAGTTATCCAACAAAATGTAGATTAAAATAACTATCAGAAAGTGAAAAGAAAAACTCAAGAGATATTCTTATGTTCTTATTATTCCATGGGCGTAGTTCGATGCATTTCGACGGGGGAAGCCATCTTTTTCGAAAAAAAAAATATGTGCAACAGTTTACAGAGAAAATGCTGAAGAAGAAATCCAACGCAGATATTTTTTTCTCTTGAAAAGATGGCTGTTCTGTTCCGGCAGCAGCACAATTTTCTTTTATTGTTCATGTTCATTCTATTTATGCTGTCTTAATTGAGTGATATATTAACCGTGTAAAAACGGGAGATCATTACAAATATGTTTCTATATGATATAACGCAGTATATAATTCATTCAGTCGGACCAAAGATTTCCATTTCTTATATATATATATATATATATATAATGCGTACTTTAGAGAGTGAGACAGACTCGGGAGTGAAGTTTTTGGTGGTAAGATTTATTAATCCTTATATGTCAATAGTCCATACATGTTTCGGGATTTCTCCCATCATCAGTGGTGTGTGTTGTGTGAGTGTAAATTAAAATGTACCATGTGGAACCAGAGTCCATAGCCAGGGGCTATGCATTGTGGGTCAGTTTTGTTGTCAGGGCTACTAGAGGCCTCCTGCTGAATGTAAGAATGACCAGCAGGTATTGAGATTTTGGTAAAGCAGCAGCAGTTGGTCTTGGGGAGGGCAGAGTGTGTCAAGGTAGGTGGTAGTGTTATGGAGGTGGATTTTTTGGTATGTTTGGGATAGTGTAGAAGGAGGGGTGGTGGGGTCAAGGAGCTACATAGGTATCAACCTTAAAAGTTACTGAAAATGTTTTGGCTATGATTTGGACAGAGGTTATAACAGGCTAAGGTGAAGTTTTTCCTATGGGTCTAGGTGACTTTGAAGCTTCCATTATTGAATGTGTCTCAGATGTGAGTGTGAGGATATTAATGGTAGGAGTTGTGTGTATTAGTGTTCTGTGTGGTGAGGGTTGTTCAGTTTAGTATTTAATCCATTAGGATATAGGGTTTTAAATTTGTTGATCCACATGTCTTCGTGTTTTTCTAGAACTTTAGTTATGTCAATTGGAGTAGTTTTTTTCTATTTTTTCTATGATGGTGAAGCTAGCGTCAGTGGCAAAGTTGTGGTCAGGTGTGCGAAAGTGTAGTTCTACAGGAAGTGGGCTACGATCATTTTTTGACTTAATCCTATGTCTATAATTGTTGAGTCTAATATTAAATTGCCACTCGGACTTGCCTATGTACTGTAACTTACCTCTATTTCATTCTAGAAGGTATATAATGTTCTTACTGCGGCAGTTGCTATTGTGATATATGTGGTAACTCTCTTTTGTGGTGGTGCTTGTGAATGTGTTGGTGTACTTGAGGTGGTTGCAACATAGACTGTTTCTTATGTTGCAAGGTGTGCAGAATTTAATTGTTCTAGGTATATATATATATATATATATATATATATATATATATATATATATATATATATATATATTATTGTGTCATCCACAGACAGCTGTTTCGACGTATTACATCTCTTCAGTGTGGCTATTAACCAAGTAGTGATGGGAGATCATTTTGAATAGGAATTTCAATGCAATATAACGCAGTTGAAAGCAGTTTTTTGGCTTTAGCATTGCCAGTAGCTATTTAGCTCAATGTTGAGAGCGTTGCTACTTTGAAACGACTAATCTATCGGTGATAGGTTCGATTCCTGCCGCCCATTTTCTTTAACCGTTCATTTTATTTACGTTGTCTAAATTGATTGATATATCAACCGTGTAACGTCGGTAGATCATTTCAAATAAGTTTCTATATGATATAACGCAGTATATAATTCATTCAGTCGGACCAAAGATGTCTATATATATATATATATATATATATATATATATATATATATATATATATATATATATATATATATATATATATATATATATGAACATACAGTGAATACATTAAGTATGCGACGTTTTTCAAAATGTTCTGTTGAATCTCCTTATACATCCCCAATTTAACAGAATTTAGACTAAAGACTTTCCTATATTGAATCTTGTTTCAGTATATTTCATCTTTGGTTCTCATTCAGTCAATTTTGAAACTTTATAAAATGAATCTTTTGAAACATATTGAATTGCACTTCCTATAATATCTATATAGCTATCTTTGTGTATGTGTGAGTATGTGCTTGTATCAATATGTTGGTATGTTTGTGTCCCTGCTTGTGTGTGCTTTTGTATGTATGTGTACAAATACATACATATGAAAGCAAGTGTCAATATGAGAATCTATTTCTATGTGTAGAAATTCATCAATATACATAAACACAACTGATTGATGTGAAAATTCTGATTCTTTATCAAAGAGGAAGTCAGCTTCCCGAAACAGCTAATGAGAATGTTGATAAAAATATGTTCCTGTAATAAAGGAAGAAATATTTATTTGATCTGATTAAATCAAAAATATCTTTACGTTCATTTCATATTTATTTGCTCTCGTTGGGAAGTCAGGATATATTGCCCTTAACTCTCTATATTCTAGACATATCACCCGATAATCCCTCTAATCTTCAAACAAGAAAATTCAGAAAAAAGACAGGAGAAAGAAGAGGGGATAGGGAAACGAAGGGAAAGATCATGCTTAGTTAGTCACTCAATCAAAACCGTTATGCGTTTAAAGTTTTGGCAGTATGCCGTATTAGGGATGATCAATTGAAAAATTCGGAAAAAAAAGGGGTGATGAATGAATAAGTTGTTTCTCTTGCCTTTAGTTTAATCATGTTATGATCACAATTGAAAATCCAAATGTTCAAATATCAATTTTCATCAAAAATAATACTTGTAAAATGTTTTTATATCGTAATACATTACCAATATAAACATCAATTGTCTCAAAGAATAGCAAATTGCTCTTCTTCTTCTTCTTCTTCTTCTTCTTCTTCTTCTTCTTCTTCTTCTTCTTCTTCTTCTTCTTTTTCTTCTTCTTCTACTACTTCAGATGGTACACGTATCATTGAACTTATGGTTCGTTTTTACTATCTATATATGGCCTTTAAATATAAATTTTAAAAACGTAACAGGTCTGGTGAGTCACTCAATAGAAAATCTCAGATAACCAACGTCTTTTGGCATCATGCTGTGTTGCAGGTGATCAATTAAAAGAATTGGAGGAAAAAAAGTTGATCAAAGAATTAGTTACTTCTTGCATATTCTGTTTTGGTGTGATCACTGAAAAGTCTTCGAAAAAACAAGCGTTAATGCTGCTGGACACAGCCAAGGAACTGAGCAAACATTCACAACCGCCCTCTTTCGCTTTCATTATCGGCCAAATCTCATTGGACACCGGTTCTCGTACGGTCATTGGAGTTAAGCAACGTCGAGCCGGGTCAGTATCTAGATGGGTGACCGTCTGGGAATACAAAATGTCATAAGTTGCTAAGGATCATGTTAAGAGTCTCCCGGAGCGATCTCGATGGCCTTCCTAAAAAGCAGACCGATCTCTATACCACGCTCAATAACACAAGTCAACCCCCCCTTTCAAAATAGAGCCTTTTAATGGCCTAGCTGCAAGCGGCAAGAAATAAACGATGGACCATTTTCAGATGAAATTCTGTAAGAACAATCCCGTTTAGTTTTCACTATTCTTCTTCCCCATTGAAAAATACCATATGCTTTTTTCTGGTCAATTCGTGCACGTGTTAATCGTTAAAGGTTTGCCTGAAGTACTAGAGATTTTGTTATCTGCAAACCCCATACATACATAATAAATGTTTATGTTTGATAACATACATTGAAAAATGATGGTCTACAAAGTGAAAAAGTTTCAGGGTTCGTTAAACTCTTTGATGTGCCTATCTACAATTCAACACTTATTTACATTTCTGTAATTTGTACGACAGGCGATGTTTTTGATCTGATTTGTCCAGGAAATGTGTGGATTAATGTTGAAATATTATCTTGAGAATCTTGACGCGTAATTGAGCATGGAACAGAAGGTAAGCAAAAAAGGTCGTTTATATTCGTGAGCCGGACGGAATGTATATTCATAAATTTTACAACGTGCTGACAATAATAATTTCAGATGCTTTCACAGATGGTTTTATTCCCTTATATATATATATATATATATATATATATATATATATATATATATATATATATATATATATATATATATATATATATATATATATATATGTATATATATACATATATATATATATATATATATATATATATATATATATATATGTATATATATACATATATATATATATATATATATATATATATATATAGAGAGAGAGAGAGAGAGAGAGACAGACAGACAGACAGACAGACAGACAGACAGACAGACAGACAGACGGAGAGAGAGAGATACGTATATATTCTCAATTTGTAAAAAAACATATTATCCGTAGTAAACGTTTGATCACGGTGCTCAATATCTAACACAATGAAAAAAAGCTATTAATATGCAAAAACAGTATAAAAATTACAATGTTAACAGTTTGTGCCCCTCGCAACAAAATGTTAACTTTCACCGTAAATATGTGCATGCAATTCATATATATATATGATTAAATGATTGAGTCATCCACGGACTGCAGTTTTGTTATATTACCACTCTTCGGAGTATTCAAAATCCCTTTTGGTACCACGATGTAGGATCGAAACCTTCACTTTAGACCCAGAGGTGTGTCTGTATATATATATATATATATATATATATATATATATATATATATATATATATATATATATATATATATATATATATATATATATATATATATATATATATATATATATATATATATATATATTGTTAACAAGAAATGGATATATAATTCGACAGAAATGATTACAAATTGCATCACATCTAATGAAACTGTTTTTGAAATGATTGCGCATGATCAAACAACAAATGCATCATTGTACCTAGACAACGCAGATAAAATAAACAATTGAAAAAAATAGGACTGCTGCAGGAATCAAACATGCTACCGATACAATAGATGATTCACCATAACTGCTGGAGCGGTTACCCTAGTAGTTGTATGTTTGATTCCTGCAGCAGCCTTGTTTTTATTGTTCTTTTTTTTTTTCTATTTATATTGTTTTGGCCAAATGATACATTCTCTGCGTAATAATGGGAGATCATTTGAAATGGACTTTTGATATGATATAATGAAATTTGAGATTATATATATATATATATATATATATATATATATATATATATATATATATATATATATATATATATATATATATATATATAGTCTCGATTACTCCACAGCTTTAAACACAAAACATTAAAGAACTTTTTCAAGGTAAGTTTTCAAGGTATTTTTTCCCTGTTTCCCCTATACTTTGTTATTGATGTACACTGAATAAATTGTCTCGTGTTTGGATCATCAGTCTTTTACCATGTAATCGTTCCGGAGATTTTAAAAACAAAATAGTTATATAAACATGGCACCCCAACAGTGTTGATCAAACACCACCTCCCTTTTTCTAATGTAGTTTATGCCATATGTGTAGTATGTCGTGTTACATAAAAATGATAAAAATCATCTAAAAATAAAATCATCTGACGAAAAAAATATGCTGAAACCTGCATCAAAAACGTGTTTTGTGAAAAAATGGCGAATGATATAGAAAAACAGTTTTCGTTTTTGGATCCAGGGACCGAAAATTCATGAGATTCAGCTGAAATAACCAAAGCAGCTTATTCAATGAACACCTGAGAATCCTACATAAACGGAGAACGAGGATGCGTGTATATGTTACATTCACCCGTTCCCTCTTTCTTTATTCTGCTCCCGCTTCTTCATTTTTCATAATTATTTTGGCTTGTGTATCATTGTATCTAGGCTTTTTTCCCCCCGTTATAAAGGCCGGGTGAGTGCATCAGCACTTATCCATTTTGACACCTTGGGCTTATGAACAAAAATCTTGGATCTTTCGTTAGCTCTTTTACGGTAACCATTCACGACATCCATAACATTCCTCTACTCACAGGATCAACTCTGTCATATCTTTGCTTGCCCTTCTTTTAGCGTTTTGAACAACACCGAAACAAACATGGCGAATCTTCTGACGTAAATCCGTCAGATAGAATCATTAATAGAATCAATTACTCGCATTGTATTGGTTAATGAGGAGTTTTTTTGCAGTCATTTTTCTTTCGTTGTTTTTACTCTTTTCGATCTCTCCTTTTTCTCTCTGATTGAATTATGGTTCTCCTTTTCCCTCTCACTCTTTTCCTTACATTCATTCTTTTTATCATTTTTGCCTTCTTTAATGTTTATTCTTTCCCCTTTTACTCAAGATTGAATTAAAAATTGAGGAAGAAAGAAAATGTGTAAAGGAAGATAATGAATTACTTTGCTTCCTTTTGTTTCTTTTTTTCCTGTCTCAAACTCTCTTTCCTTTCTTTCTCCCTTTTTTTTCTATCTTTATCGTTCAGTTATTCTTTATTTCTTCTATGTATTTCCAATACTTTCCACTCTTCTTGTTTTTCCTCTCTGTCTTGATTTATTTGACTACAATTACTTTTCTCTCTTTCTTTTTTCTTTCTCTCTTTTTTCTATCTTCCTTTTTCCTTTTTTTAATATTCAACTTCTACGATTTTCCTAACTCTCTCCCGATTTCCTTCTCTCTCATCTTCTCTTGAGACCTTCATCTCTTATTCCTAATCATTTATTTATTTTCATTCTTTTTCAATTTCTTTTTTTCCCTCAGTCTTTCAATTTTCATCGCCTTTGATACCATGAGCTTCCCTTATTCATTTATTTCTCTCTCCTCCTCCTCCTCCTCCTCCTCCTTCTTCTTCTTCTTCTTCTTCTTCTTCTTCTTCTTCTTCTTCTTCTTCTTCTTCTTCTTCTTCTTCTTTTTTTTTCTTTCTCTCCATCCTTTTCTCCTTCTTCTTTTGCTCCAGTGTACATTTTAAGTATTCCCTCTCTTTCTTTCTTTCCCCCTTTCTCTCCATCACAACTCCTTACTGTCTTCTCTGTGTTTCTTTATTTTTATTCTTATCGATACGATAAGATTTAGTTATAAAGAGACGTAAAGAAAACAAGGTCATTTCATTCACTCCTAAATTCAATTTCCACAATTTTCTCAACTTTCTTCTGTTTTCATTCTTTCTCATTCTTCGCTAACGTATCTTTATCTTCATATTCATTATTTTCATTTTTTTTTTTCGTTTCAGTCTTACGATTCTCCTTTTTTTTGACACCATTCATCCTAGGAAGAAAATCAACAAATAAAAGATTACAAAAAAGAAAGTCTACAGTCTCGACAGAATCGATGTCCAAAACGATGGAAAACAGATCGGCAAAAATTCGGGCCAAGTTCTAAACGTTGGTGTCATCAAGTGCGGAATGTGGGGCCGATGGCAGTCGACGAATAAACAATGTAGAAAGAAAACATGGCCGCCGATTGAGTCAAAGTTACGATCGTGTTAGTTAGCTTCTTATTAGGGGAGAAATCTCCGGGGATTGGATTCGGAGGCTTTTCTGCTATACGTGTGACTTTATGGCTGGGTTTATGGTATATGGGAGAGAGAGAGAGAGTGTTCTCGTGGATGTCTTTACTCATTCTTCAAGTGAATGCATGCCAGTGTGTGTGTGTGTGTGTGTGTGTGATTGTCTGCCCCCCTCCTCCCTCTCTGTATCTTGAATCAGGTTTTGAGCATTTATGTAAGAGTGCATTTACCTCTGTGGAGGCGGGAATGCGTTCAAGAGTTTATTTTTGTATATTACTTTTAGTACATACAATGATTGGAAAAAGTATCCGATACATTTTCAAAAGTTAATTTCAACTCTAAAATCAATGTGCGCCTTTAAAAATTGACTGAATTTGGAAGATTTCTGATTTTTCTTCGTAACTTTTCAAGATTCAATCTTGTATCAATGTTTGGTCAATATTTGTATTCTTTAATCCTAGGTCCAAATTCTGTTGATTTTGAAGTTATGTAAAAATGTTGAGAGAAATTTTTTGAAGAGTATCTTACGCTTCATGCTCTCTTTGTACGTTCGAATACAAGTCTAGCTCAATGTGTGGTGGTGAGAAAGTGTTTTTTTTTTACGTGCATTTAAATTTCATTCTGGGGTGCATATGCGCATCTTTAAGTTGGGTGTGGAGCATTTATGACTGTGTATTTTTGTGTTTATTTATGTAACAAAACCTTGATTTGTTTAAAAGAAATCAGTGATTTACATTACACCATTTTTGTACAGTGGCGATCTAACTGTAAATTAAGAAATCTCTGTCCTTGTGCATACGTGTGTGTATGCACCGATATAACTCGACAAATGGTCAATGTACGAAGTTGATATTCGATATATATATATATATTCGATATATATATTCGATATATATATTCGATATATATATATATATATGTGTGTGTGTGTGTGTGTGTGTGTGTGTGCGACAGCACACAAGATATTTCAGGGTCGAATTCGAAGTTGTTTTTATTAAGGGTTCTCGAGAAGTCTAATAAAAACAGCTACAGAAAATGGATCTTTTATCTAAAATTATGGATCTAAATTTAGATTTAAAACATCTATATTGACAATAGATCTGGATTTAGATATGAAATATCTAAATTGACGATACTAAAGAGGAGTAATGAAATGATACCAAGTTGCAGTTTCGTACGACGGATAGGGATTTATTGTACATGAGTATTATGGTAGGCTGCTCCACAAAATCCGGTCCCCTCGAAACAAACCTTTAGAACGGGCATTGTCTCAGTAAAAAATAACACTAGTTACAAAGATTAGTTAAAAAGGATTTTCAAATATTTCTGCAAACCCCATTAATCATCATATGATCACTGGAGGGGTCCCAACCCTCATTTTGGGTACCCTTTTCCTGACCCAGGAATATCGTAGGTGGGTGAATGAGATTGGGACCAATTCGTGTATGTATGTCTTCCATTGTTATATTCAAATGAAATATTTTGATAATCACATGCTTTCAATTGTGAGCGAATCGTTCAGTCTCAATATCGAACCGCAAAAAGCCCTACAAATGGCCGACCCAACCAACTGGCCAAGTGGGCCCCAGATTAGTCCCTCTTTGCTCGTCTGTGTGTGTTTGAAGGGGGGCTCTTGGGCACATGGGGGGCTACATGGGGGAGTACACCATCAATCACGAGTTAAAAACATTTGAAATGTGGCTTTATAGTCATTTTGGATCCACAATACCCAAATCTTGAGCTGGTATTTTATTTCACTATTTTTAAGACAATTTTAGAAAAAAACGTATATTTTCTTGGATAATTTAAAAAATCATTTGTTTTTAGAGACTTTCAGAAGAAAGATCTATATTTTGGATAATTCTAGAAAAAGATCTTTTTTTTTTTTAAATCTATATTTTAGATAATTTTGGAAGAAGATCTTTTTTTTAGATGATTTTAAAAAGAAATTCATTTTTTTAAAACAATTTTAGAAAGGAAAGATCTATTCATTTGGATAATTTTAGAAAGAAATTTTTTTTTTTGATAATTTTAGAAAGAAAATCTATGAATTTTTAGATGATTTTAAAAAAAAGATCCATTTTTTAGATATTTTATTAAAAAAAATTTAGACAATATTTTTAGATAATTAGTTCTGGTTCACGAGTGGGCTACGGTGGTCAATTAATGCGCAGTGCAGATATCTTGTTTAATTTCCCATCCACTCGATACATAATTACAATATTGTACGTGCTTCCAAACAACTCTTTCTCAATCACTATCTCTAATACCTGATTATTAGTGCACTATAGTTTATACAAGCATAACTCTAACAAATACGCAACTGTGCATGAAATTTTGCTCATGTTTAAAACCTGACATAGGTAAAATATATATATATATATATATATATATATATATATATATATATATATATATATATATATATATATATATATATATATATATATATATATATATACATATATATTTTTTTGTATCATCTAGAGGAAAAATGAATAATGTATTCGTGTCAGATATATATTACCAAGACATACAAACGGTCTCAAGTAGATGACAGGCACAACAAAAGGGAAAATTCAACTCATGCCTTCTGCTCATCCGAGACACAATTGATTCCTGGGTTGTGTTGATCAATTAATATCAATTAATGAGTAATAAAGATATCATGGAAACGTCCAAAGGAAGATGATGTTTCCATTAAGAATAAAGAAACGGAAAAGGGATTCAAAATATGATTTTTTCCCCTCTCTTTTGAGGTCATGGAAGATAGGTAAACGTTGATAAATATTATAAAAGTTTTTTTATTTAGGTGTAGTGAACCCTTGGTAATTTGTTGTCGGGTCAGGTGGATTAGGCGTTGAAGCGTCAAAGATTAAAACTCCGACTGGAAGAGTCAGGAGGAAGCATGCGTTAATTTAGATAGATGGGAAGGTAGGTTTAATTTGATGAAAAATGTCAAGAAGAAGAAGAAGGAGAAGAAGAAGAACTAACATGCAAGAAAAGAGAAGAGGGGAAAAAGGGAAGGATTGTAACAAGTTTAGGGAAAGGGAATAAGTTTGAAAAAAATGAAAAGAAAGAGAGAAAAAATGAATGGGTGAAAGAAGAAAGAAAGAAAACAAGATAAAATACGAGCAAACAAAGAAAATGTCGGAAGGTCAACATCCGCCCTTTAGAATAGACCAGATAATTTCGACCGAGCAATAACAGGTAATAGAGTCACTTCTTCTTCTTCTTCTTCTTCTTCTTCTTCTTCTTCTTCTTCTTCTTCTTCTTCTTCTTCTTCTGATTATTATTATTATTATCATCATCATCATCATCATCATCATCATCATCATCATCATCATCATCATTATTATTATTATTATTATTATTATTATTATTATTATTATTATTATTATTATTATTATTATTATTATTATACGACGTGTATACGAAATCCCCGTCTGGCAAAAGTACGGAAAGAGTTTAAAAGTAGAAAAATAGGGTGGGATCCCCATAAACCGGTTGAAGTGTTGAAGATCAAAATAAAGATGAATAAGAATAGAGAGAAAACAGTAATTACAAACAGAGAAATATGAACAAAAACGAGATGAAAACAGGTCCGATCAGTCACTCAATAGAAACCAATCTCAATGTCATTTTGGTATCATGCTGTGTTGGGGATGATCAAATAGGAAATCTGAAAAAAAAAAGGCGTGATCATTGAAAAGGTTAATTCATATCATCATATAAAATTTTGTTTGGCCATGATCACTAGGAAATAAATATTTTTTAAGAAACAAGCATGAACACTGCTGGATACAAACTAGGGACTATTTCATCATAGACTGACCCCCTTTAGAAAAAAAAATCTATTTGGGGTGATAAAAAAAAGAGTTTCTAGACATAATACTAAGTAAATCTATTAGCAGGCCAGTGATTGATTTGCAAAATATTTTTTTATCAATGTTTGAGTTTCGTTGTTGAATATAGACCTTTCCTAAGTTAATGTAAGACATGGGACGGGTGATGAACCTTACCCTGCTATGCTGGTTCATCATGTGTTAGCAGAAGATATGGATATATGCCTTTCCCAAGGCTCGCCGATCCGATCCACCGCGCCGTTAACCGCTAGGCCCCGCTACCTCTTCAAATAAAGAATAAAGAATAAATGCTTATGCCAGCTAGTTTTCCCAAGCAGTCACCCAGCTAAGTACTGACCAGCCAGGGCGTTGCTCACTTCGTTGATCGGATTAGAACCTGTGCGTTTAACGAGATTAGGCTTCAAGATTTTGCGTACTGGAACAAAATATCCGGAGAGAATGACAGAGAAAGGAATACTGCCACCTCAGCCTCAAAATGAATCACCATTACCGAGTTCCTTCAATTTGCTGCAATACTCCTGAGTTAGTTCTTATCTCTCTGTCACCCAAAACTTAAATAACTCACCTACCTCGTCCTGAATCTTTGGACAGTGAGGCGAAGTTTCATAACACAATATATGAAGACTTTCTCAAAGGCGCCGACTGACTGGAGCTGTCATTTTCAAGGGAGCGGGTATAATAAAACCAGCATGAATTTATGGGTGTAATGTTCATCAGAAAAAAAAAATTAACCATTTATTGTTTATTTGTTTTTCTGTCTGTCTGCCTGTCTATCTCTCTCTCTCTCTCATAAATTCAAGATTAAAATACTCATTCCACAATGGATTGATTAGTGTAAATCGAGCACTCACTAAAAAACAAAGAATTGAAAAAAATGATAGAGCGTCTTCAAAAGGTAGCAACTGGACTACACAGGGAAACTCCCAAGGCCCTATGGCAAAAAATGTTACTAGAAGCACAAGAATGAATACGGGGACGGACGGACAAACGAGTGAAAAGGGACGAATATCTCTAGCCTGTTTTTGTTCTTGTAGTATTTGTTTGGTCGGGTCCGGGATTCAATAGATATGTTATCAAATAAAGGATTCTTTTTCACGAATTGATTAAAAAAGTGAGAGGTTGAAAAATTGTAAGCAACATCTCTAGTAAAGAAACACAGATAGCGACTGTGTTGATATTAGCCAGAGCAGAATTTCTCCTGACACATGACAGATTTCAAATGTAGACTGTTGGACAGGAGGAACATAACTAACTGAGATATCAGGATCTTGTTTTAATACAGTGGAACAGAATCTTTTTTTATTGTATTATAAACAAACATAAAGTTTACCTATCTTGAATTGTCATTAATGAGCAGAGAAAGTTGATATCGATTCCAGTTTTATCAAAGCTTATGTGTTAGTTATCACACTCGCTTATTTATTCTGTTATTTTCACTGGTGGCACATAAGCCTACATCAGAGAATGTGTCTTTATTGTCTTTTTACGAGTCAAGCGTGATTTCACACTCTTTTGGAAGCGACTTCCAACTCCATCTCAAGATGGATTCGGAAAAGAAGTTCTAGTCTTACTTTCCCGATCTTGCATACAAGGGTGGATTTGTATGGATAAGATTTTCTGAGTGCATTTCTAGAGGTGTAGCTGAAGTTCGAGATATTCGAAAACGCCCCGGGCTTCCAATCGACGGGAGCCCCAAGAAGCTTTATAGATTGTAATTCACCTACTGTATTTCAACTGACAATTTACAATTACAATGATGTATTTGTAAGTATGTACTATGTAAGCATCACTTGTAGATACCGCGTCGATGGAGCTAGAGGACTGAATTTTTTTTTATATTAACTACTTATTACTTTTCCAAAATCTGTTTCGTTATTGGTTTTTTTTTTTCAAAATTTCCCCCAAATAATTCTTGCAATGTAAGTTTTTGCTAAATTGATACCTTAGTCTGTGTCCGTTTGTTTTTAATGACAAACGTTAGAGAAAAAGGTGAACAAAGTAACTTGATCATTGATCACCCCCCCCCTTTTTTCAATTGCTTTTTTTAATTGATCACCATACCATCAAAAAGAGGTTGGTCACGTGACAGTATCTACTGAATGACAAACCTGACCTGTCTCTTTTACGTTAAGGCATATATTTTTTTGTCAGAGCTTAATCTTTGACGCTTCAACGCCTAACCTAACTGACCCGGCAAAAAATTACTGAAGGGTCACCACACCCAAAGAAAAACCTCCATTTTATCAATCAAAGTTAGCCCCTATAGTCCAGGATCTCAAAAAATGAGGGTTCATTTTTCCCGTTTCCGTTTCTTTATTCCTAATGAAAACATATTTCCGTGGGGAGACTTTTCATTATGTTTTTATGATCCGTTAATTGAGCAACACATGGTCGGGGATCACACCGTTCCCCGGGTGAGTGAAAAAGGTGAGCAGGAGTCGAATTATTCCTTTTGTTAGGTCTAAGTTAATTATGCTCTTACCTATCTATTTATTCACCTGCCTCTCTTTTTACCTATTGTTTATCTATCAATATACTCACTCAATTGCTCCTGTATTTTTGAAGCCAACATCTCTCGGACGACCTGTCCGATCAACCGGCCAAGTGGGTCAGATATTCTTCTATCCTTGTCTGTGTCAGTGTGTGCGTATGTGTCAAGTGTATGTGTGTGTTTGTTTGTGTGTGTGTGTGTGTGTGTGTGTGCTATTGTGTATGCATGTATGTCTTATTTTGTGTGTTTGTGTATGTATGTGTTATTGTATGTATTTGTGTGTGTTTGTGTGTGTGTGTTTGAGTGTGTGTATGTGTGTGTGTATGTGTGTGTGTGTGTCCGGACATTTCTAGTCTCATTTTTGGGTCGCCAACCTTGAAAATGTGCATGATTTTACCACTTAGCTCCATTTAAAAACGAGTTTTGGAGATTTTTCTCAGCAAGTGCTTTTTGAGGTCTCAATGGTTATCTTGGACCGATAATGTTCAAGTGTTGTGCAGGTATTTTTTCTAGATTATTTTAGATAACAGATCTATTTTTTTAGATAGTTTTTCTTCGATAATTAGGTTTGGTACGCACACTGACAACAGTCATTCATTAATGCAAGCACGGATACCTTATGTTTTCATTCATGATATCTCTGTTGTCATTTTATCAGTAAATAGTAAATTCATCAGTAATTTTTTTTACTTTTTCAGATTCTTTCAAATCTATTTTATTTACGGTGATTCGATTTCAAAAGGTACGATATTAATGAATTTTGTTTCGTATAGAACTCATTAACTAGTAAGAGTGGTTTCTGGATTAGCAAAGCAAAATTTTGTATAAATTCTTGTATAAAGGCTTTAGGAAAAAACAGAGGGATAATGTCCCTAGGACACAACAGGTGTAGCCCATGCACCCTACTGTGAATTGAGAGTTGGGACACTGAGAAGCAAGTCAAATTTAGAATTGAATATAAGTTCTGTCATCCATGAATTCTTAGCTTAGGAGTCAATCCACTGGAATTGAGGATCTCTTAATATCAAGCATCCATGTGTAAAAATCGGCGATCTTACTGCCCTTTGCACCAACTCTGTCCACAGAGGGCGTTCTTATGAATGAAAGAGGGTTGGTCTGTTTTTTTGACGTTTCAAAGTCTAGGGGTCTGCTCAAGTGTGGATCCGCTGAACCATATCTAGGTTGCAGTCTCTGACTAGTAAAAAAAAAGGCAGAGGGGGTATTTATAGGGTCATTTCCGATGGACACGCGTTATTGATCTTGAGGAGAGAGGTACGTAAGGAGGAAAAATGCCATAGGATTAATATGGAGAAAAAAGAACGAAAGGCGATGGAAAGAAACATGAAGAGATAGAAAGAGAAAGAAAAAACGAGAAAAAAAAATAGAACGAAAGTGGGAAGGTAGGGAAGAAATAGAGAAAAAGGAAAGAGACGAGGAAGGGAGTGACGAAGAAAAAAGAAAGAAAGAATGAAAAGAAAAAAGATTAATAGGACGAATCAAGCAAATGAAGAAAGAGGAAACAGAAAGGAAGGAATCAAATTAAACAAGTTGAAAAAGAGGGAGTCGTTAAGAAAGAATGAAAAAATGGACAAAAATGAAGAGAAAGGAAGTAAGAAATGAAGTAGGATTAAAAAAATACATTGAGAGGAGTGGATGAGGGAAGAGGTCAGGGAATTGGATCAGGAGGAATAGATGAGATCAACTAAAGAAAAAAAATCAATAAGGAGAACAAAGGTAACAAAGGAAGGAAATCAGACAGTCACATTTAGCGGTCAGTCCTTAATTTGAGTCGGGTTTTTGCATCAATCGACAGTTTTAATTTTGTTATAACTTTTGTAAAATTCAACCAAATCAAATAAAATTTATGCCATCTTTTAAAGACTTTTATTGCGAGTTACTATTTTAATTAAAGCGACTCTCAAAAAATTGCTCTGAAAACTGCTAGATACATTTTTTTTTAGGATTTCTTTTTTACGTCTTACTTGATATATCGCTATATATGCCTAAAGTGAATTGCATTAAACTTTCCATATATTCGAGTCTGCGAATGTTTTTTTTTTTTTTTTTCAAAATTAAAAAAATCAACGATTCTACAATTTCTGAACATGTAACAACTATTTTAGTGTTGGAAAAGCGGAAAATTTGAAAGTCAGGCACGAATGATTTATATTAAAAATAAATTAATTTCAGTGTACTTGAGTGTCCGCGGCGCAGTTGGTTTGTGTGTTCATTTTGTAAACGATCCATTGGTGATTTGAATCCACGCAGAAACTACGTTTTTTAAGCAATAGGAGTTATAGTTGAGGAAGTGATGTGTACGTATCAATATTAAAGAAAACAGGACTAGTAAGAAAATGTGTGCCTGTGAAATGTGCTGATATAATTGTGAAAACTATGAGAAGCACAGAACAAGAATATTTCAACTTGTAATAGATGAAAGAATATTGTAAGACTGAACAATCTTTTTTAGTTTAGTTACATGTGGGTATATGCTATTATGAATAGCTATTTGGTTCCACTGCATTAATATTTCTTTGTCTATTTGATATTAAAATATTCTCGTTCAGTATCAAGTTTTTTCAATCATATTAACACATCTGACTGGTACGTATCTTATTTACTAGTTAGAAGTACGAGAAAATAATCGTTATATGTGCTTCGTTGGACTACCTTCATCGTCCTTGTTCGCTTTTTCATGACATTTTGGCCAGATAGCCTCAAGCCTTTCTCAGGTGTCATTTGCTCTGGAATGTTGAAACTAGTTTCTCTAGAGCATATTTATCTCCCTTACTATGAATGTGATGTCCGGTTTTGTAGCTCTGTGTTTTAGGGATTAATTCCCCCCACTACCACCTGACCTCTGTGCCTCTGGAATCTCAAAAAATCGAAAAATAAATTGAAAGATATTGAACGATCAAAATCAATCTAAAAGTGAAACGTGCATAATGTTACGGAAGAATAGTAATCACGATTCAGGGTTTAATTTCATTGTATTCCATTCTCTTCTTTATCTGTAAAGCTTTGTTTACGATATCCGTTCAGCCGTCAGTCTCGTTCGCGCTTCCTTTTGAATCAATAATGACACACTCTCCCTCTCTCTTTCTGCTTGCTTTTGTTTCAACCATTGTTTCGTGGATATCGTAGTCTCTCTATGGTTCATTTGAACTTTTTGAATTTCAGACAATGGTGTCTTTTTTCTGTGTGAAAGTGGTTAGATATTGTGGTTTAATCATTGTATAGGGGTTAGTTGTGCTACTTTCCTCATAGCGTTTCGGTCGTGCATCTTTCTGGCTTCCTTTAGTGACTGTTTTGTTTTGGAATGTCGAAACAGCTGAGGAAGGCCGGAGAGTACACGGACGAAATTTTGTGAACAAATAAACTCCAAAGACAATGGAAATGATTGTGACCTTTTCATTTCATAAAACCTTTCCTTTATTCTTTCTTACATTATTTTTCTTTCTTTTTTTCATTCTAATCTTTCAAACATTTTTTTTTGTTTCCTACATTTCTATTCATTCATTCGCTTATCTGCTTATTTCATTCAACAGTCTTTTGAAAGTTCTCACATCTTTTCCATTTTCCTTCAAATCTCTCTATCTATCTATCTATCTATCTATCTATCTATCTATCTATCCATCTATGTCAGCCTGTTTATATCTATCTATCTATCTAAGCCTGTTCATGTATTTATAAATGTTTCTGAGTCTGTTCATATCTATCTATCTATCTATCTATCTATCTATCTATCTCAGCCTGTTTATATCTATCTATCTATGTATCTATCTATCTCTCTATCTATCTATCTAAGCCTGTTCATGCCTATTTATCTATCTGTTCATACATGTTTCTGAGTCAGTTCATATCTATCTTTCTTTCTATCTATCTATCTATCTATCTATCTATCTATCTATCTATCTATCTATCTATCTCAGCCTGTTCATATCAATCTACTCATCTGTCGATCAAATGCCTGTGACGTCACAAATGGCTCTTCCGACATGTGCGTTCGCTGCTAGTTTTCGGTGTCCGGTGATTCTCGCCTCTACATCACCTTCACACCTCGCAAAAACATCGAAGAACTCAGAGACCAGAAGAAGCTAATGAAATGTGAAGCTGTTACTTACTGAGGTGTATATTAAGTTGGGGCACATAGAATAATTGTATTAGCACAAGTATCCATTACTGACTATAATCTATACAGCCAACTTCAAAATCACTTCACCTCGGTGAGGAGGCCTGATCCAGATGAATGCCTCGTCTGGGTCTGCCCCCTAGCGGACGCCCATAGTGTCAGATCAAGCCAAATTTAGTTAAAATACAATAACTGACCACAGACCACTATTCAATTCTTTTTTATTCACTCAGGTTTTCTCTATTTCTTTTCTTTCCTTCCTTTTCCGAATCCCTGCGCATTCAGCTTACCCGGACAAGAGTTCAGACCATTTCGGACCAGACGGGTGCAGATGTGGTGCTCTAGTCCCCAAGACCAGCACACGTATGTCCTCGTTGTCCTAGTTGAGAGATTAAAAAGACTTTTTTAGAAGTTCCTACCCTACATTAAACCGACCATGTGTCGCATCCTTTCCTCGTTGGGGTTAGGGTAAATAGGAAATCACCCGATTAAAATTTTCTTTTTCTCTTTTTCCTTCCTGTTTTTATTTTTCAAATCACCATAGCCCCACTAATGGCCAACCAACCTGCAAAGTTGACAACAGATTCTTCTCTTTTTGAGTGTCCGTGTGAGTATTTGTGTGTCTGGGTGCCCTTGATCACATTTTGGAGTCTACAATGTTGAAAGTTTGAATGAGCACACCCTAAACACTATATAGGAACGATTTTTCTGGGTGACCGTTGTTATTGAGGATCTTTTTTTAAAAAACAATTTCAGATTTTTAAAAATTCCATTTTCAAAGATTATTTTAGAAAATTTTTGTAGATGATCACTTCTAGAACACGTATGGGCTACATTTATGTGAGGTACAGATATCATCAGTACTATCAAAATAGGTTTCTTCAGTTTTCAAGTTGGTCCGGCTGGCTGGCTATGTATGCATTGCACGTACAGGCCACCAATGGAACTAGATGGCTGAACATTGAAATATTTACTCCTGACTATATCTAGTAAATAAAGTTTTTTTTTTTTGTTGTTGCTTTGAGAATCCCCCATGAATTGATTTTTCGTTGGGTGTTTCGGTTTGTGATGCAAATTTCAGCTAAATTGATCCACAATTCGTGCTACGCTTGTTTGGGGGATATTCCGACTTTTTCTTTTCTTTTTTTTTATGATGATCACTGCCAACTAAGTGGGAGATATTCTTATTCATTCTTCCTTCCATCTTTTATTTGATCACCCTCCAACCCAATGGGGCACACTGCCAAAAGAAAAAGACGTCGGTCACGTGACAAGTTTCTCTTGAGCGACCAGCCAGACCTGTTCTTTGTTTTATTCTTTCGTCTCTCCACATAACTTCATTTGCTTTCTTTTCAGTTTCTAAATATTCCACATTCCATTTCCATTTCTAGGTTCCCAATGTTTTTATTATTTTTTTTCTCCTTTCTATCTACACTACCATTCAGAAGCGATCCACTGAGTGAGATCACACAAGTGAAGCACCTGCGCACTGCGCGTTATGCACTGAGTAAACCCAGGACGATTTGCCCGCGGCCTTGTGCTACTTCGTACGCGATTCTTATTTGTTCCATTGTGATTATATACAATTACTCTTTCAGTTAGTCTTGAACTAAACGTGTCCTAGTAGATGCACCAAAAAAACTGAAAATAAAAGTAATCCCGGGTGATGATGACGATGATGATGACGGCAAAATTCTGATTATGATAACAATAATAATAATAATAATAATAATAATAATAATAATAATGATGATGATGATGATGATGACAAAATTCTGATTCTGATAATATTAATAATAATAATGATGATGATGACAAAATTCTGATTCAAATGATAATAATAATAATAATAGCAATAATAATAATAATAATGATGATGATGACAAAATTCTGATTCTGATAATAATAATAATAATAATAATAATAATAATAATAATAATGATGATGATGATGATGATGATGATAACGATGAGGATGATGACAAAATTCTGATTTTGATTCTAATAATGATAATAATAATAATAATGATAATAATATTAATAATAACAATAATGATAATAATAACAATATTGATAATAATGATTATGATAATGATGATGATCATAATAATGATGATGATAATAATAATAATAATGATGATGGAGATAATGATAATGGTAATGATAATAATAATAATGATGATAATAATGATGATGATGATAATGATGATGATGATGATGATAGGTGTATATGCAAATTTCTATTCTGTTTGTTTGATCTGTGCATTAATCCCATTAGTTAATTCACCTTCCTATCATAGCATAGCAATGGAGAGCAACTAAATGTCCGATCACCCTTCAAAACAGCTTGAGTTGAGACTCAGAAAAAAATAAGAAATTGAAATTCGGATACTTTGATTATCAAAAATAAATTAACTAATAAAATAGCTTTTAATTCCGTAGTGTTGATCTATGCATAAATAGCCCCATCGTTTGACAAGTATATGCTACTACTACTAATGATAATAATATTAATAATATTGATGATGATAATAATCTTAATAATAGTAATAGTTAAGTTTTCTAGACTAACATACATATATATATATATATATATAATCATTAATTGTTTAAAATTAACTCAATCGCAGTCAGAAGCAGATTCCCCAATCTGAATAGAAGAATGTTCAGTCTATTCTGGGGAAAATTGGACTGATAAGTGAACATATATCTAAGCTGTTATATACTGACGCCTTTTTAATCGTCAACTACGGGCCGGATAGTTTAGCTTGTCTTGATAATTGTACATGCCTGCCTAATGTCCCGGGTTTCTTTCTGACTAATGTTTCTCTCTATCTATCCAACAAAGGGTCATCAGTAATGGACACAGATCCGTTAAGGGCATAACACATCTTTATCAGTTAGTGTGCGGAGTCTGTGTTTCGTTGAAGTTCTGTTTTTGTTGTGATAGTGACGGCTTTCGAAGTAAACGGAAAAAGACGAGAATCGTGAATTCTGGAAGAGAAAAGAACCAAAAAGAAATCTTTCCAGAAAACCTCAATAAAATGAAAGAGAAAATAACGTGGTTGGTCCAGAAAGCATCTATCATTATTGTTCTTTTAGCGTC
Organism: Thysanoteuthis rhombus; assembly: GCA_963457665.1. Lineage (NCBI taxonomy): Eukaryota > Metazoa > Mollusca > Cephalopoda > Oegopsida > Thysanoteuthidae > Thysanoteuthis > Thysanoteuthis major. The sequence goes on from OY735235.1 coordinate 14,364,035, forward strand.
TGTTGTTGGATTCCTCGTTGATTCGCCAGACTTCTTTGTCCTTGTGGAGCTAATACTTTTTGAACTTGTCTAGTTCGTCACGACGTCTCATATTTCACCAGCCACAGTTTCGCATATGTAGTGATCAACATTATGAGTCATGGTGTCCAGCGGTTGTCTGTCATTCTCGCTACATGACTAGCCCATTGCCACTTCTTACTGAATCAATGATATCTTGGGCGATATTTTTGCTTTCTAGTGATCTCCCCATGAAGTTGCACATGATTTTTTCTTGTGCGTGTTGCATGGTTCCCAGTTTGAGAGTCAATCTCTTGGTTAGGTTCCATGTTTCAGCTCCATAGATGACTATTGGGTGGGGTTGTATTGATTGTATACCCTTCTTTTCAAGACTGGTAGAGGTTTTTTGTTCTTAGAGAATGAACTTGAAAAACTTGCTTTCCAAGAGTAATTCTTCGCTTGATTTCTGCTTTTGTTGATGATTTCAAGACATTTAGTATTAATGAAAAAATGGCCTACCTGGGGCAATGGTTCTTTAAAGGGGATCCAGCGATTTCATTACAACTATTTATCCTAACAATTTTACCCCGATGTACGATTGATCCCAACAATTCATCAGCTAACAATTCATAGTTGTGGGTTACTGAAAATTCACCCATAACATTCTAACCCCAAATCTAGTTATAACATCTTCATCATTATCATCATTATCATTTTTGCGTCCGTCGTTAAACTGAAACGTTCCCCAAGATTCTCTGGACTTCTCTATCATGGGCGTTGCAGAGCCAATACTTTAATCCAACTTTGGAAATACCAATGTAATGTTCGTAGTGTTATTTGAACACAAGTAAAGGTATTTTCAATATGATTTTAATGTAGTCATGATGACTTTTGGTGTATTTGAATTGAATCATGTGATTAAGATTAGTATCATTATGAATAGTTGTTCGTATATCTCGGAATAATAATGGAAATAAAGAATAGTTGTTCGTGATAAACTTTACATTAATTCTTAAATGTTAATCTGATTCTTGAAATACTACGTATTTCGAAGTTGACACACACTAAGGGATCAATTTAACATATATATATGTGAAAGTGGAAAGGTATTCGACAATAAAGGTTGAATGAATTTAAGAAAAAAAGGAAAGCCAAACTTTTTAGCTATGGTCTTGAGATATAATCATTTTTAATAAGCCTTAACCGGTTTTGTACTTGTCTCCAGAAGGCTGCTAGGTTTCTGTTCCTGGACATTCTTTTCCACAATCAAAGGGTGTAATTCAGGTCATTTGTACATTAATCTTGATTTGAATTCAAATTCCGTGAGTGTCATAAAATTCCAGTTTTTTTTTTTTAGAAGGAAAGGGTTGATGCTTGAACTTCCTATATGGAGAGTGGTTAAGGGGTGAATAATTAATGTGTGCGACTGTATGCGTTCAAAGTATGGTTGAAATGCCGTTCGGGTATGATAGTCAGTTTGGGTATTAGGTGGTAATATGAATGTTTATGAGAGAGTGTGTGAGACATGATCTGTTCAGGTATGTTTATTATTATGTGTGTGTGAGTGCTGGGAAGTGTTAATGGCTATAGTTGGGAGGAGAGGTTTGTTGAGGGGGTCCATGGGATTTTGGTGGGGGTCAACTTTGGGAGTTAAAAAAAAGAGAAGAAAGGGGGCTATGTTTTCCAAAAATTAAAAAAAAAATGTTGATATATAATTCAGGTTTGAAGTATATATATATATATATATATATATATATATATATATATATATATATATATATATATATATATATATATATATTAAATTCATCAACCTGAATGACAATTGTACCATCCACAAATAGCAATTTCGTTGCGTAGCAACTCTTCAGTGTAGGTAGAGACTAACCAATATCCCATTAATTGCCACAAAATACGACCGAAACATTCGCTTCAGACCCAGAGGCAAACATTTTACCCCAGCCCTACGTAGAACTTGATGGTTGGCGGGACGCATAATTCCTTATGTCCATTCCAGAGTTACAAGAGCGTTGCATTGTGTGTGTGAGTGTGTGTGTGTGTGTGTGTGTGTGTGTGTGTGTGTGTGTGTGTGTGTGTGTGTGTGTGTGCGTGCGTGCGTGCGTGCGTGTGTGTGTGTGAGAGAATAGAATGAATTTAAGAAAAGCGTAAACGGAGAGAGCCAAATTCTTTTAGTTATGGTTTTAAGGTATAATAGTTTTTCATAAGCCTTAATCGGTTTTGTACATATCCTCAGAAGGCTGTTGTGATTTTTTTTGTGATCATTATTTTTCGCTGTCCAGTCGAAGGGGCGCATTTATGAATCAATCTTAATTTGAATTCAAAGTCCATGGGTGTAATAAAATTCCAGTTGTTGATGAGTTTTTTGAGAAGGAGGAGGTTGATGCAGGAAATCCCATCGCGTAGAGTGGTGATGGGGTGAGATATCCATGAATGTGAATGTGAGTTCACTGTGTGGTTGAATTGTATAGAGATATGATGGTAGATCTGTGTAGTAAGTGATAATATGAATGTGTATGAGAGCTAAGTAAAGGGTTGAAGTATCAATCTGTGTGAATATGAGTGTGAACAGTACAGTTGAATTGTATTTAGGTATGATTGCAGATTTGTGTTGTAAGCGATGTATATGCGTCTGTATATGAGAGAATCAATGTATGTGTGTGTGTGTGTGTGTGTGTGTGTGTATGTGTGTGTCTGTGTGTTCACGGTATAGTTGGATTGTGTTTTGGTCTGATTTTAGATGTGTGTTTTATGTGATGACATGAACGTGTATGAGAGGTGGGTAATGTTGATTGATGTTGAAGAGGGAAGAGGTTTCCTAAGAGGTCCACAGGATTGGGGGGGGGTCAACTTTGGGATTTTGGAAAAAAAAGGGGATCAAAGCCGAAGTTCTTACTCCAATTTGAAGAATTTGTTGGAATTTCTTCTAAAAAAAACTCACCAATAACTGGAATTTTATTACACTTACGGAATTTGAATCCAAAACAAGATTGATATACAAATGACCTGAATTTAACCCCCTCGACTGGACAGTGGAAAATAATGACCAGAAATAGAATCACATCAACCCTTCTGAAGACAAGTACGAAAACAGCCAAGGCTCATCAAAAGCCATTATATCCACAAAACCATAATTAAAAAGTATGGCTTATATATATATATATATATATATATATATATATATATATATATATATATATATATATATATATATATATATATATATATATATGCGTGCATTATATTACTCTGAAACTCGACTTGAAATGATCTCTAGTTATCACGCAGTGAACATATCATTTGGTCATGACAGCATAAAAAGAATAGAGAAAGGGTAGGCTGTTGTATTCGAACCGGTAACCGATAAAGTAGCCGCTTCAATATAGCGTTGATCTTACCATTGGGCTAAACAATTGCCAAAATTGCAAAGACCAGAAAGTATCACTTGGGCTTGCTTTAAAGCAGATTTGAATAAAATATTATATAATGATTATAATTCTACAACAACAGAACAACCAAAAAACAAAGTAGCAAAAATTCTCTCTTCAAAAAGAGACCAAAAAATAATATGAATAGAAAACATGGAAAATAGGCTAAGAAAGATAAGGATAAAAAAATATACATCAATTTATCATTTAAGTTATAAAAAATCATGTAAAAACAAAAAGTTGAAAAAAAAAAACAGTCGGAAACAAAAACAATAAGTTTTAATGACATCTGAGTAAATGCACATTAGATAAAACAATATCATATAATGCGTTTCAAGGGAGATAATTCGAAATTATTCCAACTGTCACATTTAAAATCAAAGTTAAAGTTGTTTTTGTTTTTTTATATGCTATAAAACACACCAAGGTTTACTTAAATTTTCTATCCAATGGGCTAAAAGAAGCAAAACGAGGGTTAACCGTTGTTATAGACCAAATTTGGACATCTAATCTCTCTCTCTCTCTCTCTCTCTCTCTCTCTCTCTCTCTCTATATATATATATATATATATATATATATATATATATAGAGAGAGAGAGAGAGAGAGAGAGAGAGAGAGTTGTGTATATCGTTAGCCAGTGAGCTCACAGATACTACCCATGATAAGTGTCGTGGAGCGACACTTTGATCTTCGGCAGTGTGTACAGATAACATTAATGCTGATCCATACGTAAATTATCCAGTCATATATTTACAGCAACCATGCTAGTGCAGTATAATGTACAAGACCAAATCCATTGTTCACTGTTTCATTTCTTAATTAATTTTACTTTTTAAAGAGATTATAGACATAACCAAACACTCATAATAACAGAGGTAAAGCAACATTTGGAGTAGCAAGAGTTTCACAAGTAAAGTATTGTTTCTGTCACAGTGTTTGTTTTAAGGTTTCTGTCAAAGTACTTATTGTAGACCTTTGGATAACATTATATGATTACGGTCACTACATGTCCAATAAGAGCGATAGCTGGCAATTGAAGTGAGAAGGATTTGACCAATCCATTCCTTTGGCCAGTAGCTCTTTAAAAGCTACATGAATGCAACGGACACAGGGGAACGTGAGAGCAGATACAGCAAGAGCGGTCATTTCAAAAGAGTGCAATGCTTCATCCATTGTTAGTAATCAATGGATTCGAAAATGACGTTGTTATCTTTTCATTCTGGATTGACCGTGTCCACTCGCAGGGGGCCAGATTCCCGGCGGCCTTCTCAACAAGGCCCCGCTCTTTTGTTCCGTGTGTTTGTTTTTAACTTCAGCTGGGGCCGATTCTATAAACACTTTTGTATATGCAAGTGTGCTGGACCCTGTAATCAGAAGAAGAAATCGAAAAGCTCTTTTCAACACGGGGCGAACAGTTTCTACTTTCACTTTCACTATTGTATAGACTTTCATTTATTTAATTATAAGCGCTTATCTTGACACCCGTCCATCTGTTTGTCTTTCTGTCTGCCTGTCCGTCCGTACAACTGTCTTTGTATTAAATCGTCCATTCGCCTGACGGCGGATAACTCTCTTGTGTTCATCAACAAACTGATTTGGTCTGTAAATACATTATTTTTATTTGTATGTGTAATGCTGTAATATCATTCGGGTTGATGCATATTTCTATGGTGGCATGTAATGTTCCTTGAAGTGAAGGGGACTCAACTGTTGCAGTAGAATAGAAGCTACAAGAGAGATATCAGCTTAGAAAATTGATGGCGATTCCTGAGTGTTTACGCCTTTGAAAAAGGAATGAATTCAATCGTTTTCGTGATCTGTACCAGCCGGAGCCACTTTAAGTTAATCCCATATTTGATGCAGAAATAATACATCAAAAGGAAATATTGTCAAATTTCCTTATATTCATTCATATATATATATATATATATATATATATATATATATATATATATATATATATATAATCATGTATATATATATATATATATATATATATATATATATATATATATTTATATATAATCATGTATATATTATATTATATATATTATATATATATTATATATTATATATAATCATGTAATATTTTGATTTTTTTGATAGTCCCAAAGTATCCATATATATATATATATATATATATATATATATATATATATATATATATATATATATGGTGTGTAAAAAGACATTGTGTATACGTCATTATGGTGAAATCGAGTGCCAATATGAATACCTATTGATCTATTCATTTGTGGTGATCATTTGACCAGTTTTGGCTTCGTAAGATCAAGAATGAGATAAATCTATGATGTATTATTGATAGGTTAAATGTGACTTCAATCTTCAACATTTATTTTAATAAGATAATACCTGATTCATTCAATTTTTTTATACTATCACTCTGTATAAAGTAAAAATGCTACATGATCATTAAGATCATTTTAATAGCTATTTCTGACCTTTAAACACAACTAAGAACATTTAGATTTAGATGGGGAATATATACATAGTAAACTCTGAACAACGTACGTTAATCTGATTCTGGTATGGTAGCCAGTGACGGCAAACGTTGGTTGAGATTCTAACGTGTCTAGTGATAAAGTGTTGCTTCAAGAATTAAGGTTGCTACTTAGTTCAAGCAAAAAAATTACTCAACAATGGATTTTCTAATTTTCTTTTGATTTGTATACTTACCATTAATGGTGTTCATAAACAGCTAATGGAATGATGGTTCAGAATCAGCATAAAATGTACGGACGAAGACCTCTCCATAAATAAAATTGCGGAACATTGGCTTTGCTCGATTCTTCCACTAATCGAATAATAGTTGAGCTTAGGGGAGAGCTTTGATGATTGACTCAAGTCACCCCATTCTGTTTCAGTGTGCCAATCCGTCAGTCGGCCAGTGATGGTCATCGTTATTAAAGATACTCGTTCATCTAAAAAAAACAATACCCATCATTTTCGTATGGCTGGCTCATGCACTTTTAGGATTCTGTTCTCTTTTGGCTTCTTTTCTTTTTAATTTACGCCTACCCCTTCTTTCTTTCTCTCTGTCTCTGTCTCTGTGTCTCTCTCTCTCTCTCTCTCTCTGTGTCTCTCGTTGGTGCATATTATAACAATCTGTTTGTATGTACTCACGAAAAAAAAAAACAAAAAACAAATAACGAGTGTACCAAATCATGGCTGCTTTTTATCTCTCACAGCCAAACGAAGTATTTTTCCGTTTCCCAGATATTCATACACAACGGCACGTGTCAGGCACACCCACTAAATAACTCATCTACGCGGACCAACTCACAGCGGAGCCCCCACTTGGCAAATACATAAACATAACAAGGCCTTTCTAAATTTTCTTTTCGTTCACCAAATCTCTATTTGGTATCTAAATTATGGTCACTGGGGGTCAACGGAAAATGGACTCTGATTCAGCTATTGTCTGGCCTGAGTAGGACGATTTTAAGGACAATATTGAAGTGGCTATGTTGGCACTGACCATAGACCATTCATTCGTGTGTTCCCACTCGACCGCCCTTATTTCGCCTTGAACCCCGACCCTTCTTCACCCGTTCCGCTGTTTCAACAGAGCAACAATGGTTTGAAACAATGAAATCTCGAGTAACTGACTTATTGACTCAAGATGATTCCCAGAGATTAATTGAAATAATAAACATGAAGAAGGGAAGGAGTGATGAATTCTAATCGAAAAAAAGTCTGGTTAACGACACCGGATAATTCAATCTAGCATCAATAGCTCTCTCTCTCTCTCTCTCTCTCTCTCTTCAATTCTTTTTTCTACCTTTCAATGCGCTTCTTTCTTTGTTTTTTCTTCTTTCTTTTGTTGATTGATAACGTATGAATAAAATCCCCCTCCCTCTCTCTTATATGCTTTCCAATTCTTTTTCTATCTTTCAATCTGTTTCTTTCTTTCTCTCTCTCTCTCATTCTTTCTTCCGTTGATTGATGAGGAAGGAGAGGAATCCGTCTCTCACTCTCTCTCTCTCTCTCTCCCATACACACCCACATGCACACTCTTTCTCTCTCTCATACACACCCACACGCACACTCTTTCTCTTTCACTAACTCACTATCACTCCTTCTCTCTATATTCTTCGTTTACATTTTATAACCTTTTCAGTTTTTATTCTCAACCGGAGGCATGAACTTGATGTCATTGTTTCAAGAATAGAACATTAAACCCAACTCTTACAACAGTAAGCGTTTAAAAAAAAGGAGGGAAAGACAGAACAAAATAATTACTAATTAGAGAGAGGTAAATAAGGTAAATTAAAAATGAAAATTATTTGAACGACTAATACCTTTTAATTTAACCAACAAATTGAACTATTTATTCACGAAAATGTAAGGAAAAAAAAGCAAACACCAGATTTTGAAGCAGAAGCAGTTAATTGTAATGTAACTCGAATGAACAAACCTTAATACAACAATGCCATATACTGCTTGCAAGATAAATAATTACAACTCACTTCAAGCGATACATTTCGAATAATAGAGGAAATTATCTTCTGAGTTTACATGTATGGCCCAGTTACACTGTCGACCTGAGGAGCAGAATGAAACTAAACGAAGGTTTCCCTTTGTTTATGTATTTAATCGAAATGTCTATGTACAGTATAACGCAATTTATAATTCATTCTGTCGTACCAAAAATGTCCGTTTCTCAAATACAAAACTGTTCTGTTGAACGATACACAAATATATATATGTATGTATATATATATATATATATATATATATATATATATATATATATATATATATATATATATATATAAATCATAACATGCATGCATCATCAAGAAATGGATGTATGATCCGATAGAATGATTATAAGTTGTGCCTTTTTATATTCAAACCTTATTTGAAATGATCTCCCGTTAATAAACGATGAATGTATCAGTTGGCCTAAACAGCATGAATAGAATAAGCACTTGGGGGAAATGGGGCTTCTTGACCTCTACACGATAAATAGAAAGAGAAAAAAGATTGAGATTATATCCCGTTATTACAAGGGGAAAGTATCATTTGGCCTGGACAACATATATAGAATAAACAACCGAAAAAATTGGGCTGATTGCCCCTAATAGATAGATAGAAAGAGCTGGAAGAAGAGTGAGAGAGAGAGAGAGAGAGAGAGAGAGAGAAAGAGAGAGAGAGAGAGGGGGGGGGATTTTATTCCTACGCCAACACTGAATGAAAGAGAGAAAAAGATAGGATATATATATATATATATATATATATATATATATATATATATATATACATATATATATATATATATATATATATATATATATATATATATATATATATATATATATATATATATATATATATATATATATATATATATATATATATATATATACTTTTCTCAAGGATATTACTGCTAAGTGTTGTCCTACACCTCCACGTGCGTGCTTACGTGCGAGTGCGAATGCAAGCGTACGATAGTGCCTGCGTGATTACATACGTGACCAACGTAGCAAGAAATAAATGCTTTGTCATAGAAATAAACACACGCCACTTGAAACAGTAAGGACCTGTAAACATTGTTTACATACATAGACCAATCCACAAACGAGGTTAATAACTTCGCTTTTGGAAATGTTTTGGTGTCTTTTGGCTCCGTGCTGGTGTGGTTGGGGCAGATCTCCAATTCCGACCAAAAGCCCAACTATTACACGCCTCATGTATATATTCGCAAATGAAGCGTGAAAACAGGTCTAGATGCGAGTTGGTCGAGAAACTTTTATAAACAACACAACTGTACAGCTCCCTGGGGATAGTTTTAAATCAGTGTTTCTCAACCTGGGCAATATCGCCCACCGCTGGGCGATTTTCACTCTTGGGTGGGCGGTGAGCAACTGTGCAGAAAATGGTGGTCCCTTTTAAATTTTCGTTAGGGGAATAGGATCCTGAGTTTTAAAGTAGGAATTGAGAATAAAAACATTTTAAAAAATGCGTCCACAGCAACATTTTCTATTAGATAACCAAGCAGCACTATTATGTCAGACATTATGTAAACCCAATATGTCTGCCTTAATTGTGTCTCACCAGACACAAGGATCGAATTGATGTTATCTTGAAACAGTATGCGTATGCTAAACATTTAATGTTACCCTTTTGAATTTCGTTTTTCGAAGAAACTGCAAAAGCTGATCATTTGTTATAACTTTTTAAGAGTTTTTTTTTCAATATTCTTTCAAATATTTACTATGCAGGTGGGTGGTGGAATCTTTTTCCCTGTGAAAGTGGACGGTGACAACAAAAAGGTTGAGAACCCCTGGTTCAAATAAAGATGGACATGGAATGATTTAAAAACACACGAGTCTTCCATACGGATTATGCAGGACAATACATGAAGGGAAAAGGCTTTTGTGGGTTAGCTAACGAAAATTGCTTTTGAATAGGAAGTCCTCTCTCAATCAATTTATGTTCGTTCGAGATAGCTCCATAATTCTTTTCTAATTTGTATCAAAATTGAATTGAATCACTTGTCCTGTACACGATATAATTTTTGATATTTTGAAATCCTCTTTCAATAAATTAGTCTATTCTTTATTATTTGATTAAACAATAAAAAAAAATCTAGACATATTTTTCTCTTAATTATAAACGACAGTCCGATACATTTTTGCAAGAATTTCCAAATACTTATCACAATGCCTATAATGAAGAATAAACTCTTGGTCACCAACTTCGTGTCGAGGCCATACTTATTGTGAACCTCCTACTATTGTGTTATGACTTTTGTAAGTAACAACGAATGACAATGACTATACAAAAAAACAGCGATGTCATGCACGAATAACAGCGATGCACGCAAAAACTGATGACGGATTCACTCTAAAACACAGCGCGGGTCGAATTTGTAGAGAAGAGGCGGAGACAGAGGGTGATATGGAGAGACGAAAAAATGGCACTTTATACTTGGGAGTAGTTTCAGCTAGGAGAGAAAGAAGTAAAGGTAATGACTAGGAAAATATCTAGAAACTAGCATATACCCGTCAAAAATGGCAGGGTTGATTATGTATGGATTGGCGCTAAGGAGCCTAAAGCAATTTATTACGTTGTTTATTTTTTTATAATCTATGTATCCCAATTTAAAGTTTTCTTTAGCTTTAACTCAACTCAATCTGTATTAATATTAGGTCAGACATAAAGTCTAGTGAATTTCTACGATGCAATCTTCTTTGTCTTTTTGGCTGCATGCTATGTTGGGATGATCAATTAAAAAATTGAAATAAAGGGGTGCGTCAAGGAATAAGTTACTTCTCACGCCTTTTGTTTGGCAGTAATCACTGGATAAGTCCGAATTCTCGAAAATAAAAAAATAAAAAGCCAGCCTGAATGCTTCCAGGCACAAACTGAGTGGCTAATTTAGCATTAAACTCCTTATTTAAAAAGTTTTTTTTCAGATATAATAAGGAGCAAATGCTTAAATTCATAGCCCTTTTGTTCAGTGCAGCCAGTAAGTGCGACTCATACATAGATAACAAGCCAGCCAGCGAGAGAGACTCCCTTAAAAACATAAGAAACCTATTTTGACAGTTTCATGACAGTTTTCTAATTGTAAATCTGTAAAAAGAATTGAGAATACAAATGAGAAACAAGACAGAAATGAGGAAAACGAAGAAAAAAAGAAAGAATGAAAAATGTGGAGAGAGAAAGGAAGAGAGACAGAAAAAAAGCGAAGAAAAGGAAAAACCAAAGAAGGAAAAGACCAAGAGAAAGAGTAAAAGAAAGTTAAGAAGAAAAAAAAGAAAACGGGAGAGAAAGCGAAGAAGGATAAAGAGAAAAAGGAAAAATGAAGTAGAAGAAAGAAAGAACAAAGAAACAGAATTGTGAAGTAAGAAAGAAAGAATGGATGGATGGAAGAAAGAAAATTGAGAAGACAAAGAGGAGAGAAAGGAGTGGAGAGAAGGATCAAAGAGAAAGAAATGAAGAAAGAAAAAAGAAAATGCAAGAGAAGAAAGAAAGAACAAAAGAAAAAAAACAAAATGAAGAAAATAAAGAAGTGGGAATAATAGAACAAAAAATAAAGGAGGAGAAAAAAAAAACAAAAAAAAATGGTATTTGAAAAAAGAGAGAAAGAAAACAGGTCTAGTTGGTCATTCCATAGAAACCGTACCGTGACCAACATCTCTTGGCAGCATACCTTGTTAAGGGCAATCAATCAAAAAATTTAAACAAACGGGTGATCAATGATAAGTTACTTCTCTCGTCCTTTGGTGGATAGTGTTCACTTGAAAAGTTTGAACTTTAAAAAAAACGAACGTGGATGCTGTGGGACATAATTTAAGGGATCAGTTTAGCATACATTGCAACGTGAAACCTCGGCTAAAAACTGTTTTAGGGGGGTAATTTTTTTTTAAAGACTTTTTTTTTTCTAAACATAAAAAAAAATAAATTTTGAAGATTTCAGTTCTTTACCGCCATTGATAAGGGCCTGTACGCGTGATAGATAACCAACTAGCCAGCTGGACCTTCTTGAAAACTAAAGAAACCAATGGCGGTTTTGATTGACGGTTTTCCTAAAGAAGAACGAAAAATGAAAGAAGAGGAATAAAAAAGAAACGAAACAGTAAATGAATAAAAAGAAAGAAAGATAATTAAGATAAAGAAGAAAGAAGAGACAAATGAGCTCGAGAAAGATAGGAAGAAGTATAGCTAAAAGAAGGGATATAAAAAGGGAATAAGTTCCAGGCGAGCATAAAAAGATACAGAACTATAAAATAAGTATAAAAAAAGGGCAGGGAAGGAAAAGAACAGTGCACCATAAAAGAAAGGAAGTCGTAAAAGAAAAGGAAGATGAAAAAAAGACCTCGGGTTAATAACCATATCACCAAGACGAGTTTAAAAAGGGAATTGGACCATCAATGACAAACAACAATGCAAAACGTTCGAGGCTGGACGACAAGCAATGATATTAGCATTTTCCCATTTCACGCTGAGCTTAGCATTACACAAAAGAAAACAACCACAATTAGTAAAACGGTATGTACCAATCTAGTCCTTATTTTTCTCCTGCGTTCCATTGCCAGCTCCCGAAATACTCTATGGGTGGGTGATGGTGTAGCCAAGAGACCACCTGCCATTTACTAACAAGCCTGCTAAAGAGACCCAAATAGAAACCTAGAGAAGGCAAGAAAGATCTGACTAGCTCTTCAAATAACAAGAATTTTTATTTTGACAATTTTTGCAATGCAAATCTCCGCCTATTCTATGCGTGACATCGAGGCCTCCGAGGGTATTTTTATTAGGCTATGGAAAGCTATTTTTCGCCCCGTAATAAACTGCTCAAACAGCCTCTTCCTTTAGCCACCCCGTGTACGTATGCTAAAACCCTTTTAACACGCCGTACAGATATAACCCCTTTAGCCTGTCGGTGAACGATTGTCAATTTACTCTATTAATGGACAAATCGTATTGATTTTGAAGTTCCGATATTTAGCTCTACCCAAGAAACTCTGGGACCCCTTTTGCCCCCACCTGGACCTAGTGCAATACATCTGCTGCAACTCCCTCTCAGAGGCCCCATGTGATATACTTCCGGGGTTGCGAATTTAGATATTTATTCTATTTTGATTTTACGAATTCACTGTTACTAAATTCAAGGTATTTTTCTTCCTTCCCAATTTTTCGCATTTAGGAGTCCAATGCTGCCGGTTCAGATATGTTTTTAATTTCCTGAATTTGTGAGTGAATTTTACGTTTGGAAAATTGAAAAAAAAGTATCTAAATTGGCAACCATTTAAAAACAACCTATGACACATACAAGTCTAGATACAAACGTAGAAACGTCAACAAGAAAGCATAGTGACAAAGTTGATAATGAATACATTTAGGGGTTGTGAACTTCACTGGTATGACTGATCACGGGAACTTGATTTGCCGGGGTCAGATCGATCTACCTTTATACTCCCTAAATAACACCTGCAATGATCTATTAAGGGTCCAGCAATATCGATATGTACGACAGTTAGGTACCATGACTTTGGAAATCTGCATGAGTTTTCCCCAAATCTTGTGCTGGTATTTTTCTTTAGATAATTTCAGATAAAAGGTCCATCTTTTTTAAACATTATAGAAAAAAGATCTATTCGATTTGATAACTTAGGATATTTTTTTAAGATAACTTTAGATATTATTCAGATGATTCCAGATAATTTTATTTAAAGATCTTTTCGAAGATATTCTTATAGATAACAGTCCTGGCACAAAAGCGGGCTACGGTTATTTTATTTAGACACATTCCTACTAAAAAATGGATATGTAATTCGGCAAAAATAATCATAAATTGCATTATATTATTTTGCAACAATGTTTTAAATGATCTCCCGTTATTACATGGTGAATGCATCATTTGGCCAAGACGACATAAATAGGATAAACAATCAAAGAAAATGGGGCTGCTACAGGAATTGAACCCGCTACTAATATGGTAGCCGCTTCAACGTAGCGTTGCTCTCTTCATTGAGCTAATCAGCCGCCGGTAATGCAAAGGTAATGGTAAGAGCAACACTCAATGGTAAAAGCAACTCTATCAACAGCCCTGTCTTCTTCAATTGTTTATTCTATTCACGTTGTCTACGCCAAATGATACATTCACTGAGTTATAACGGGAGATCATTTCAAATAGAGTTTCAAAATGATTTGACACAATTCATAATAATTAGATTTGTCAGGATGTGTAGAAAATGGAATCGACATACTGGGTTCAAACTTCGTTGGCAGCTGTTTACGTTCACTTCTCACTTATGCTCTGAAGGAAGGCATGAATCTATCTCTTCTCCTTCCAGCTCTGGGTAAAATAGCTGGACGAACAAGACTATCTAAGGAAGCAACCAGTCAATGGAAATGACAATTCTGAATTTATAACCAGAGAATAGTGACAACTTTTAGGATCAATTAGCAGCTATCTCGCCAGACCAACATGAACATGCAATCGCTGCAGGAGAAATTGGGAAAGGCCTTGGTCCAGTAGTAGACCTGAAATGACTGATGGGGATTATGACAAGGAGGATCTACAATCTTGCCTCTAGACTAAGTTCTGCTCTCATACCCTACACCTCTTATTGACAACCATAGAACGGCAGGCCGAATCTGGCTCGCAGCAAACTTTTTTTATGGCCTGTAGCCACACTAGACGTTTATTTGAAATATTATATAACTCTCTCAATAGTCAATTTTATAATTAATTGTAAAATCGCTATTGGTTTGGCTTTGTTTATCAATAACATAATAATTGTAATTCGTATGTTCGTCTAAGATTGAAATTTCTGTTTTCCTTTGATCAGTTATGGCTGACCTCAAGTGATGTGAATTTGACGACATAACGGGGAGATCTCGCTTGAGACGAAATATGATACGTTATAGTTAAGAGATCCGATAATGATGACAGTTGTTACGCAGCCAATATTGTTGCATGAGAAAAATTTACTTTTTATGGACGTGATATTCTTTAACGATATTCTTATTGCGTATGGCTGTTTTTGCCCTCTTTATATTAAAGGAATAGGACAAGCATCAAGTAGGCTGATGTCAAACAAGTAATAAACATTGCAAAGAAGAAAAGCCAAGTTGTCCCTTGTACAAAAGCACATCCTGAATCCTGCTCCGTATTCAAAAAAAGGGGCTCATATTTTACAGTTTTTAAATTGACAGTTTTTGTAAAGCTCTCTTTCTCTTTCCTCACTAGTGTGTTTTTGTTGTTTTGGGTTTTTTTTCACCTAGCAACGGTAAATTACCAGCACAGGACCTCGAACGGCTCACTGAAATGGTTTATGCTCGTGAAGCAAGATAATGTGTAAAGAACTCAACGGTTAACGAGACAGGTCGGTATATGTTAACATTTGTGTTTTTCAATTTATCGCATTTAACATTCTGAGCGCTCGCCAATATACTCACCGAATAACCACCCCGAATAAAACACTGTCCCCCAAATCTATAGAAGAAATTGAACAGGAGCAGTTGCCACCCGGAATTCCTTAAAGACCGAAATTAGGGAATAAAACAGTTAATGCTGTGTGAGTGCCTGCCTGCCTAGCTACCAGGTTATTTGGGAGCCACCCTTTTCTCTACCCGTCAAAGAAACTAACAATTTGCCTCATTGTCCGCGGAATTCACCACTTGAATTTAAATAACAGTTCACCTTACAATTCATTCATTCAGCCATTCTACGAGTTTCCGCCCATCAGCCGTTCATGTCTCTCGTGGGTATAAGTTTATTTATTTATTAGTCTACCCGAGTACTTATTTCATGGCACCTCTCCGCCTACCCTCTCCCAGACTAGAGATCAAAAAAATGGACGCATCATTAATTTCATTGCAAAGCCTCTGCTCTGACAACCTCAAAAATTGTAGATGCATTACTACGCATATTATCGTTTTCTTTCTTATTCTGAATTTCATTCTTTCCTTCTTTTTTTTTCTCCTTCGTCATTTCTAGTGCTCCTCTTCTCTACATTTTTCCTTGTTTCTTTCAGAACTATTCCCTCTTTTTTCCTTCTTTCCATTGCTTTTTTTTTCATCTTTCGTTATCATCTTTTCTGTCTGTTCTTTCTTTTACGTCTTTCTTTTTCTTTTTTTTTCTCATATCATTTGGTGATTAATTCCTTATTTTCTTTCATTTCTTTCCTAGATCTTCGTTTTTTTTCATTCCTCTTTTAATCTTTGTTATCTTTGTTTTTTTTCCTGGTTTCTTTCTTTCTTATTCCTTTCATCCTTTCAATAGTTTCTCTTTTCCTGGTTTCTTTCTTGTTTCTTTCCGAACAATTCTCTTTTTTCCTTCTTTCCATCGCTTTCTTCTTTAATTCTTCATTATTTTTCCCCATCTATTCTGTCTTCAACATCTTTCCTTTTTAATTATTTCTCATATCGCTTGATAATCAATTGCTCATTTTATTTCATTTATTTATTTCATTTATTTATCTATTTATTTATTTTGTGGAGTTTTCTTTTCTTTCATTCATTCCACTATTTAAACTTTACTATCTTCGTTATTTTTTTTTCTTTATTTTTTTCATTTTTCTCCTTCTCAGATTTTTTTCTTTCTTTTTTTTTTCAATGTTTCATTGGTTTGATCTTCTTTATTTTTATTCCTCCCTTTCTTTGTCTTTCTTTCTTAACTTCCTCTTTTGTCCCATGGCCTCCATTTGTTTTATCTTTTCTGTTTTGTTTTCCATCATCATCATCATCATCATCATCATCATCATCATCATCATCATCATCATCATCATCATCGTCATCATCACTATTATTATCATTATCATCATTATCATCATTATCATCATTATTATCATTATTATCATGATCATCATCATAATTGATAGTAGTAGTAGAAAGAGAAAGCATCATCCAAAACAGTCGTCGAAAAAGTTTCGTCAGTTTTCAAGTTGGTCCAGCTGTCTGTCCAAGTATGTATGCATCATGTGATCAGACTGCACCAGTAGAGCTAGAGGGATGAATTTTTCAATATTTACTTCCTGTTAAGTCTGCAAAAATCTTTCTTTAAAAAAAGCTCCCTAAATAGGTTCAATTTGCATCGTAAAGTGTATGCTAAATCGGTCCCAAGTTTTCTTTTTTTTTTTCTGTGATCCAACACAAGGCGAGAGAAATAGCTTATTCATTGACCAGACATTTTTCCAACTTTTCAGGTAAAACACATTGGTCACGTGACGGTTTTTATTGGTTTACTAACCAGACCTATTATTATTATTATTATTATTATTATTATTATTATTATTATTATTATTTATTTATTTATTTATTTATTCATTTATCTATTTATTCTCTTTCTTTCTTTTCCCTATTCATTTTATTCCGAATTTATCAATTCGTACTTTTTTAATCATCACGAATAAATTTCTCCATTTCTTAAATTCTGCTCATTCTTTCATTCTTCCTTTTTCCTTCTTTCTTTCATCACGTTTTTCGCTCTTTTATCTATTTCCCTCTTTCTCCCTGAGTTGTTTTTTTTTTCCTTAACTTTCTCCTTCTATCACACCCTTTCTTCCGTACTTATCTTCCATTTTTTTTCCTTTGTTACGTTTCTGTTCATTCTTTTATTCCCCCTTGACACCTCTTTATGAATGTTAGACATTGCTAACCTTGGAAGATTGGTGCAACATTTTTTTTTTTTTGCATCATCAAATTAAACCCGTGAACCGTTAGGTCTTCTTTTCAGAGAAAACTGATGTGACCGGAATGAACTCAGATTTTAACGCACAGTATTTGCTGATAAATAAATAAGAGAAATTATTCTAAAACGAGTCTGGTTGGTGAATCAATACAAACTATCAAGTGACCAACATCATCTCGCTGTATGCTGTGTTGGTGATGATCAATTAAAACGTTGGAAAAAAGGTGATTAATGAATAAGTTATTTTTCTCTTGCTTTTTGTTGGACTATGATCAGTAAAAAAGATCTTAATTTAAAAAAAACAATAACAAGCGAACACGAACCGGTCACCAATTGAGCATAAATTTACATTGCGGATTGAAGCCCCAACTGAAATCTCTTTTAAGAGGGGAATTTTCAAAAACAAAAATGTTCTCAATGAGCGGTAGGGATTGGTCAAGTCTGTATCGATACATGGTCAAAGGCTGTATAGATAGATAGATAGATAAATAAATGTCAGAACACATGAATAAGCTAAACCCCAGCAACAGTTATCAAACTGATCTGTTGTGGGTAGCGGTGATTCAGTATTGATAGTATGTTGATCTGTTGTTACGAAGCGATATCCTTCTGGTTCGATTTTGGAAAGCTTCTGGTATGAATTCGATGAAAAATATTGATTGTGCGTTGATTTGTTGTTGTTTGCAAAACGTTGGGTTATCATGAAGCACCATTTAGAGTATCAGTCACCGGACTCCGACTTCAAAGGAAGATCCTATGGGTCTTCATATTTTGGGTCGGCCTCTTGATTTATGGCAATTGAGATTTTGGATTTTAATGCTCATTTATTTGAATGGATAGGAGCAGCTCTACATATGGAATGTTTAAAAAATATATATATATATCATCAATTAGAAATGTTCCGTGAGAACCAGATATAGTCGTGAGAACCATATTTTTCTTATCTCTCGGCAGTCTGTTGGTAAAGGACATGATTTCAACATCCTGCCATGGCGTGTCTTTTCATAACAAAAATGGCACATTCACAAAATCAGATATAAACGTAATAACTGTAAAATGTATAACTTTGGCCACTGGCACCGTGGTGACATGTGCTGAGAGAACCACTAAGGATAAATCCTACCAACGCAGAGAACAAGCAGTCAGAGCGGAGTGTAACCGTTTTTTTTTTTTCGACAAATTTCTTGTTTATTTTGGGTTAGGGTCGCCTTGGGGTCTCTCTAATATATCAGAGCAATATCTACTGATAACCCCAACGAACAACTTTAGGAGTGGGGTCACCATATGTCGAGCAGCTCCTAAACCTAAATTTTATATTCCCTTTCTACACCAGAATGATAAGAGACAACTTGTCGATATGCAGATGTACCGAATGTTTATATATACCAAAGCACGACACTTTTAATACTTGCCCAGTCAGTCGGAACGATAAAGCACTCATAAAATTCGGAATAATATATTATGCAATATTCAAACATATCTTGGTGTGCCTGTACATACAAAAGCAACATTTTATGGTATTCGATAAACGTACGCTGGTAGCAAGTAGTACACATTCAACTACATCAAAGGCGAATCAATAAATCTCCCAAATCACGCAAACACAACCAAAATTAAAATAGTATGTACAACATCGTGTTTTAAGCTCGGTGGTTCATGGTTTTACATAACATAATACATCAGTTTTACACGAGGAGAAATGAAAGCAAAGCACGTACTCCATTTACGTGATTCGTGTAAACGTCTGTTCACGCAGCTTTACACATGGAAACATATATTTTAGATGTGTCTGCATATCTCAATAAGACGCTTTTCAGTCGGTCGGTCGGTCGCTTCCAGATACGTTAAATAACAGAACTAGGAAGAAAGAGGTGTGGTTTTATTAAACGTGTGACATCATTAGGTAACCAACTGCTATGAAGTCATAACAGTATGTACAATTTTGGCACCCGGGTATTTAAAAGAAAAAAATGGTCAAAAAACGCCAAAGATGGCCATTCACGATTTTTATTAGGAATAAAACTCTCAGAATTTTTCTACGTCACAGCGGTTTATAAGTTGCTATTTCTCTTCTTCCCTCACATCTTCCTTCTTCTGCTACTACTACCACGGACAGTGGACGCATTGTTGAAGCTACTGTTCTTGTTTTAAAGCGACCAATGAGCTAAGGGACCAGCGGAAGCAGGATCTAAGGCAACAGATAAGAAGCATCAGAACATCCTCCTCGACCTTCAATGCAGTCAGGGGGGGGGGGCGTCAGATGAAATGGGTTCCTTGTTAGACAATAAGACACTTCCATTCTTTGTTCAACTTCTCATTCACGCACCAAATACCATTTCGAAGAAGGCAAAAAATTCTCAACTAAAGTGACAGATGTCTGAGTGGTTTTCTAGCTTCATCCAACCACCAGACCAGCGGTTCTCAAACTTCCCTGGGGTTCCACGAAACAAAATTTTCGTAATATACTTAATAGATCTTCATAACGTAAACGACTCCTTTTCACTTTTTACATGTCTTTATTTCATTTCTTTAACATAAAAGTACTTTTTATGTAAGAGGAATTAACATTTTGCCTTTTGACTCAAAGCATCTTAGTTATCTACGTTATACGGACGCTGTTCTGTCAGTAGCTTTTCCTATGTTTATATTTCCTCAAAAGTTTTGTTCTTACTTCTCCATTCAAGAGAATATTTTTTATTTGGATTTACGCACAATCTGATAATACCAGAAAACACGACGAAAATCCAATAGTCACAAATGTAAATGTATATAAGTAGAAGGGAAAGTTGTTTTTTGGGAGAGTTCTCAAGAAAATATAATTATTGAATATGGTTTCCTGGGTAGTTAAGGCTGTAAAATCATTACACTAGCTGAAGATCGCAGACCGACGGAAAATGAAAAAATATTACTACATTAGCTTCGTTTCAAACTATTGCAATCGGAATAGATACTGATGTTTTGACTTCTTTTACTACAATGACTATCATTTCCCCCATGAAGATTACAGGTGCAGATGTAATTGGTTAGGAACGGCCCAACATCAGAAACTATGCAAACAAACAAGTTTTCATTATTTCCATAGCAATATTGTAAATTACCCTCTTGTTGGTTGCCAAGTCACACCAAAGTAACGGAACCTGTTCTCGAGTTATCCAAAATAGCTGGGTATTGTTCCAAACAGATCTCGTATAGCCAGTTCTTCTATGTACAGGTATATTTAGGCGAGCAATTGACTTGTGTAAAACACAGCTAATGACGAACAACAAAGAATGTATTTTTATGATATTATAAGTTGAAGTTCACAGCTAAAGAGGGATTTTCAAAAATCAGTACTGAACGTCGGCTCTTTTTCAACCCGGACACATGCCATACTGTACCTTAAAACTTGCAGAAACCTTTGGGCTATTCATGTATAGGCTCTGCTGTCTGGAAGGCGTGTAGGAACCTCTCAAATCTTAGCTTACGAAGCCAAGCCATCATTTTTCTGATTGGATAATTAGGATTACATTCTATCAACCTTGCTATGAATAGTGATACCTGAATCAGCGCATTATTCAATTACATACACGTTTAGCAAAGTTTTTCACGATCATATCATAATATATAAAGACACCCAACATATTTTTTTTATACCACTTCTAATATCATTCAGTCAAATGTTTTGTTCTCTTTTAAAAGCGCATCTTTTATTCATTTTTTAAAACTCCATTCTTGTAAGAAAATGATTCGTTTTTCGTTTTCATCTTTTCTTTTCTTTAGCACCGTTCCATTCCGTCATTTTTATCTCCCTTCTTTTTGTTAATCATTTCCCGCCTGTTTTGTTTGTATTATACAAAATGTCACGGTCGGCCTTTGCAGTATTTTGTGAGTATTGGCTATAGATTACGTTTTCTTCTTATCTTATTGATAGAACTTTTATCAAGATATATACAGCTATTTTTTTCAATTCAAGCTTTGATGACCTGTTATTTTCTATAACGCCGTAATACCGTTTTATAACGAGACACTATGGACCTTCGCATACAATAAAAACGGCCGGCCTCAAAGATTTGCCATAGATATTGTCTGAAAAAAAACAACGTTTTGAAATGCTCTAAAAGGCAAAATCGTTCAATGCTTTCATTTTAATACGTTTCGTTTACGGAGTTATTGGTGATATTAAACAAGGCTGGCCATAGAATTTGTTTTAGTGCTCAGGAATCTTTATGGCCGCTTCCCTCGGAAAAAGCAACGCAGCTTTTGTATATTATTCGTTTTAAGGGGAGAATGCTTAATTGAATTTGGGTCTAAACATGATGGTGTCAAGGCAGTTTATATCTTTCTTTGTTCAGCTCTCTCTCTCTCTCTCTCTCTCTCTCTCTCTCTCTCTCTCTCTCTCTCTCTCTCTCTCTCTCTTCTCACATATATATATGAGGGGAGAGAGAGAGGAAGAGATAGTTGGACAAAAATAATGTTTTACACTCACTCCTGTTCATATGTCTCCCATATGTTCAACCATATATATATATATATATATATATATATATATATATATATATATATATATATATATATATGCATATATATATGTATCCCTACCAGAGGCAGGTTCGATTCCTGCAGCAGACCAATTTTCTTTAATTGTTTATTCTACTTATGTTGTCTGAATTTAGTGATGTATTAATCGTGTAATGACGGGAGATCATTTTAAATAAGTTTCAATATAATATAACGCAATTTGTAATTTATTCTGTCGGACCAAATATGTCCATCTCTTAAATATATAACTGTTGCGTTGAAAGAGACGAGCAGATCGAGAATTAACGAGAGGATTTGGGTTGAAAGCTGTTATTTTGGCCTTAGCATTACCGGCAGCTGTTTTACTCAATGTTGAGAGCATCGCTACGTTAAAGTGGCTACCATATATATATATATATATATATATATATATATATATATATATATATATATATATATATATATATATATATATATATATATATATATATACTTTTGAATATAGAGATAGATATATATTTACATTACGACGATATAGCTTGATTTTCTTTTTATTTCTCATTTTTTTTTAATTCATTTCCATTTTTCATTTTTCTTCGTCCCTTTCTCCTTCTTATACTGTGTGTTGTTCTATCATTCTTCCCCCCGCCTGCTGGGTACCCCCTTTTTCCTCCTCACTCTCTTTTTCATTAATTTCTGATATTTCCGGAAATGTTTCTCTTTTCTCTCTTATTGCATTCTCCCACTTTTGGAGGGTAATTCTTACTTTTCAGTTTTGACTTTATTTCCGTATGTGACAATGATGACAGATGACTATGGCCAAACCAAAAACCAGTGATGTCATGCACGAATGAAAGAAACACGGTGACGTACGCAAAAAAACTGATGGGTAATTCACTCCTATGTCTGGGCCCAACTAAGGTTGACTTGTTTTTGCTAAAGTTTGCGAATCCTAGTTACAGGAACCACTCATGAAGGAGTTGAAATAGGACACGGGGTTTTAGAAAGACATTGTAAAGAGAAATGAATTCTGTTTTGTTTACTTTTTGGATTTTAATGGGGCAAGACAGTTAAACCACAGCCTCCGACTTCTCGTTTACCCGAAACCAAAAAAACACTTAGTACATTCAAACTATTCGAATTAATTGCATAGAGACACTTATCCTCAGTAAGCGGGAAAGAAACTTAATGGGGTTCAAAAACTACTAAGTAACTGGGAACATAGAATGGCTCCTCGATTATTTTCCCAGGGGTGGCTTGAGCCCCCAAGCCCCCATGTAGGCGACACCTATGAGTTTGGCTCTTGTCTTTCTTTCTCTCTTTCTTCTTTCTTTCATTTTTCTTTCTTTTTCCTACTTTCTATTTTTCTTTCTTTCTTTTTTTCCTCTGAAGATACGTAGTTCATTGCTCTGATCCGTTTTTTTTCTTTCTTTTTTTTCTTTCTTTTTCTCTTTCGTTCTTTTCCCGAGGTCTTCCACACTTTTTTTTTCACTTTTTTTTTTCATCTATTATTTCATCATTTTTCCATTTCTTCCAAAATTACCTAAATTGAGGTAAACAAATCTTTTTTTTTTACGAGGAATTGGAATTTTTCCTGGATTGGACATGGAATCGAATCACCGTTGGTCCACATATGACCTGAACAAGCTGTCAAGTGGGTTACTGAATCTTCTTTCTTTGAGTGACTTTCCATGTATCTATGGTGTGTATGTAGGCTCTCCTGGTTACGTTTTAGGGGACCAAAGCCTCGAAAATTTTCATTAGGTCACCACTAAGCACCGTCTAAAGATAGTTCGGTTTTTCTTTCAAAAATGGCTTTTTTTCCCTCTTGGTTCACGTCATTAAATATTTTCTCTTGATAAAGCATAAATTGGTTTTCTTGCAAATCCTATTGATAAGTTTTCTCATAGTCAGCTTAAAGTTTCTAAGATTTTCGTACAGATATCTATCTTAAGGAAATAAAGGTAAACGGGTCTTCTTTTGTGAGAGAACCGATAATTTTACCAAAGAACTAGCGGTGTCTTATCCAGCGGCTTAACTAAGAACTTCTTCACACAAACCAATATTCAATCGTCAGGAAATTTAACCAGGAAGATTAAACATATCACGTTTGAAATGGGAAAACTGACTCCCCAGATAAGATAAAGTGTTTGTTTTGTTTTTACTTTTTATTCACGAAATTGTCTTTTATCTTCTGACTACTGGAATGTCTCTCTATGATGAAATCCAGGGCAAGTTCATCTACTTATCTAATCTTGCTCTTTCATTCCACTAGCTCCTGAGCATTTTCTTTCCTTTAAGCTTCTAGCTTCAACAAAGGACACGTTCATGAAACGAGGGCAATAATAGGGATGAAAACACAAAGAAAAAAAATCAAGTAGGTGACTGGATGGAAAATCAGAGCAAAGGAAGGAATGGAAAAAGAGAACTTCAAAAACAAAAAAGATAAAGACGAAGTGAGGAGAGATAAATTTAAATACAAAGGAAGAGGAAACGTGTTAATTGGTTGGAGAGGGAGGCAGAAAAAGAGGGAGGGTTAAAACGAAAGAAAGAAAGAGATAAAAGAAGAGACGAAAAATGAATACATGCAAGGAAAAGAGTGTCATTCCGAGGGAAGTTATGTTTCCCCACCACCTGTATTTGTTGCTTTTTACCTTGTAAATTAAACATTGGCGACGGTGAAATTAAGTTACCATGATAAAAATACTACCAGTATGGTTTGAACCATAAATTCATGAATAAAAAGCAAAACATAAAACATTGGTGTAATCTAAAGGACCAAATTCGTCAGAAACTTCAAGAGTAAATTTTGGACAAATAAGCACCTATTTTGGGGTGATTTTTGGTTTGGTCGGAAGAAGAGAGAGAGGGAGAGAGAGAAGGAGAGAAAAGAAAAACAAAAAGAAAGAAAGTACAAAAGGGAGAATGAAAAAACGAAAACGATTACACGCAAGAAAGAGAGACTAGCTTTCAGAGGGAAATAATGTTTTCCCGCCACCCATTTATGCTTTCTTTTACCACGTAAATTAAGTAAGGATGGTATTGCTTTGATGAGGAGACTACCAGTATGATTTGAATCATACATTTTAGATTTAAGAGAAAAAAAAACTCGACAAAAATTGAGGGATCAATGTGCCATAAACCTTCATTGTAAATAGAACCATCGAATAAGAAGCTATTTGGAGGAGAATTTAGCTTTGATGGTAGGGAGAGAGAGTGGGGGATACGAGAGAACAAAAGAAAAAAAAGACAAAAACGGTTACATGCAAGAAAGAAAGACTAGCATGAGAAGGGAAATTATGAATCACCTCCTCCCATATATGCGGCTTTCTACCACGTAAATTAAACAGGGTGGTGAAATCAAGTAACCCCCTTGAAAATATGACCAGTTTGGCTTGAAATATAAATTCATGATTAGAAAAAAAACAACAAAAAAACAAAAAACAAAACAAAACACGGTCATAATCGAAGGGACCAATTTGTCGTGTACTTTCATCATAAATTGTACCCCTTAAGTAAAAATCTATTTGGGGAAAAAAAAAACAAAACATTTTCCCCAATCAGTGAGAGATGTGTTAAAAATTCAAAGTTTTTTTCTATGAACGATTAAGGCTGGGTGAAATCCAGATTGACTGATATATATATATATATATATATATATATATATATATAAGTACAAAAAGGCTTTAATGACTTCCATATAATGTATCTTTCTACTAAAAACATAAACATTAATCGATGATTAGAGCCTTTGAATGATTTTTCGCGCATACTTTACATTGATTGAAAAAACAATGATAATGAATCATCATCATCATCATCATCATCATCAGTCTTTTAATGTCCTTTGCTGGGCATTGGCCTTCCCCAGGATTCGCCACACATCTCTATCGTGGGCGTCGCAGAGCCATTACTTTCTGAATTTGTCAAGCACGTCTCTCCATCTAATACTTTGCCAGCCTCGGTAAGCCCGTGTTATCTTTGGGAATCCATGTCGTGAGTCACGATGTCCATCGGTTTATCTGCCATTTTTGCGATATGGCCAGCCCATTGAGATTTTTAATGGATTCTGTGATGCCCCTGAAACAATAAAGTAATTGTTTTATTTAACTTTTAATCTTTATTTCTAAACAACGAAAGAATTACCCGTATTGATCCGATATCCATTGTATTATAAGACTAAGGAGGAACCTTATGGAAATAGGATTATTGATTCAAACTTTTGTATATTTCAGGATCCATCGTATGATTTTTCAAAGGAAGTAAGATGAAAGAAATAACAAATAATAGAGCCACTTTCAAGCTGTAAATTTCACTGAAAATGAAAAATTAAAAAATCTAGCAACTTTAGGCCGAGCTCAGCTATCTCGAAGTTCTGTTGTTATTTGGGGAAGCCATACGTGCAAAAATAATCGTGATTGGAAAGTAGCTCTCTTACTAACTGATTTAAACTGACAAGTCTTACTTGTCTACGAATTTATTTGTTATATAGAAAATACAAAAGTTGCAGTTATTATCTTTATTCGAAATAGATGCAGGAATGGAGTTCGACCTAGCAGCAGCTAGGCTTTTATTAATCTAAAATTGTCCAAAAGACTTCAACATCTTTTAAAACGTGTTTGTGATCCATTTTTGTAGATGGCTGATATTGTATTGCTTCACACCACGGAAAGCTGGATTCGTAAAGAGATTTTGATTTCTGGTCGATGTTTTATCATTTCCTGGCTGTAACCGATCGTCAGTGGCAAAATGGCTCGTCATAGACATGTCACAATCGTAGGCAAATGAATGGACATCTCAGCAAACTACATTCCTTTAAGTGCCAAGACAATAGCATCAAAGCTGCTGTTACTATTGTCAATTATGTATATAAGCATACAAATAATACAAAAAATGATAAGTCCTGACAATTTTCCCCTCTAAGCTGTACGTGCGTGCACACATACGTTTTGCAATCAGCGCACAAAGGAAGTTAATGTGGGCACTGAAGATCTCAAATTCTTCAAATAGCTTTATTTTGTTTTGCTTTGAGAGGGATGCCTGTCACGCGTGATTTCTTTCGATAAAGTTGAATCATTTGTTTTTTTTTTGATAAGTAATATCTTGATGTAATTTTTTTATTTGAATTTTGAATGAATGAAGGTTGCTTTGCGATTTAATTATCTCGTTCCGATTTGCTTTGAAAAGAAAGCAAGTTATTCGTAAAATTGTTCGCTGTGACTTTATGACCGGTAACGATTCGTTGGTGGTGCAGTGTACCACTAGCATTGTGACTTTAGTTGCATGACTTAGGGGCCTGTGACTTTAAGGCCAGCCAGCGAAGGAAGTTGCACCTGGTACAAAAGAGCTGGAAGCCGGAGTTCCGTTCCAAACGAGTAATGGCTATTATCAGCCGTCATGAGCGGAATCCTTTTTTTTTTAAGCAGATGTAAAACAGACACGCTATTCATCCTGACCCAAACCCCACTAATTCGACGGTGTTTTTATATTTTTTTCTTTTCTGTTACAGAAGCCAGTGTGAAGACCAGGGAAAGAGTTCACAACATAATTCTGTTAGATTGGGGTGTATCAATCATTATGTATGATATGGTCAGACTATTTTCCACCTTTCATACATAATCATAAAATAGTGTTATGGCCCTTTGAGTCTTCGTAAAAAGTTGAGCAGGCGAAATGCTCGACTCTATATCAAGTTTTATAATTCAAATGCACTCTCCCCCCTCCCAAACTCCCGCCTTCTCTCTCTCATCATAGATATATTGATATAGGTTTGTCTCTCTCATCATTAAATATATTGATATATAAATTGGTATGTATCTCTCTCTCTCTCATCACAGCTATATTGATAGACAGATAGGTATGTACAGGTAGATATGATCGGAATGATCTGAACAAGCAAATGTATTTGTATCTGCGCATGCAAATGAAACGATGAAACTTCGACTACACATTCAACCATAAAGTATTCCCTTATTGTCTCGAGGGAAGAAAGGGCAACGGGGACCATCACTATCACTATGGGTGTCCCTCATCGTCGTTGTCGAAAATCTTTTTCCTCAGTTGGATAACTTCGTTATTCCTTAATATACTTCAGTAAAATTTGGTATACAGGCTTGTGGAGTGATTATATAGGATGATGAAGACTGGTGAATTATGGACGATCCGATCATTTGTTTAGATTTTATCAGTATTAAAGCAATCGCGTGTCTCGGATGTAACAGTCCATATAAACAACTAATTTTCCCTGCCCCTCTCATTATATCTGTCTCTCTCTCTGACTGTCTGTCTGTCTGTCTGTGTCTCTGTCTCTGTCTCTGTCTCTGTCTCTCTCTCTCTCTCTCTCTCTCTCTCTCTCTCTCTCTCACACACACACACACACACACACACGCATACACATACACATGCACAAACACCCACTCACTCACTATTTCAACTGTTTTCTGTCGGGGACCTTTATACTTTTAATATTCTTTATTTAACAATTTCTGAAACTATTGTTAAAAAATCTATTGATCAAGCATAAAAAGGTGTGCAAAAGACATCTGGATTTTAATATTAGAAATATGGATGTGATGCCAAACGGAATTTTTGTGCTTAAAATTTCATAATTTTATATTTTTTTCATGAACGATGACCTACATATCTGTTTTTAGCTTTCAGTTCCATTGTTGAAATTTTAGCTAACAATGGAACGTCCGTACCAATCATCAAAAATTATAATTGGACGAATCTTCTTAGACTTTTCATGACCAGTTTAAAACAAACAATTCCCCTTGATTTTTTTATTGAATGGAGCATTGTCCAAAATTATTAGTTCATCTAAACTTGACCTTGGGGTGTTGTATAACTATATCACAGATAAAACATTCAAAAAGTTGCTGGTATTCATTTTTTTAATGGACTGGGGTCGACGAAAGAGTAAGAGAAGATCTTCATCTGTTGAGACAACCAAAAATTTGGAAGACCCTCTGTAACTTTCAAGGAGATCATGGAATTAATTTTTTTATTGGGCTTTAATCACCTAAAAAAGAGAAAGTTTTCATGTGAAAATTTTGGAGACCCCAAGAACAAGAAATTTCCAAGAGTTGATAAGGTTCTTTTTTTCATTGGGCTTTGATGATCGTCGAAAGAGAATGAAAAAGTTGTCGAGACAAACATGAAGAAAAATTTAAGGAAAATTCTGAGGGTCTTTCGGAAACCCCTGGAATCCCCCTAAAACCACCCTTTATTTATTTTTTTTTTTCATGTTGATTATTGTTGCATTTCATTGCAGAGCGTCAGTGGACGGCAATGGATTTGGAACTGAGGCTCCTTCGACCCCTTGGGGTCTGATGAATAAAACTCAGGGTCCTGCAGCTGTGTTCCCTCTAAAGCCGACGGTGCTAATCTGGAGGCAGAGGAACATCATAATCCATCACAAAGCCATCGAAAAATGTTACTATTTCATACAGACCTGTATCGTATATTAGAATGCAAATAAATGTATATCTAGAATAAATATAATGTCAATAGGTCAAATATTTTCTGTTATTGTAATCTATTGATTATAGTCGAAAAACTAAAAGCTAAAAATTGGATCCTGCCAAAATATTTCCTTTCTAAAAGCGATCCTTGAGTTTTCAAAGTGTCAGTAAACAAGGCAGGTCGGGAACCGTGGATAAGCTCCAGAAGAGACTCAAACCATGAGCAAACCATTCCATAGATCAAATGTCGTACATGGACTGGCTTCCATAGTGAAAAAAAAAATGAATAAATAACGAGAGTTAAAATCTCGCCAGGAGTTGTTTTTTTTTTAAATTTCTATCTAAAAAAAAAATTATTTAATAATAATAATAATAATAATAATAATAATAATAATAATAATAATAATAATAATAATAATAATAATAATAATAATAATAATAATAATAATAATAATAATAATGATGATGATGATGATGATGATGATGATGATGATGATGATGATGATGATAATAATAATAATAATAATAATAATAATAATAATAATAATAATAATAATAATAATAATAATAATCGTCATCGTCATCGTCATCGTCGTCGTCGTCGTCGTCGTCATCATCATCATCATCATCATCCATTCATTCATTCATTCATTCATTCATTCATTTATTTATTTATTTATTTATTTATTCAATCTGTATAATCCCTATCTGTGTTGTTTACTATTAGCATAAAGATATCACACCAGCGGTTCTTTTGCTTTTCAAGGCCATCCCCAACTTTTGTCAATAAGATTACCAATTCCCTCCTCCATTCGAGTAAGTTTCAACAAAGAATGATTTCAAATAATTATTTTATTTTGCTTGAAATTAAACAGCTTTATAATGAGAATTAATTCAATTTTATAATTGTATAGCTGCTGCTGTGCATTTGTCACTCAAAGAAAGCAAACGAAAATAATTAAGGACACATCATTTGAAATCTTAATTTATCAAAAAAACAAAATTTTTTCTATTGTAACTGATATATGCATCAGTACAATATCTGATCTTTTTTTGCTTCTTGATTTTCGATTCGTTGATCTATTAATGATTAACATAACCCACTAAATAAAAGCCCAAAACAATCACGATGGCATTTATTTTCATGTAAAAGTCTTATTCCCATCTTGGGCTACCTAAATTTCCCCCTTGTGGAAACCCTTGGTTAGGAACCACCGTATTAGACAGTATGAATGACAATGGCTTTTACGTGCATGTGTCATATAAAGCTTTTTTTGCTTAATCATTTCGTCCTGCTTTATCTCTATGTAAGCTCGTATATCTCACTCCACCCTGAGGCTTTACAAAGATTTCTAAGAAATGTTGACTATCGACATTGTTGACTGGAATCTGTTTCATTGAACAACAGGAGTCATCAAAGATGACAAAGGGTACTATCATTTTATATATGTTATTTGTGTTAATGTGTTTGAGTGTTCCGGCGCTGTGACTACGGGCTTGAAAATTGGCATCGACGTTCCCCTACACCTCTACAAAAAAAAATTTTATTTTTTATTTTTGGAAAAAAAGTTTCTTTTCCAGAAATTCTCCAGGATCTATATATTTCTCAATGTTTTTAAAATCTTTATTTCAGATGTTTTCAGTGGAAAAGGCCAGAATCCAGATATTTTTCAGTATTTTGTTTTCACTTCATTTTAAATGTTTCTAGGTGTCATTAACAGGATTTATTCTGACTAAACCTATTCTTTGAGTGATTTTTTTCACATAACTTCAAATTTTGTTGCTACGGTTGTTCAATTACGAACTGTGACGGGAATCTTAATTTGCGTTGCTTTCTGATCGTTACGTAAACAGCATGGGTCGGGAATGAAAAATAACCCCCGGTGAGACACGCAATCCCTATGATATTACGCCTAAAAGTTGACTAAAAGAAGAAATCTCGCAAAGAATCACTCTAGGATAGCAAGCCTTCGGCAGAAGCAAGCTCAACCTTCAGGAACAGAAAGATCCCATTAATCTTAAAAATGAAGGGTCCACAGCCAATGCATCCTCCCGATAGTCACTTTTGGAGCTGAAACAAGGAACCTAACCAAGAGACTGACCAACAAACGGAGGAGCATGCAACGTGCACATGAAAGAATTAAGCTTAACATTACATAGAGAGACGACAAGACTGCAATATATTAGGGAAAAAAAAACAGGAGTCCGAGACATCATGAGATCCATTGAAAAACTCAAATGGCAATGGGCTGGTCATGTTGCTAGAAAGGCAGACAACCAATGGACATAATGACTCACAACAGGGATCCCCCAGAGATCACAACTGCGCAACCGAGGGCAGCAAAATACAAGATGGAGAGACGAAAGTATTTGCTCCACGATGCCCCCGATAAAGAGACGTGGCGAATCCTGGGGAACGTCTATGTTCAACGATGGACGAAAAAAGACTGATGATGATGATGATGATGATGATGATGATGATGATGATGATGATGATGATGAAAGGGATCGATTTTCACCTCTTGTTTTTCATTTTTTTCATATGATTATAGGTAAAAAGAAAACAAGATTTGTCATATTCCTCATTTGTGTTGATTATTGCTATCCACAACACTGCTTAAGGTATTGGGTTTACGTTATTCACGTATTCTGAAATTTATACGCATCTATGAATCTATGTATCCGGACTACACCAAGCCTTAACCGTTCATTGTTGAAACTTGGAATTTTGCACGCACACTCCCTTCAATGAGTAAGGGCAATGGCTTTTGTTTGTTTAGAATTCACCCCCAAAATGAAGTTTGAGAAGGGGGGGGGTCAATTTTCAATGTGAGTTTATGCTAAATTGGTCCCTTAGTTTGTGTCCATCTTGATTTTTGTTTTGTTTTTAATTTAGATATTTTTGAGCCCAACAAAAGGCAAAAGAAGTAACTCATCCATTGATCATCCCTTTTCCCAAAGTATTTAATTGATCGCCCCCCCAATGAGATATACTGCCAAAAGGCATTGATAACCGGGAGGTTGAGAAAGAAAAACACCTTTTCACATATATATTCCATCTGTTATGCATGTAACTGTTATCGTTGTTATAGGTTGCAATCGACCGGCTTAAATACTTTTGCTGGGTTCAAGTTATTGATGTATAAATGAATGTAATGGATCTAGACACCGCCTACTCTAAGCGTTCAGAGTATTAAACTCAACTTCTGCATACACATACACATACACACTCTCTCTCTCTCTCTCTCTCTCTCTCTATCTATCTATCTCTCATGCTCCTCAATGAGTAATGCAATTGTTTTTTCTTATCTTTTTAATCCCCCAAGTTTCCAATGGACGGTCCAATTTACAATATAAGTTTTTGCTGAATTTATTCGATGAAAATGAGCATATATAGGCGACAGTGATCCTTAATTTCCCATGGATTGTTATTTTTCTTCGTTTTGTTGAATTGGTCTATTTCCCCAATTAGATTTCAATATTTCTCGTCTCCTTCATTTCCTTCTTTTCCATTTTATTCCACTTCATTCCCTTCTCCTTAATTTCCTTCTTCTTGACCATCCTCCTCATTGTAGTATCGTTCTTATTTTCTTCATTCCTTAATCACCACAAGTACAAATTTACGGAGAACCCTCGCTGAAACAGACCCCCTTAAGCCGGATATCGGATAAAACAGACGGAATATAAGTCAGTGTAAATAACTAAAAAATCAACTTTTTTTTTCTAATCAATAACGACAAATTAAATTCAGTTATCATACATTTTGATTATTATCTACTGTTTATCTTTATCTTAATTGCTGTTGTTTTTTTTATCGCAATTAAGTTCCAGGTAAATAGTAACAACGAACTAGTGATTTATAATACTTTACCTAATAAAATAAAAATGTCATTATTTACCCGGATTTTTTCACAATAACAACCACCTCACTATAAACTGTTACAACATCTATACACTAATAAATTTCCTCTCGTTATAAATAAACAACATTTATTATTCGCTTTCCTTTGCATGCTAATTGTCGCATTGTTGATAATCCATTTCACAACAATAATAAAGAGAAAGAGATGTCAAAGTAATCTTATTCAATCATCAGTTTCATAATTAATCAGAGCTGAACTAATTAACCCCGTCACTTATTAAATAATTTGATAAACTATATAGGTTTTATATATATATATATATATATATATATATATATATATATATATATATATATATATATATATATATATATATGTATATATATGTATGTATATATATATATATATATATATATATATATATATATATATATATATATATATATATATATATATATATATATATATATATATTATATCATATATAATGTTCAGTGTAGAGTATATACTTTTCACTATTGTAAGCATATACAGTATCAAGCCTTACCATCGCTTATATCGGACAATCGGTTAAAACGGACCTCCCCACGACCGTTTTAACGAGGTTTTACTGTACTTCCTTCTTTCTTTCGTCTTTTTCTATATCACTCTGTTTGCTTTCCTTACTCTCGTTTTGTAAGTATATATCATTGTTCATCGAGGGCGTCGCTGTATTACACAGGGTATCCATTATTGAACCTTATTTCTGGCTTGCCAGGCCAGTTGAAACTTCATTCTGTGAACAGCACCTGGCATTTTCAAATGGTGCCCTAGATAGTACTGACCAAACTTTAAGTTGCTTAACTTAAGAGGTCTTACAAGAACCAGGTTATTCATCGTCATACGTCTGTAACCCCTTAGCCTTGAGGAAATGTTCCCCAATCCTACTCCTTATTGTGGGTGCTTAGCGGAAAGGCAATGGATAGAATAAGGGCCTACCTAACTGGAGGTGAGCATTGTACCACTGGGTCACAGTGATCCCCCTTTTCGTCTCCTCATTTATAACTTTTAGGGTGTTATCATATAACTCTACTTCCTTTTTTTTTCTTCTCTAACCTCCTCATTCCTACTTTCACTTTCACTCTTGTTGGAGAGTCAGAATTCCCTGGTTTATGACTGACTCGCCAAGCCGATTATTACGTCATTAGGCGTTTATAAATATTGCTTCATTATCTCACACAGTAACAAAATACAAAACAGCGATTAAAAATGGCTGACCGAAATCCAAACACCTCTTTGCGTATTCATTACAGTGTTTTTCTTATTCGAATTGTGTTTATCACATAACTTTCAATCGAAATCTATTACATGTTTAATTTTTTTGGTATTTTTTTGAAGCAAAATACTTTTTCGGGGAATGTCATCCATAATGGAATAAAATCACCCAACATAAAGAGAATAATGATAGTTGTAAAAAATGAATAAAATAAAAAAAAAAGGAGGAAATAACCTCAGCCTATGATGTTTCCTGCTTTTATATACACGTTCAGATGAGTCATAAAAGGTTGGATATTCATACACGCACACAAAACAGAGTCGGACCTTGTGATGTCCTTCAAAGATAAAGGGATTCATTACCATTAATGGGCAACTTTATTAGATGGCCTAATGGTTTAAGCAGACAACTAACGAGGGATCACAAGTCAACCTATATCTACACACACGCACACTCATATGTTTTTTGTTTCTTAATATTGTTTACATCAATTGGCTTTCATAAAATGTAGGGAATGTAATGTAACAAACAAAGCATAGTGAAAAAAAAAACAACGTCTTTTTCATATTTAGCAAAATTCATGATGATGCAAATACGAGACAGGGCCGAGCTCGGTGAGACGTTTGGATTATTGATACTTCCAAGCCTAGACTAATAAGAATCATTTAATTTCTCCTACACATTTTTATTGTGTATAATAATGATAATAGCTGCTATTATTGCCTGGTGGTAACCGCTGGAGTTTGAGTGATTAAACGATCATCATCATCATCATTATTATTATTATTATTATTATTATTATTATTATTATTATTATTATTATTATTATTATTATTATTATTATAATAAGTCAAAACTCTTAAATTAAGATTCTTCTGCTTTCAAGTTGGTCTGACTAGCTGGCTATTTATGTATATATCATACGTACAGGCCGCACCAATGGAGCTAAAGGACTGAGATTTCCAAGAGTTACTCTATGTTATGTTTTAAAAAAAAACGTTTATATTTTTTTTTTATCCCTTCCCTGAAATGGATTTTATTTCGGCGTTCAGTTAGCAAAGTATGCTTTCAAAAGATGTTCGTCCCGTGACGGTGTCAACTGAG
>OY735235.1:14402330-14432330 GCA_963457665.1 Thysanoteuthis rhombus
TGGCAAAGTTCCAATACCATGTCGCTTCATGTATTCAATAGTGAAATTCTATCAAAGACTCCGCAGCACCGAGAATTGTGTTTTCCCCGAAACTCCCAGGCTAACTTGATGATAGCATTAGAATGCACGGAAACTAATTACGTATTTTCAAACCACAATCGCCATTTTAAAACCTTTTAAATCCCAGCTGGCTTTTACGTGCCTTCACTGGATCAGGATACACTACACGAATGTTTCACGTTGTCTCCGTAACAGTACTACCATTCCAAATTTCATAGAAAAAGTAATGGCGGTTATGTTGCTCGTTATAGTCTCTATGTGGCTTGAACCAATAATGATCTCAATTTTTTGTGTTTGCCTTTAGTAGACTCAATCAGACATGATAAATTGACGGAACATTTTTTTTTCCGAGGATGCAAGTTTCTCCTGGGCTCTCGTTTGCAATGTATGAAATAGACTTAAAGGCAACTGGCATCCGAAGTGGCGTCACTCACTTCATCCTGCATGTACTCATTATACGTAGTCTGATACTCATAAGAAGTTTTTTTTTTTGTTTGCAGGGGGTCTCGATCATCTTGGGCCTTTTCAAAAGATAATTTTTGACAAAATATTTATACTCTAAGAATTATTTCAGACAAAAGATCTATTTTTTGGATAATTTTAGATAAAAGCTCTATTTTCTTGGAGTGATTCCAAGTGAAAGATGTGTTTTTTTTAGATAATTTGAGATATGTTTTTGGAAAATTGTACGTGATTTTTGTTTAAGATCATTTTTTTTAAGATAATTTTAGATTTTTTATTTTTTCAGATGATTAGTGCTGGTACTACGGTGATTCATTGACGCGAGGTACGGGTATATTTCTAATCTTCATTCGTCTTAGATCACGCAAAGGATCACGGGATTTTAAACCAGACTCTGCAACTAAATAAACTTGGTTCATTAAAGCTACTGTCCAAAAATTAAATCATCGTAGTTCTCCGCATCTACCCTCATCAAGTGTGACAGATTTGGTTACACACGGGCTATAGCTAGTAAGACCAACTTCCGGCTTGCCGGGTCTGTCAAAGCTTAGTTCTGCTTAAAGAGCCTGGCATTGCCCAATATCTCTTGTGAATCCCATTCCACACTGTCTGACCAGTCCAAGTACCCGGTGCAATTCCCATTCAAACAACTTTTTCCTCCCTGATTACTGCTCTACGGAACGAACTGCTTCGTGGTTGCTTTCCCGCTGGATATGTAATATGATATATTTCCCTTTAAATCAAGGGTCACCAAACACTTTGCGATCTTACAATTGCTTCAACCCTAAAGTGACCCCTGGACTTTGTATGAGGTGGCCGAGCACAAAAGAATAGTCACCCATTTAGATATTGACCAGGCTCGATGCTAACTTCAGTAATCTTGAGAAAAACAGCGGTAATTCATTGGCTTCGAAGAGAAGTTATTTAATCCTTATCCTTGTGCTGAATGCTTAGCTTGTAGGCATTGAGTGCCACTTTAAAGTTTTTGGTGGCGTATGGTCTTTTGTAACTTGGGTGTGCTATGTGCAACGGATGCACAAAAACATTAAAATATTTCAGCCTCTATAAAAAAACAATCGACAAGTCCTTTGGGCACAATGTAGGTTATGCCGATCGTAGATATTGGAAGATAAATGAAAAAGCATAATTTGGATTGGATTTGGACATTATAATCAGCGGATAACAGGGTCCCGTCCAAATTTTGCTTTTCTTTCATTAATTCTCTTATTTCTTTTTATTTGTTCGCCGTTTGTATTATCGAGTGAGCGAGGGTGTTCAACTTTACAGTTAATAATCGAGACCAGTTTCCTGATGGAAAAGCAGACCTCGGATTGGATTTAGACATTATTATCAATCCAAGTTTGTTTGTTTTCTTTTCATTAATTCTCTTATTTCTCTCTATTTGTTCGCTGTTTGTACAATCGAGTGAGCGAAGTTGTGTAACTTTTACAATTAGTAGTTGGGACCAGTTTCCCTAACATTGTACTAAAGCAGCTTTTACTGTCCATTGATTATTCCGGGCACAGGAATATTTTTACGTTTTTATGCATCCGTAGGACACAGCGCACTTAAGATACAAAGCGCCATAAACTGCTGCTTGGGGGTGTTTGAACCAAAAGAGAGGGCTTTACCACTGGGCCACGGTGATCGATGCTACCACTAAATAAGCTTAGTTTATTAATACCATGACTTCAGAAGTAAATCAGCTTAGTTTAGTATAACCATGGCTAAATAAGCTTAGTTTAAAGCGACTGCATAATAATTTGTAAGAAGCATTAATTGCTATGAGATTAACGCGTAGGAATGGCTAAAATCAGTTTCCTCTCCAATTATTCTCTCATCTTTGGCAACCAAAACCGCCGACACAAGTTTCTTCAGTTTTCAAGTTGGTCTGGCTGGTTTGTTATGTAAGTATGTATGTATGTACTACTACGTGTTCGATATTCGGGGTCGGAACAAGCAGGGGGGCTTGGAAAATCTATCAAAATTTAATAAACAAAGGAGGATTAGAAGAAGCTGGGGGTGCAAAATCTGATATTGTTTAATGAGGGTTAGGAATGGAATAAGTAGAGACTGGGGAACTATGGCCACCAACCCAATTTAGTAGGATCTGAACAAAACAAAAACATTCGTAAAAGATTCATAGTGAGGATGGGGTAAGCACACAGGAAATAAAATCTTACAGTATTGACAGGATTAAGACCATACTTTTATTTTCGATGAAAATGTAACTGGAAAGTCTTTTTGTGGTACAAAATTCAAACATCTTTGAAATTAGTTGATAGAATTGGATTTGCGAAACCAAGTTCTCCCCCTTGCATTATTTAATAGTTCTCATTTGATGAGAAAAAATGTCAATTTGTTGTTGCCCACGGATCCTGCTTTCAACAATTAGGAGTGGGGAGAGAGAGGAGATTAACGCTAAAAAATTATTCAGGTTGAGTCGTATTACGAGCCGGGCGGGGAAATCTTTCCAAAATTGATAAATGGGGGAGAGGGCAGCCATCAGACACCGAAGGATATGTATGTATCACGCGTAACGATTGCATCAACGGAGCTAGAAGGCCAAAGATTTGAACAAAAGGGATAGAAATAAATTATTCATTTCTCACTGTTTTTTTTCATTTTTCAAATTGATCACCCCTAACATGGTATGCAACAAAAAGACATTCGTCATATGACAGTCTTATTGAGTGATTAACCAAACCTGCTTACTTTTTTTATTATTTTCTGTTTTGTGCATTCTCTTTGTCAAACTTCTGTTACCAAGTTTTGACTTTATTATTGTATGTAACAACAATGTCGGATGACTATGACCAGGTCAAAAACAAAAGGCATCATGTACAAAATAAAGCCCATCAAAGGTCAGTTTGTTTCGCTAAAGTTTGCAAATCCCATTTAGAGGAATTACTAATAAAGGAGTTGAAATGAGACTCGAAGTTTTGGAATAATATTGTATGGAGAAATGAATTCTGTTTTGTTTACTTTTTGGATTTTAATGAACCCAGGGAGTTTGACCCAAGCGTAACCAAGCTGGTCTTCTTCTCTTTGTTTCTGTCTTCTTTTTTATAATTTCATTCTTTCTTTTTTTCGTCTTTCTTTTAACCTTTTTCTTTTTTAAATTCCTTCTTTCGTTTTTCATTTATCCTTATTTTCATTAATCCTGTCTTTCCTTCTTTTTTTCTTCCCTTCATTTTTTTTTTCACGCCTGTTTTCCTTCTGACATATTCTGCTTATCATGACAGAACTGTAAAGCCTCTGGGCAGCGGTTGATCAACCATTAGGTTGAGTACGTTTAAGCCTAAGGTCCCCAAAAGGAATGGGACCCCTCGAGCAATGAAAAAAATGGTTTAATTGAATAAACATGTTTACATGCTGTTATTAACACTTTTTTAAACCGAAAAATACGGCAAGTTTGCTAAGTACTCATGCAAAGAAAATGAAAAAATAAATACAGGGCTGGATAGTCACTCTATGTAAACCGTTACCATACCAACGTCTTTTGGCAGCATGCCGTGTTGGGAGGGATCAATAAAAAAATGGATAAGGCTAGGTTAATGGATATGTTACTTTTCTTGCCTTTTGTTTGATCACTGAAAAGTTTGAACATTAAAAAAACAAGCAAACAACTTAGTGACTGATTTAGCTTAAAATTACATTGTAAATTACCCCCCCCCACTAAAACATGTTTGGAGGAGATCAGAAAGAAAACAAAACAAAGATTTTCGTTGTAGACATAACAGAGTATAACTGTTGAATCTTTTCGGCGTTCTAGCTCCATTGATGTGATCTGTACGCGTGATGAATACATTCATACATAGCCAGCCAGCTGGACTAACGTAAAAACCGAAGAAACCTATTTTGACAATTTCGGTAACAGTTATGGTAGACAGTTTCTAAAAAAGGCTGAAACGGATTTATATAACTTACTTGCAGTGAACTATACATAGCAGAATGATATAAGCTATTTAAGATTAAGCAATTCTATTTCAAAAGACGGTGGGACAATGGGGCAAGGTCTGGGGCTCCTCTCTAAAGCTCAGCCTAGCGGCCCGGGTTGCAGATAATTCGTCACACCCTCCGAGGGAATTTAAAATCAGAACGCAGAGAAAAAAACAATAGGGCTACATTTTTAGGTGAGTCAACAGGTTTACTTGGATATCAAATTTCATTTAGTTATGCAAATAAATCCTTACTATTATTGAAGGTATTTCTCTGGGTGTGTATGCTTATGCACTGAGATAACTCGACAACTGGCCCTTATACGAAGTTGATATTCGGAGGATATATTTGTCAACATACCAGGCATTGCAGTGCCATGGTTGAAGTTGTTATGATCTTCAGTCCTCGAGAAATGATAGGCTATTGAATGAAGTTGACATTCGCCAGATATATTAGTCAGCACCCAAGGCAGTGCAGTATTGAGTCCGGAGTTTTTTGGATCAGCGGTTCACGGATAATCTAATAAAAATGATTTTTGAATTACAGATCATAGATCTACATATAGATATAAAATATGTAATTTGCCAATATATCCAAGTTTAGATATAAAATGTCCGAATTGGCAACACTGAAGAGAAGTTATTGAAATATTTTGAAGTCGTAGTTTTGTGCGATGAAAGGAAATTATTTTACATAACTATTATAGCAGGCCTTTTACCACACCATAAAGTCCGGTCACTTTCCAAGAAGCAACCTTTGGAACGTGCGCTATCCAAGTATCTACAAATCTAAAAATGGAAAAGTCCTGTTTTACCACCAGATTTAATGTAAAATCCAATATTCACGCAGCAAATAATCTGTTAAACAATTTTGATGAATTTTATCGTCAGAGTAGACAAACTCGTTGACCTGTCTACCATTTTGAACTTAGATAATCTTAAAGATCGCAATAAACGTCAGGAAACCTGAATAATAGGTTCGCAATTTTATTTTACACATTTTTTCGATCATTTAGGAAAAAAATCTTACCTTTTTTTTTGTAGCAACTTGAAACATTTATTATTACTTACTGTTCTTAACGAAGAGTTTTTTGCGTAAAAATTCAAATCAAGTTCCACTACTGTTGCTGATTCCAAGTTTAGTTTTCAATCGTAATCATGGCGTTGCAGATAGAAGTCGTTAATACGAGTCCATCTTTGGCAATGAACATAAACCCGAGCTATCGCTAGAAATAAAAATTGAAAAAAAATTACAATTAGTGGTGAAATAACCCTTTTATTCGCCCACAGTATACCAAATGGTAGAATCCAAGGTATTCTCGAGTCTCCAGAATTCATGGTGATTGCTTGCAGTGACCATCCCCAGCACTTATCCGAATCTTTCACTGACAAACAGGAGTGGGTTCAATTCCACCTCATTTTACTTTCTGACTTTTTTCTTTGCTTGGTACTTTTAACCGTTCTTCTTTACCCAATATTCTTATTTCCTACCATTGAGTTACACTACAACTCTTCTCTCTTCATCTCCCTGCTCTCTGTGCGATTCCATTCCCAGAACCTCTCCTCTATTCTCATCGCTTTCTACGTAATATTCTCATGTTCAAAGGGTGACAGACGCACATACACGTTGCTTATTATGATATATATATATATATATATATATATATATATATATATGTGTGTGTGTGTGTGTGTGTGTGTGTGTGTGCGTGTGTGTGTGCGTGCGTGTTTGTACGTGTTTGTGGTTAGATATATAGATAAATAGAATATGATGTTGGTAAGTTGACAATGTGTGAGTGGAAAATTTGAGAAAAAGTGTGTTACACCTAAGAAATTGTTATTACGATAGAGACAAGGGTTGATGCATTTCGCCAACATCACAACGGCGTCTTCAAAAAGCACTTTTGCTAAGCAGAAGGACTAGCAAATGCTTTTCCTCACTTGACCAAGTAGCGTACTGATCCGATGGAAAATATATAGCAGGTTAGAGTTCGTAGTTGGTTAAGACGAAGGGAGAGGAGTTTCCTAGGTGTGAGTAACTGCCACAGTAGGATTGCCAAGGGGAAGATGGCATGTGTTGTTATGGATCTAAGCAAGTGAGGATTGAAATGTGTAGATGATGCAAAAACAACCTAGTTTTATATAATCGTGCACATTCCCAAACGGCTTCCCTGAATATTCAGAACATTTCTTCTCTTAAGGAGGTCAAACCAAGAAAAAAAAATTCTGAAAAATAACTTTCAGCCGAAAGAAAGGGCTATAGAGAGTCTCGGCGCGAACAGGAATAACGAAACGAGCCGACCGTCCATATTTTCTCATAGACCCTCTTAACATGATTTCACGTCGAAATCACATAATTGAACGGGAGTAAAAAAAAAGAAAATAATAATTTGAGATAAAGAAAACAGTAAACCTCCAAAAATACCTACTCTTATTCAAATTGCAAGTATCAACATCTGTGCTTATAAAGAGAGAATCAAAACAATGTTGAAAGGCTGAAACATTTGGAGCGAGCGGGGCATAGAAGCAATGGAATATCATGGGGCATTGTCGGATAAATTCGGGGTGGGGAAGGCCTTGTTGTCGCAGGACGTTTTCGATTATGGAAAATGTCAGAGTGACGAAATGTGAGACGCATGCGCACACTAGATTAGTGCTCCGGGAATTACGATAAGAAGATTTGTTTTCTTTTGTTTTTTTTACTTGACTCGTAACTCCATTTGTTAAAGTGTCCGAAACGAAGTTCAGCACTCGACTTTGGGTGTTGTTGTTCGCGATAAAGTAAAGAAATATTCTGAAGTAGAATGACGGGTCTGTAAGTTTCGAATTGCAAAATACAACTTATATACTCTCATATGTTAATGTATACATAAAAACACAATTAGATGCATATATATATATATATATATATATATATATATATATATATATATATATATATAGTGAGAGAGGTAAAGAGAGAGGGAGAGAGAGGGAGAGATAAATAGATAGGACAGAGAAGGAGAGGGGGTGAAAGACAATTTCTTTGTATATATCACTCCCACAATACAAACATAAGCATATATAAAATATATTTATAAAATGACGAACTACGTGTACAACATGAGCTATACTATAAAACCTAACTAAAAGGGAGGCAGTGTTTTATCAATACTACTGGGGTACCACGTTAATGTAACTGTTTTGTTTATAAGATCCCCGAAACCGTTACATGGTAAACAACTGATGATCCGAACAAGAAAAAAAATCATAAATTGTGCAATAATACTAGAATGTATTAACGTAATGTGAGATAGGGGGAAGAACACTCAAGAAAATTACTTAAATTGCATTGACAGATATTGGGAATCATATGACCGAAGTGACATAAGAGAATTGTTGAAAAAGTATTTTAATGTTTAATGTATAAAGATTTATGTATGTGTGTGTGTATGTGTGTATGTGTGTGTGTGTGTGTGTGTGTGTGCGTGCTCGTTTATAATCATTGGCTTACGGCGAGTTCCTAAGGATACTTTTACCAATATACATACAGGGATATAGTGTAGATGTGTGTTCTGTGTAGACATGTGCGTACAATAGAATTTCTACTACATATCATTGCTATCATTACATTTAGTTATCGTTGAGTTTTAGTATTGGCTGGTTTTCGTAGGAGATCAAGTGACAGAAAATCTGCTCAATACTCCAGCACAGTATTCTACATTATAGAAATGTTATCATCTGGATGTTTTTTTCATTCTAACACGGATTTCCAATTCTACTGAGTTCTTGATATGGTGATGATAACGCATACTGCCACCAGCTTAGTATCTCATGAACTTTATCAATTCCGTGGTAAGGCAACAACATTTTACCAATTTGACCCTTATTATTCGGGAAGTGAGATGACTGAAAAACAGCGATATTCACTGCCTGGGAGACCTTTTTTTAAGTTCAAGATGACTAGATTTGGTCTCAAGATCTAGATTTGGTAATGAGCTCACATACTCCCTGTATATCGAGCCTGACGGATCTGCTTTTGTTTTTTTTTTTTAATTTTATATGCGTCGTCATTGATTTCCTCCGCATCTGATCTAACAATTCTTACTTCTTTTTTGTAAAGTTTTTGTAGGATCCAGAATATGATCTCATCGTAAATATTGTCTACATATTCGTACTTTTTATCAAGTCTATGCTGTATAATTTAGCTTCTTAGGTTATCCTAATTCTCTTAACCTTTATCTCTCCATATTAATTCATATTTGTATAAACACACTCACACACACAATATATATATATATATATATATATATATATATATATATATATATATATATGTATGTATATGACTAGGGGTTCTATCCTTTTTTTGTGTGAGTATATTAGTGTGTTCCGTGGTCCAGCGCTCCTGGCCATGTTTCTTTCTGTTTTGTTTTTTTTTTTACAGATTTGGATATTGGCATTAGTACTCCATTAGAACCCTTTTAATTCTATTCATTTTTTGGAAAAATATGCACCTGTCTTCGTCTGTCTCTCTCTGCCTCTCTGTCTGTCTCCCCATACATTCATACATATATATCACATATATATATATATCACACTCACACATACATACACACACACACACACATATACATCACACTCACACACATATATCACACTCACACACACATATATATTATATACATTATATCTATTATGTAATATATATTACATATATATAATCATATATATATA
Organism: Thysanoteuthis rhombus; assembly: GCA_963457665.1. Classification (NCBI taxonomy): domain Eukaryota; kingdom Metazoa; phylum Mollusca; class Cephalopoda; order Oegopsida; family Thysanoteuthidae; genus Thysanoteuthis; species Thysanoteuthis major. Next base: position 14,411,510 of record OY735235.1, read on the forward strand.
GATGTATATATCATATATATATATATCATACTCTCTCTTGCTCATGAACACACATATATATCACACACACACATACACACACACACACACACACATATATATATATATATATATATATCACTTCTCAATTGAGGTAGTTAAAGCGCACACGAAAGCACACAGACACATACGAGACGCGTTATCAACCCTTTACTGGTAACCAAATAGTTCTCTTTCCTTCATGAATTGACTTGTTCTCTGTGCTCTAAAGAGACAGGTAATCCTGTACTCAATGTATAAATAAATTAATCCGGGGATATATATATATAGGTGACAAGAAACAGGTGCTGGGACTGGCATCGTAACGAAGATTAAATAAAAGAAGCGAATGACTGTTGTACAGGGACTGAGGGCTGCCGGGATAAAGCAAATGATGTCGCTGTCGTATCAGCGGCCCGTAGGGGTGGTTCTCGTTGAGGTGGGTTGAAGCGGGTCGGATAACGATAAGGAGCCACTTGCGATAAGCACCCGTCAGACAAGTTTATCCCAGCAAGATAAAAACACAAGATGAGCGTATGTTTTTAGATGAACATAGGCTTTTCAACGCAACCACTATCACCATCTGCAGGCAGGTTCTAGGACAACTGCCCCCTCGGATAATTGTACCCGGATAATTGCCCCACACCCTGACAATAGCACGGCAACTGTAAAACCGATGTTGAAGTAGTGACAATTGTGGAGAGTAATTCATCTGGGGCAGGGACAATTATACTGGCGATAGTTGTCCTATGAGAGCAATTATTCCGGAAGCAGTTTCCATGACAACCTGCAGGTGATTTATGACGATTAAGTGTAGATAACCGAACTTTTTCAAGTCACATTTAATTTGTTTATTTATTGAAAGGAAAGCTCAAAAATTAAAATAGACATTTGGTTTTCAAGATTAACTGCAAATAAGCCATCACCAGAGTTGGCCTTAATGTTTCTGGCACCCGGGGTAATCTTAACTTCTGCGCCCTATAAAACCTGGGAGAGCTTGTCGTCTGTCAAGAGTATTTCCTTTGTGAATTGTTTTCCCTCAGCTTCGCCATAACAGAAAGTATAAAACTGTCTGATATTCCTGAAAAATATGACTTCCCTCCAGGATATTTTCGAATTTTGACTGTTTTTATTGTTTTATCCATTCATTTCCCAATTTATATTTTTGGATTTGAAAAGCCATACTATCTCGGACGCATCACTGGCTCCCCTCAGTATTGGGTGTCCTGTTTGACTTCCCACGTTGACAGTACCCAGAGCCGACGCGGACCATTATCCAATAACGATATGAATGAATAAATTGACTGTTTTTGCAGAACGACGATTTCGGAAGGGTTTTTAACGATTTTGTGGATCTCCAGTTGATGGGGCCTTCTACGCAAAATAACCCACTCGCTGGCAGAATGGACTTTTGATGTGACGTTTAACGTGCGCAGGGCCGAGTTCATCCTTCAAACCAAGGGTTTGCATCCTATGGTCCATCGAAGTAGTACCTGCAGGTTCATGGCCCTTTGGTTATAGGCTTGACAGGATTTTCCTTTTCCTGGAAGATGCCAAGCAAGTTGAAAGGGACTGCCACCCCTGAGCAGATCAGCGCTGGCTGTAGAGGCCTATTGCCCACTAATGTCAATAACGAAATTATGGGATATAAAATGACAGGAGATTCAAAACAGAAGCAAAAGAATCAAGAAATAAGAGAAGCTGAATATAAATACTGATGCCGATAAGAGTTCATCTGGCATGATTATTAAATAAGAAGGAGTATAATGAGAACTTGGGACGAGCCATTAGCTACTAGTATCAAAATAAATAGCCTAGTCAAAAGCCCAGCGTTCAATATTTCCTAATACAAATGCAGATGTCAATTTTTCGTTGGTTTGTTGGTTTCGGTCACGCGAAAGCGAACAAGAGAGGGAATGCGTTTAAGCAAGGCTCTACCGTGTCTGCACATTTGTGACTGCATCACTACTTGTACGGCTGCTGATGCTACTACTTCTGATGAGGATGTCTCAGTAGTAGTGCGTAAAACAAGTGCACTAAATATAAGCATCTCTGATTTTACACGAATAATACTCACATTTTTTCTCATGTTAAAAAAATCGTTTTTTGTCAAGTTCTGTTTGTTACTTAATTGTTATAAAATTATATATGATGAGTTACATGAAATTGACCGAAAAATGATTTTCGTGGAAGGTATGAGCTTGTTTTTGGTTTCACTTTTTGTACTATGACGAACACATATCTAAGATATATATTTGCATAATTAATTTTCACCAAAAATTAAAAGCCGTAGTGTTCAATCAGAAAGTCAGAGAGTATTCTAGATGATGCAAATATGTCATCTGGCATGTCTGGTGATCTGTATGGACAATTCCCCCCACACACACATGCACATACATACACTGATATCTCACTCGGAGTATAAAAAGCAATATGTTCATGGCCTTAAAGGTCTCGATTCAAAATTATAGTGACGATTCGAGGACGACATGACTGAGAAAGAAAGAGCAGGGTGGCTCAAGGGGTCCCTGAAAAGTTTTCAGTCATCTCACTTCCCGAATATATTCGGCCCGACCGACTCTCCAAAATCTGAGCGTTATTTTGTCAATATAATTGGAAAGAGTTTTCTTTTATATTGGGAAGTACCAATATTTGTTTCAGATCATTTACTGAACCATTTTCCTGGTCAGGCCGAGAACTTTTCAGCCTCCCTCGTAAGCATTTTTATGGAAACCGTCTTGGGAAGAATTTCATTGCCACAAGAACTTGGACTATTGGATTTTATAAAGGTCAGTGTTTGTATTAATATATTACTATAAGGCAAAACCAAACGTTCACTTCCTGCTCATTTTTACTGCAAGAAATTTAACTATTCGGCTTTTCGAAAAATATTTTTAGGGTTTTAAAGGGGATTAAATTTACTTAAATCATGTAACTATAATGCTAAACTGAACCCTGAATTTCCGTTCAATAACTATGAATATATTAGCTGGAAAATGCCATACACACACAAAATACAAGTAAAACGTACTAGTGATTGACAATACTTTGTCTAATTATAATTTCAAAATAATATAACTACTAATACACTAACTACAGCAGTTATGTTACTTACTATTTTGTCTATCACGATATCTGAATGTGTGCATGTATTTATAATGATATTATGTCTATTCTTGCATTACTGTTTTGGAGATGGTGTGAATAGACATCGAAATATCGAGAGGATAAAATATAAAGGCATTGACTACTGCACAAATGCCCAGTGGGGATGGAAATATTCCTTTTCCAAGAGTGTTCTCGCTGGAGACCAAAGAGTGTTCAAATTGTCTGGATAATCGTAAAAGACTTAGCCCATAAGTCAACACCAGTTTCTATAAACTAAGACAAAAAAAAAATCACAGTGATCTCATTTAAAAGCCTTTTCATCCTTCAACAAACATTCCGCGTTTCGTATAACAGATTAAACATTTGACCGGTCAAAAACACCGACACTATTAAAAAGAACGAAAAAAAAACGCGAAAAGTAACTAAATCTTCCAGTAATGTTCAAGAGGAGGCTTCTATATATCAACGCTAAACACCGCTACCTTTGCCCAGAAACAGTGGCGACCTCAAGTTCTAACCTCTAAACCTACGTCAGTCCTTCATCTCACCCCCGAGGCTGTATTCCCTGGGCAATGATAAGAAAGCCACCAAACCACGCCTCTATCTTCTGTCTCCCAAAATTGTCTTCTGATAGTCGTTACACACAAGACTGGCTCTGGAAAGAACAAGTAGTTAATAGCTTTCAGATGTCAAAGCAAGCCTTCGGGGTTTCTGAGATAGAGAGTTAGTTTTGCTTCATATAAGGAGTTGGTCAACTTGAGAGATTTGAGTCCAAGATGTCCCCAAATTGACAGGGAGTTTCATGGTTATAGTGTCAGGTCAATAAACAGAAACACCGTAGATAAGGAAAGAAGGTTGTAAATATATTTTAGTGAGAAGGATCTCATTAAATTGCTTGTTTGTGGGGTCGACTTTTCTTGGTGTTTTCCTTGGTCTCTCTTCACCGTTTCTTTGTGTGACTTTGGAAGTGGTTTTAATTTCGCTGAAGAAGTATAATTTACATAATGCATTATTTATGTGACTGGCGGCGATGTCTGTCACTGTGAAGGAAGATGAAGACGGAATGAGAGAGAGAGAGAGAGGAGGAGAGCGAAATAGAACGACAGGAATCGGGAGGTCAGACTTGAAAAGCAAAAAAGGAAAAGAGAAATAATAAAATTCTTTGCCAGGAAGCAAAAGACCAAGAGGATAAAGATAAAAATAAAAAAAAGGAAAGAAAAGATGGAGAAACTTCGATCAACGAAACAAGACGGATGGATAGTATTTTGTTCAGATAATTAATTGTTCGGATATGATCTGATCACAGAAAAATAAGCAATACTGGACCTTAAAATCTTGTATGGATAATCCGAAATTCAGATAATTAATCGTTCAGATTACAGACCTAATCATTAGAAAGGAATCCAGACTAAGCACATAAGGGATCTTGAAATCTTGTCTGGATAATCCGAATTTGGATATTTAATATTCAGATTATCGAAATGTGTCCGTATGTTTTTGCTTATCATTACATACTTATATTTTTCTTCTTAAATTATGCCTGGAATATACAAGAAATTGTATCAAGATAAAAAAAAACAAACACCTTTCGTAAGGGAAAGTGTTATTGATTTATTTTGGTTTTGAAGTTTCCACCAAGCGATTAAAGAAGTTCGACCCGCGATAAATTGACAGCCGATCGAGTATAGAACTCCACATCCAGATAGTTGCAACCGAATCCCCACGCTCTGAAACTCTTACTGATCACCCTCTTTCTGTATGGAGACACATTTACACGCGTGTACATAGATTCAAATAAATACATACATATATATGTTTCTCACTCCTTTCTTTATTCCTCTCTTTTTCTTTTCCTGTTTACTGTATTTTCATTACAGATAAACCTCGATTATCCGAACATTATTTATCCAAATTTTGGTTTACCCGAAAAAGATTCTTAGGTCCCGTAATTGTTTTCAGTGTGACTTCCTTTCTTCCTCGTTTCTCTTTGTCTCTGTATCTATCTCTGGCTCTTTGCTTCTCTCTCTCTCTTTGTCTCTGCCTCTCTGTCTGTCTGTCTATCTGTCTTTATCACTCTTCCCCGATTCTCTCTATTCCCCTGTCTATTTCTCTGTATCTCTGTCTCTGTCTTTGTTCCTCTCTGTCTCTCACTGTCTTTCTTTTTACCTATCTTTGCCCCTGCCACCCTGTCTGTCTGGTTGTCTCTCTTTTTTTTCTCTTTTTGTTTCTCTTCCCATTTCTTTCGGTCTCCGTGTCTATATCTTTCTCTTTCTTTTTTTCTCTGTCTTTGTTTCTATCTCTGTCTGCCTGTTTGTCTGTCTGTCTGTCTCTCCCTATATATATATATATATATATATATATATATATATATATATATATATATATATATATATATATATATATATATATATATATATATATATATATAAGAAGGAAAGAAATGCAGGTTCTGTTTTGTTTCCCGTGTGACTTCCTTTCTTCCCCCATTTCTCTTTGCCTCTGTATCTATCTCTTGCTCTTTGCTTCTCTCTCTTTGTTTCTGCCTCTCTGTCTGTCTGTCTGTCCGTCTGTCTGTCAGTCTTTATCACTCTTCCCCCGATTCTTTCTGCTCCCCTGTGTATTTCTCTATTTAGTTGTCCATCTTTTTTTTCTGTTCCCGTTTCTCTCGGTCTACGTGTCTATATCTTTCTCTTTCTTTGTTTCACTGTCTTTGTCTCTGTCTCTGTCTCTCCTCTGCCTCTGTCTGTCTGTCTGTCTATCCGTCTCTTTCTCTTTCTCTCTCTCTCTCTCTCTCTCTCTCTCTCTCTCTCTATATATATATATATATATATATATATATATATATATATATATATATATATATAAGGAAAGAAATGGAGACAAAAAGAAACCGAAATATCCAAGCACCACATCGACAACCATTTTTTCCCCCTCAAATATCGCTGGAAACTTTGCTGCTAGCTTTGCCCAGTGTTCTTGTAGCCGGCGGCAAGAGGAAATGAAAGCGTATGGTTGATAAAAAAAAGGGCGCGAATGAGTGAAAATGAATCGTCGGTATGCACCGAATCTTCGCACAAGAATTCCAGCGTCTTTTTTGCTCATGTTGTACTTTTGTGTTTTGCTGCAAATATTCCTATGTTGCCACCAGCACAGAGGGAAAATGGCTAACACTTTGATGGTTCGACTGATCCCATGAGTTTATTGAAAATTACTCGTACAGCGCTCCCACGCTCAAACTCAAAGATACTGCGCGTACCAAAAGTATCCCGTAAGTTCCACGAAAATTTATCTTGTCGTGATTGTACACTTTGAAGATTGACTTAATATGAACCAATAGTTTCTGATTTTTGTGAATGACATTCCTCTGTTCAATATTGTTAATTTTTTTTTTCATTTTTTCATTTTCAATCTTCGGTTTAAAATCTGTCGATTTTAATGTGCGTTAGAATGATGATAAACTTTTGAAATATCGGATATTTTCTCGCACATACAAAACTCATGAACATGTGCACAAATGCATTCTTATATATATATATATATATATATATATATATATATATATATATATATATATATATGTGTGTGTGTGTATTCCTTCTTTAGGGTTGGGCACTCTTAGGTAGGACACGTATGCACGTATGCTACGCTCTTCCAACTCTGGAATTGAACACTTTAGTAGATGGGGAATGGTACGTAAGTGAATACATCGCTTAATTCGGTCCAACTACTGACCGTCCAGTTCTGGGTCCGGAGCGTAGGTTTTGACCCTACCGAGTGGTACTGGGAGGGATATCGAATCTATAGCCACACTGAAGAGTTTCAATATAACAAAACAGCAGTCTGTGGAAGACACAATTATATATATATATACATATATATATATACATATATATATATATATATATATATATATATATATATATATATATATATATATATATATATATATATATATATAAGTGTATGTGTGTGTGGGTGTGGATTATAAATTGCATTATATTGAAACGCTATTTGATATGATCTCCTGTTGTTACACAGTGAATGTAACAATTTGTTCTAAATAGAATAAACAATCAAAGAAAACAGGGCTGCTGCGAGAATCGAACCTGTAATCGATAGGATAGCTGCTTCAGCGTAGCGTTACTCCTACCATTTAGCTAAACAGCCGCCGGTGATGCAAGGGTCCACATAACAACTTCAGTTCCAAATTCTCATACACGGGCAACATCTACTCTATTTGTTTCTTAACGTGGACAATTTTATTATTAAGAAATGGATACATAATCCGACAGGAATAATGTACGTACGTTCATAACTTGTTTGATTGATTGATCGCTTTTAAATATCCGCCAACTTTCTATACTTCCCAATCTGAACACAACTCCTTCCGAGCCCGTTCGATGAAATTTGTTTAAACTCAAGCTCAAATAATAGATCAAGATGAATTATTAGGGGAAGGGACAGATGCTGGTGGGGAATAGAGCAGGAAATCGAACGTTAAATCACCGATAATGTTGACGGAAGAGGAAGATCTTTACGAATGCCAAATAAAACCATTATTATTACTCCACGACTAAATAAAGATTGACGACCGGCCACAAAATTAATAGACTATTCGACCAGTGCTTAGAGAAAGAGAGAGAGAGAGAAAAAAAAATCTCGAAACCTAATAAAGACATGTGTGGTTGATCACTCCATAGAAACCGTCAAGTGACCAATGTCCTTTGGTTTTATGTCGTGCTGGGGGTGATCAGTTGAATAATTGAAAAAAGGTTGTCCAATGAATGTTACTTCTCTCACCTGTTTGGCGACAATTGCTAGAGAAAAAAAAACGAATTTTCAAAAGTCTGAATTTTTAAAGTACAAGCGTGAACGACGCAAAAAACAAACCGATGAACCAATTTAGCATGATATTATCTTTTAAATTCAGCCTCCACCTTAAAACCTGTTTGCTTTTTCAAGAATAATAAGGAGTAAATGTTTTAATTTTAAGCATTTTAGCTGTATTGGTATGACCTGTATGCGAAGCAGATAGATAGATAGATAGATAGATAGATAGATAGATATCATTTAAAATACATATAGATATCACAAAATGAACAAAATGTTTGAAAGATATTCATAAAACACTAAACAAGAAACACAAACTTATTAGTTGTATAAATCATATTAGATTTACACGCGATTCGATTTCATTTTAAATTACATCAAATTAGTAATTTTTCTCCTTTGAAAACAAAACGATGCCGAAACGTCTGCAGTAGAAATATTTGTTGCCGAAACGTCTGCGGCCGAAATGCCCAGTTATTGACTAGAGTGGCAGAATATCCGATGAGAAACAAAATTAAAGAAAACATAATAAATTAAAAAAAAAAATTACCAAACAATCGTTTCATTCATTCAGATTTACCAATAAAAACAATACCTTATTTGTACAAATTAGATTGAAATGTTGTTTTATAGAAAAAAAAATTGACTATAATCTGAAGTGATGTGATTCCATGGCTGCTTACGTTTCGTAGGTGGCTCAGTGGTTCACCTGCTTTGTGACTTGAGTTCTTTGACTTGGGAGTTTGGGACTTTATGGTCGGGATTCACGAATAGAGGTAGATACGAGCAGATTGAGATAGATAGATAGATAGATAGATAGATAGATAGATAGATTGGAAGACAAGCTTCGAGGAAGGGGACACAGAAAATGGAACTTTTGATTCAGTAAAGACTATGCATTCTTAAATGAAATTAACTGTCTTGTCCAGTGACCTCCTTCCAAAAAGTTCATCCACCGGTAAATTCGCAAGCCGTCTGATTGAGAGGAATGGAAAAGTTTGGGCTAGAGAAGGTGGGGAAAGATTTGCCATGATTCTGTGGGTGGAAGAAGAGAGATTTTCCTTTTAGATTAAAGGGACGGGTGTGGGAGGCATAGATAAGTGGAAACAAAATGTCTTCCTTTCCTACCCTCTCGTCATAACCTTCGTGTCAGTCACCTCGATACGTCATGTCCAAAGAGGTGCCTCTTTCTTCTCCCCCTTGATTGTTGATATCAGAAGACACGCCTAGAAGATGTTGGCTTCTCTATCTATAAATACGAACTCAGTGGGAGGGCTTTATTTCCAAGGTTGCATTTCGAGTTTTATCAGAGAGATACCTGGGCTTTCAATATCATCATCAGGCTTTTAACGTCTGTCATTGGGGATATATGTTCCCCAGGATTCGCCTGTCCGGCTCGATCGTGAGTGTCGTGGAGCCAATACCTCCTTAATTTGTCTACATCGTTAAATCATCTTATTTTTTTTCTCGGTCACAATTTCGATTATGATCTTTGAGGATCTACGTTGTGGGTCGTGATATCCAGCGGTAGTCTGACATTCTTGCAACATGATCATTCCTCTGCCAAACGAGTTGTCTAAAACGTTTTATGATTTCTCAGACCCTTTCCTCTGCGATTTTCCTTGAATTACAGTACCCGTCATAAGTATTTGAACGAATAGCAATTTATTTTTAATCGCTTTGATTTAAGAGTTAAAAGCAGGAACATTATGCAAGAAGAACCAACCTTATTTTTTGCATTCAACATAGCAAGGCATGCATTTAGTCATGTTTTGTGGTTCAGAATGCTAAACTTTTCGTGAAAGTCATTCTAATCGAATGAATTGGTAAAATTTTAAAAAGCAATTTTTTTGTTTCTATTCTTCTGAAATCTTAATTGATAAAATGGATTCAAAAATATAACAACTCGTATTGCTGTGTGGAAGAGTTGTCAAACTATGGAGTTAATTTTGAACCCAACCCTTACTCAAGATCCAAAATGACCCCTGCAATCTAAGGGATTAAAAGCATTCCAGACTTTTTTTCGCTTAGGAGCAATAACTTTTTTCAATGAATAAATCATCATTGACAGAGAAAAGTATAGCTTATAAGTTTTTCAACAAACCCAATATTTGTTTTGTAAATTAAAACATGAATGACACAGACTCTTGACATCAAAACCATTCAGTGGATGATTTTGCGATAGGTTCGTTAGAAAGTCATTTTCTTGAATCTCCAATTTTTTAGAATCTAATAGTACAGTAAGCAGACCCATTTCATGTATAGGTCGATTATTCATTCATGGTGCGCATTTTTTAAGCATAGGGTTGCTCCTAACCATACTCATTATTTTTTTTAATTCCAACATTATAACATTATTACTCATGTATCAGTCTACACCCAATTTTTTTTACTTGAATTTGGTTTCCAAAACTCGACCTATACTCAAGTATATACGGTATACGCAAGACCTTCCTTTACAGAGGCTGTCATTTTTAAATGGTAAAATGTTAACTAAGTCCTGTCGAAATTACATTTTTCAGTGTTTGTCATAAATATCTCCATATATTTGGTATATGTAGTACTGGAGTTTGTTAATTCAAGGTAGTAATCCTTAATGGCACTATTTCTAGTACAATATATATATATATATATATATATATATATATATATATATATATATATATATATATATATATATATATATATATATATATATTCCTTTTTGGCGAGCGCACTATTTAAATTCATCTATTTGATTGGAAAGAAAAGCAAATATATATATATATACTTATAATTGCCGTGCTACTAAGAATGTCATTAGAGCTGTACAGCATAAGTAGATACAGGACCTGTCAATCTGTGATTTTTTTTTGTATAGGTTTTTACGTTTAGTCGCTCTAAGCAAAGCTTTTCGGATACTTTTCAAATCAAAGGGTTAGTAAGAAAGGATTTATTTATGCTACAGAATTGAGAAAAGTACAAAACAAAAATGCTTAAATAGCTTATTGATGTTAATTTTTTTTAAAGTTGGAAACACTTAGACATGGCATGCTTAATGTGATGACTAAAAAGTTAAACACTGGGTAATGCACTTTTCCATTCAGGATTGAAAAAAATACCGAGATTGTAACCATCGGGAAAACATTCAGAAGGGAGTTCATTCCAGATGTTCTTCAGAAGATTCTATTTCTGTGAAACTTTTGGTAAGTCCTGGATGTGTCGAAAAGTATGAATGTGTGACGTAATACCGGTTAAATATCTCGTCGGTCACTCCAAGGTAAAGACATTTTCAGCTAGATATATCGATGACTAGTAAATAAATTGATCTTTGGATATGAAGAAAAGTAATCAAGCCTTTTTATTTTATCAAAAATTATCTACCAAAACTGTTACCAAAATTGCCAACTGTTTTTTTTTTTCAGTTTTTAATATGGTCTGGCTGGCTATGTATTAATCATCCGTAAAAGCTGCACCAATGGATCTAGAGGGCTGAAAGTTTGAACATTTACTCCTTATTATATCTAGAAAAACGTTTCTTTGATTTTTGAAAAACATCTGCTATATATGTTTCCAGTGTGAGTTGAATTTGCAATGTAAGTTTATGCTAAGTTAATCACTTAGCCTGTGTCCGTGCTTGCTTTTGAAAATTCAGACATTTTTTAGTGATGAGAGTAATAACTAATTCATTGATCACATTTTTCCAATTTTTTTAATTGATCATCCCCAAACACTTATAAAGAAGACGTTGGTCACTTGACAGTTCCTGTTGGGTGATTACCCATACCAGTTTACTTCTTATTTATGTTTTTCAGAATATTTAGCTATTTTTTTTATGTTTTTTTTATTTAAGCAGTTTTTATTGAAGATCAGAGACAACGATTTTCTCAACAATTACTATAGAATTTATACTCTTTTCTCATAGGGTAACGAATATTTTGATCAAATGTGTGTAAATATTGTCCGTAAGTTTGAATTTCAGTGATCTCAACAGGATACGGACAAACCCCCCATCGAGCAAGATCCCTACCAAGCTAAAATTCCTAGACAAAATCCCCAAGGATAAAATTATTCGTGCTGAAAGTTTAAACATTTACTCCTTACTATATCTAGAAAAGAGTTTTTGTTGTTTTTTTTCCTCAAATTCATCTCCTAAATAGGTTTTTAAAGTGAGTTGAATTTGTAATGTAAGTCTATGCTAAATTGGTAACTCTTGCTTGTGTCCGTATTTGTTTTTGAAAATTCTGACCCCTTTTTTTTAGCGACTACTGTCCACAAAAGAGTGAGAGAAGTAGATACTTTAAAAAGTCTAATCAGTATTTTTCAAATTCAAAAATAACCTTACTAAATTTTTTCAACGTAATAAGATTAATTTCATTGTAATTAATTCATTTAATCATAAAAAAAAAATATTTCTTGTGGAGCCCCAAAAATATTACCATCAGTATTAACAGCAGCTGTTCCAAAGATATTTTGTAAGCTTTCAAGATATATATATATATATATATATATATATATATATATATATATATATATATATATATATATATATTGTCATCCACAGACAGCTGTTTTGATGTATTACATCTCTTCAGTGTGGCTATAGACTTTCCATCCAGTATTGCGAGGCAGGATTGAATCCTCCACTTCGGACCCGGAGGACGATATCCTATCTCTGGACTACGGAATTGGGTGGTCAGTAAGGCTGATATATTTATTAATGCAGAAATTCCTCATCCACCAGAGTGCTCTATTCCTATGAAAGTGTGTGTGTGTGTGACGTTATTTTTTCCTTCAATGCAGTGTATGTTGTTAATAATGACTTGTTTCTGAAATGGACGTTTTGCAAGTACGTAAACAGGAAGGATATACAAAGAGAATGATTAAACAGTCCTGTCTATCGTCTTAAAAAAAAACTTGCTTAAATAAGAAAAATGCTGTCTAAATATACATTATTATTTATTTCCGAGGCACTGCTATAAGAAATCTTACAAAACACATGGAAAATCCCAGAAGGAATTTCCAAAGAATTTGCTGTCAAGGAATATCGATGGGCTGCCATTGGGGAAAAGGCAGATAAGGCCCATCATTTTCTCTTCGGTCGCTTGATTGTATTTAGTTTTCACTCAACGGCTGGCATCTGACAAGTGTCGATGGCATTCTTTATAGCGGAGAGGAGCCGCTTGTAGGGCACGTTCTGCCCACTGTTAGGGTCACCATGACTGAACAACTCTCTGTTTACAAGGCACTTAGATGGGGCCAGTAGATAAATAGATTTGAATGGACAAAAGATAGACGGGTAGATGAACAGACGGAAATAGACTAGAATGAAGATTAAAAGACACTGAGAGATGAGCAGAGTTAGCTGGTCACAGTGAAGTAGATAGAAAAACAGATACAGAAGACAAGACTGAGATAGCGGGAGAAGTATAGACAAAATGACTCGGGTGGATAGAACGATCAATCGATTGGTCGATCGATATATGTTCAGTTATGCCTCACCTTAACGAACAAATTCGTTACTGATGATAGTACGTAAAGCGAGAGTTCGTAAAATGAGCTATAATTATTCATAGAAAACTATTCACCCTCTATCGACAAACATTTACATATTATCTTGTAATAGTGGTATTCACTAACAAAAATTTTTCAGTGTTAAAATTAAACAAAAAAAATTAAAAGAACATTTCATATAATTTTCCATTAATTCGTAAAACCGGTAGTTCGTAAAATGACGTATACTTGTCCGTACATAGATACATAAGAACAAGCTGAGATAAACAGATATATAAATCGAACTATTCTGTGGAACGAGTATTGGTAGATGGTCAGAGTTAGGTGAATAGATATTCAGGTATTGAAGAATAGACTGAAATTAAGGTATATGTAGATACAGACAAAGAGATTGGGATATAGATCTTGCCGGAAATTTTACATATCTTTCGAAACCACTCCACCATGAAATAAAAATATCCATTTTGTTTCAGTATTTTCTTTTTTTTTTTCTTCATAGAGATCATTTAGACTCCTAAATTTCCGAGTATATTTGATCCTAAGAGTATCGTTCAATTATTGTTTATCTTTCTGTGGAATTATTTTCAGAAAATTAATGTATGATATTTATTTACCAAGATTAGCTTAGTAGAGTCCCAATTTAGGGAGTGTTGGATGATTATGTTGTGCCAATCTTTTGGTAAGAAGGTCTGACCAATCTGCTTGCCCACCTTGAAAATCAATGTCTGGCCTGGGCACGGACGAGAAGTACAGAACTATTTCCAACACGAAGCAGCCATTGCAAAATCTATTTGTTAATCATTCACATCTATAAACAAAAATGGTTTGTGGCTTTGTAACGCTAAATCGGTCACACAATATTCATATTCAAATCGAGATGTGTAGAAGACCAATTACAACTCTCATATTTTGCATAAAATGGTCCCCAATATGTCAGAATACAATGTTATCTCCTATTATTTAGTGACAAACTGATCCGCCCCCTTAATTAATACATCAATATCTATTGCTTCGAGTATATATATATATATATATATATATATATATATATATATATATAATGAATAAAATTCCAAATTATGTCTGAATAAAATGTTATGAAAAGAAAAAAGGTTATTCGTGCTTTCTTGAAATTTAACCCAATGCAATCATCTCCACGCAACACACGATTCACAATACAGTTGCTCATCTAATCTTGACACTTTATTATATACTAACAGTTCTGTTCAAATGAAAACTTTCACCTTAAGTGATTTGCATAAATTTGATTTCTTGTGCCTACAATAAATTTCTTGCTTATTATACTTTCAAATATTTTACGGTACTCGAATCGAGTTTTAGACTTCTTTTAACATCTTCGTTCTTTAAATAAGGATCAATATTATGAGGGATCGGTTTCCGACGCCGCGCTCTGCTTTAGACTGTTTTTGAGAGAGAGAGAGAGAGAGAGAGAGAGAGAGAGAGAGAGAGAGAGAGAGAGAGAGAGAGAGATCTAAACCCTGTAATTAAAAATCGACACTGTTCACTACTGTCAACATTGGATTCCGTCAGTTTTTAATTTGGTCTGTCTGGCTGGTTATATATGTACTACGAGCACAGGCCTCACTAAATGAGCTAGAGGGCAGAAAGGGTTCATTCCTTTTCATGTCTAAAATGTCTTATCTTTGGAAATCACCCTAAATGGGTTTTTTTCAGAGAGGTGTTCAGTTTGCAATATAAGTTAATACCGAATTGGTTCCTTTAGTTTATGGCCAACAGCATTTGTGCTTGTATTTGTGAAATGTTGGAATGATCGCAGCTTAACTAAATGCAAGGAATGTAATATATTCATTGGTCACCTGCAACATGACATTTGCAAGTGCCTGTAGACAGTAAAATAATTTCAGTTGTTTAGTGACTGTAGAGTCGATTTCCTTAGCCATAAGTGATAGGAGTCCGCTTCAATCTATCAACTTTTCTTGGACAGCTAATTGCAGATGACCAAAAAAAAAAAAAAAAAGAGAAAACCTGATTTCATCGAAAAGGTATAAGTATATTTCAGCATCAAAATACTGTCATATGACGGGTAACATTCTCGTATATATAATAAGAGCTATGCCAGTCACGTTTATAGAACCAGTAGCAGCCATCAGTGCCTCCACCTTCCTACTCTCTTATTAAACTGATTAGATTTCCACCTCTCCCCCTCAAGCCGTCTCGTGTCTTTTCTCCCTTTTCTGCCGTGTCATTCGTAGTATTCGTAGCAGCCATCAAGCGGGTCTGTTGCAATTATGATAACCGTCTGGGAAGAGACTGGCCAGGGGCTATTTTACCTTGATGCATTAACAAAAGTTTCTGATTTGATAAAACGGTATTTTAAACTCAAAGAAAGTCTTTGAAATATGAAGACGGATGAATCTGGAATCAGTTGGGGAAAAAAATCTATCTTTATTCAGCAAAAGCGTAACTCATGATTATCATTATGGGAGGGTGGGATTGGCCTCAAATTTGCTGACAAAATGGGCGTGAAGGCTTCTAATTTGCCAACAAAGTGGGTGTGCATACTGAACAACGGGGGAATAATTGATGAGAGAAAGAGTATTGGTGTGCGCACCCCCGAAACCCCCTTTGACAGGACCCTATTGTCTACGATTGAATTAATGAAGTAAGAATATATATGATTTACATCCTATAGAGTCCCTTGAAAAAAAAATTTAAAAAATAAAAAGAATAAAATTACGTCGAGATCAATTTTTTTTACACGGACTCAACGCAAGGAATGTTTAAACTGTTTTATCGATTGTTCGATCAACATTTCAACAAGACCAATCTCGACATAATACAAATTGGTAAAAAAATTAATTTATTTCTAACTCAAAGCGACTGAATCTCGCTCATTATATATTTGTACGTTGCTGTTATATGCGGATATATATGTGTCTCCAAAATTGCAGATTCGTACGTAGGTATGTGCAGAGAGAGACAGAGACAGAGACAGAGCAAGAGCTTTTAGGTGTTCATATGAAAGTGTATGTTTGTCAAAGAAGTCCGGTCTGTACTAGGAAGGAAAAAAAAAAGAAAAAAAAAAAGAAGAAGTCTTGGAATTCGAAGAACGAAGCAAACAAACGAGGGGGAAGAAGCAAGAGACCCAAACAGACACGGAGGCTCCGGGAGGTTGTTTACCTGCGTTTCTTTTGGGGCCGTCAAAATGTTTGGGAAAGTTACATATGCAAGACCTCCAGGGATGGACATTCCTCCGGTTCGGTCACGTGGTTTGTAAACACAACGAAAGAGACCAAGGGAAATACCAGCAGACGGATGGTCAGGTAGACAGACAGACAGATAGATAGATAGATAGATAGATAGATAGATAGATAGATGCATACATACATATATACATACATTCATATATTCATACATACATACATGTGAATAGAATGAGATAAGTAGATAGATATGAACATAGATAGATTGATGAACAATCTAAATTTAGATTGATATATAAAGACATCTTGTTGTGGCCTAATGGTTAGCAAACTAGTGACTGAGATGATAGTAAGTTCAATCCTCACAGGGTGCCTCACACATGTGGCTATTAAGTAAGATATGTTTGAATCAGAGTCAAAACCAAAGAGATATTTTTGAGGATCGAACGTCCGTACCCACGAATTGAAATCCCCATTTGTCCACATCTACTTTAATATTTTCGTCCTACCAATAAATTTGACATCTTAGTAAGTATTACCTCAGCGCATTTCAAATAGAAAACTGAAACAGGTCTGATTAGTCAGTCAATAGAAACAGTCACCTGATCTACCTCTTTCAACAGCGTGTCGTGTTGAGGTGATCAGATAAACATTAGAAAAAAAAGGGTGATCAATGAACAAGCAACTTCTACCGCATTTTGTTGGATCACTTAAGAAAAGCAAGTCGACAAAGTCAGACATAAACAGGGAGGTCAATTTAGCATAAAATTACTCAGTAAATTGAACGACTTACTAAAAACGTATTGTGGCTTGACAAAACATTTTTTCAAGATTCAATGAGGAGGAGAGATGAATTTTCCAAGGTATAAGCGATTAAAAGTTCTGGAATATGAAAAATGTAATGAGCGAACGGACTTCAGATTTCAACAGAGGCAGTCGATGTTCACTTCGTATTATTATTCTTGGGAAAAATGCAAATCCACCCACGTCCCAACTATGGGTAAAATAGAAGGTTAAACTGTGCCCTATTGGGTCTAGTTTGCGAATTAATTGGGACACTGACAATTCTGATTCAAAACTCTGAGAGACTGGTTCCACCTTTTTTAATAGGGATTACTCTTCGCTGGTGGTGTGGTACAAGGGTCGCCATTTTGCTCATTTAATGAGCAAAGTATATAAATCTGGCTTTTTAAAAAGCATTTAGCCATAAACTTATTGTTTTGGCCTTATTTGATTTCTATTCGGCCGTTTTCATTTTATTAAGTGTTTAGACAAAATCAAATTTTTGGTATCTTTTGCAGAATTACAACTATCCATTAAAAAATCATACCATTAATTTTTTTCTTCTCATTCAATTATTTACCTTCGTCTTATTTTTTCAGTCGTTTTTTATGATAATTATTTAATATAGACACCCTCACCGTAGAATCGATCTAAAACTCATTGTCGAATGATTAAAAAATGTTGCGTGATTGAGAAAAAAATTAGATTGGGACTAATGATTTACAATACTTCATCTAATAATGACATATAATAAAATAATCACTTTTATAAACAATCTTTTGCATTTAGCTAATTTTGGCTATTTTCCATGTGTTTGGGGCCAAAAATGTCTCCAAGAGTTTCACAACACTGGATGGTACCATGTAACCAAATACAACTTCTCGTGTGTTATTTGCAGAGGAGATAGACACAACGAAGTTACATCCATTACTCTGAGGAATGCTGGGTAAATACTCAGCGTGGCTCCCCGACGATCTGCTAGGTCATCCGGGTTGATCTGGTTCTGAAAGTTTTTGAGAGCCCCGAGGTACAATTAACTACAGAATGTTGGTTACTTCGTCGTCGGCCCAGGGTTGCCAAGTTGATATCTGAATTTTAATCCAAATAATACACAAAAAATTGTTTAAAAGAGAAGGGCTAAAGGTCTTAGTCCAGTTTTACATCATAATTACGTTTTACATTGTTCAGCCTCTTTAGAGCCGATAAACTAAAGCTTGAAAAAGGCTAAATTGGTACCCCTACTTAAGAATAGGCCGTAGGTGATGGGGTAGTGTTATCAAAATTGCACTCCTGGTGCTATCTTAGCACCTTTTTGTGTATTTAGCTAATAAAAAACTAGCACCAACTCTTAGCTCCTAATTAAGCGTTCTCTCAATTTATCTAACCTTTTGTAGTATATTTTCTTATCTATCTCGCTTAGCATTTTTCAACGGCACTTGATGAAAAGTTTTAAACAACTCCTACTAATGATATTAACTTAATCTCACTTAACAGGATTAAAAATGTGCAATTTTTTTTAAAAGGTCATCCAACCCCCCAAAAGCCCCAAAAGGCCCAAAACTTCAAGCTGAGATCGTTGTGCCAAAAGGTTAGAAAAAAGCCAAATTATAAGATTTGGCAAAGAAAAGGCCAAACTGGCAATACTGAATCCACCTACTTCTCTTCTCCAATTCGTAGATTTATTTTTCCAGGCAAACCTTGTTTTCCCCAGAACAATAAATATCCGTCTGCGTCTGTTTTTAACCCAACATCTTCTTAACGACCAAGTCGCGTTCAATATGAAACGAAGAGCTTGTTAAAATTGATGATAATGTAGCAATAGTTTATCCGAGTGTAAATTTAAAAAAAAATCAAAATATTGTTTTATTGAGAGACTACGAAGTCTCTATAGCAAACATCAACAAGCGTGGAATATCAGTTGTAGGTTGTTAGATTTAAGTTGTAGAATCAGCTCTTGTTAAAATTTATACTCTTCGTGGCCGAATGGTTAAAACGGCCAGACGTGTGCTTGACTTCCAATAATTTGAGTGTTTGGAGTTCGATCCTCACCATACGCTTAACCAATATTTCCCGAATAGGGTGTTTAATCGTTGGATAACAGTCCGATTATGGTTTGATAAAAAGAAACTGAAAATTGGAATAAAGGTAAAAGCTATTTATGATACTGTTACAATACTCAGTCCGAGAATAACTTCTATTTTTTTCTTTTTTTATCTCTTAGTTTCACCCATCGATTTTGTCTCTTTTATATTCCTACTCTAACACTTTTTCTTTCTTCTTATAACTTACACAATTTTGTCTATAATCTAAACATCTTGGGTATATCTATACACCAACTTAGCAATGGTGTTCTCGGCAAACGAAAACGTTCAACAGATAAACCACTGAAAAAATTAGCGGAAGCAAAGATAACCGCTAAACGCTAACTTCTATTTTATGAATTTAGCACCAATTCAGTTTTCCGCTCTCATCATCATCATCATCAGTCTTTTAACGCCCGTCGTTGGACATAGACCTTCCCCAGGATTCACCACAATTCTCTATCATGGGCGTCGCAGAGCCAGTATTTCCTGAATCTGTCTAGTTCATCTCTCCATCTTGTGTTCTGTCAGCCTCGGTTTCTAATGTGATCCTTGGGGATCAATGTTGTGAGACGTGATGTCCATCAATTGTGTTTCATTCTTGCAACATGGCCTACCCATTGCCATTTGAGTTTTTTAATAGTTTCTATGATGTCACGGACACCCGTTTTCTTCTTTATATACTGTGCTGTCTTGTGATCTCTCCATGCAAGGTTTGGCATGATTTTCTCATGCACACGTTGCATACTTCTCAGTTTGTATGTTTGTCTCTTCGTTAGGTTCCATGTCTCAGCTCCATAAGTGACTATCAGGAGAATTTATTAGTCGCATACTCTTCTTTTTTAAGAACCTGTCATTGATAGTTTAGATTTTAATACATTGTCGCTTGAACATAGAGCTTTGAATAAATTGTTGGCTGTAAGTAAACTAATTAAAATTTTGTTTTGAGTTTTTTTGTGGGGGATAGGTAGGAAAACAAGTGAAATTAATAAAACGGAAGTTTTGTTAATTGTACCGCCACTAATACTTATGAAAAAAGCATTTATTTTGCGCAACCATTTTCTGAACATAATCTCCTCCTTTGCCAATAAACTCAATTCAGTGGTGAATAATTATCACTTATATAAAACCTTCTACAGTGAACGTTTTAGATTAAAATTCAGCTAATGACTACGTATCAGGTTACATACTGATTGGACAAAACTTCTACATGGATTGACAAATGATTGTATTGTGGATGTGAAGTGATCCGGCTGAATGTAGTTGAAAATGACAATTGGAAGGTGAAGTGAAAACCTCAAGAGATGGGTGTTTCATCAAGTG
>OY735235.1:14437330-14439830 GCA_963457665.1 Thysanoteuthis rhombus
GCATATATATATATATATATATATATATATATATATATATATATGTATATATATATGTATATATATATATATATATATATATATATATATATATATATATATATATATATATATAAAGTACATGTAAAGGAGCGGAATGCTGCATTTTTTAGAGCGGTAAAACTTGATCAAGGTGTAGTATCTGTTATCTTCCCTATGACACCTCTGGACAATTGTTTTAAAACTGGGGTCTGTCAGATAATGCTGTAGAGAAGTGGTTCCGAAACTGGGGTCTGTCGACCCTCGGGGGGGTCTGTAAAATGAGATCTGCAGCAGTGTTCCCTCCGAACCTGACAATCTGAAACTTGTGGCAAAGAAACAATTGCATCCATCCATTGCACGGATTTAAAAAGAGAACAAGATCATTGTACACAGACCTGTGTCAATAATTACAATCCGAATAAATGTAATCCAGTTCAAATAAAAAAAAAGGAAAGAAAAAATGATCTTTATTGTAGTTTATGGACGAATTTTACCTTATGCACCTCGAGATTGACCTCTTTGAAAACAGACACATTTGACTCGACACCGGGTGACATAATACAAGCACCACAGTCTTAAAAACGTCAACAAATAACATATGTTTATCGATAAGTCTCGTAACTAAAAGCTGAAAATAATGGTCCACCATCTCCTTTATAGAGAGAGTTCACGATTTTTCAAAGATTAGTAACTGCTGCTCTGGGGTTCGCTGTTGAAAATTCAAGTTATTATCATGGACCTAAAATTGATATAACTGGGGTCGACACGGTGTCAAACAGGAAGCCAATATATCACTTGAGAATTGATAAGTCAAATATTGAACCTGACATTGAAAAAATGATGTCTGAGAAACATCATCATCTAACGGAGAGCAATTGAAAAAACAATAATTATACACGGACCTATCCTCTACCTTATACTAGGATTCGACTAAATTTAAACGTTGAAAAATTGCTGATTATCTTTGTTCATTAATTTCTCCCTGAAAACTGAATGCTAAATGTATGGATCCACCAGAATACTCCCTTTCATACTCGTGGTCTGCAACTTTTCAAAGTTTCAAAACCAATGTTACAACACAAAAACAATTCTTGCATATGGTTGATATACTGACCCTGCAATTCTGGAATCTTGGGATCAAAGATAATTTAGGTGTCATTCGATCTAGAGGAGAAGCGCCGTAAATGTCCCCCACCCACACTTGGTGGGAAAGCCCAGTCCGCTTTAGATGGAACGGTGGAATTGGCACAAAGTTGCCCTTCCCCCCACCTAAGATTATGTTGGTTTCGGCAGGAGATAAACTTGTGGCTGAGTTTTAACTGACAGAATGCCATCTTAAAAATACTTTGAAGAACATCAGGGTCAATTGCTTATAAGATTAGCCACACCACGATCAGTGCATGTAAAAAGTATACGAAAAAGCGACCAGAATTGCATATTATATGTAATTTTGGCATAACTATTCATTTGTGGGGCCACTTGCGAGGAATGAACTGTCAATATTCTGATTTTTGTGAAATATATATATATATATATATATATATATATATATATATATATATATATATAGGGTAACTTGAAAAGATTCAGGCGTTTTTCGTTGTTCTTTTCTTTGTTAAATGATAAATCCTTCGAATATCAACGTAATAATTTCCAGAAACACGAAACATGCACTTCCAGACAACATTCAGATGAGTATACCTATTGTAGTAATGAGTGAAATGGCAGACTAAAAGTTGATATTGAGAGCTTGTCAACGGAAATAAAGTTGAAATAAAAGCAGTAGACGCCACCTGTAGATTATACGGTACATTTGGTGAAGAAGGAATCGGTGATGGTAGTGGATCAAGAGATTTTCAACGGAAAATGTACATTGTAAAAGAGAGTGGTTGAGATGACCAACTGTGGACTTGTGCTGAATCTAATCTACTTCGAGCGTTGTCAGATGTTTGCGTTAAAGTCAAAATCATTATCTTCATCTTTACTCTTTTTGGATTCGTAGAATTCAGATTCTCTCCTAGACTACATATATTTTGGTTATCAGAGACTTGAACCTGGTTTTAATTTGCATCTTATTCTGGAGTTGCATAGTTGTATATATGTTATTTGTGTTCATTTCAGCCTTGATGATATTTTCTGATACCTGTCCTGAATTGGAATTGTTTTTGCAATGGAGAATTTTCAAGTCGTTTTGTGTGTGCAATGTATTCTATACATTGAAATATGCAGAAATTGGAGATAGAGGCATTTTTGGAAACTTGCCGTAATTTTCTATTGGATTATACGAAACTCCTGTCTCCGGGTCCTATAATGATAGAATCTTTGTCGTTCCTTGGAACTTCCTATATTTGTCGCCTTTTTTTGGTCATTTTTCTCAGATGTACATGCCGTATTGATTCAATTTTAGCCAGCTCCTCTGCTGGCAACGAACATGTTCAAATGGAGTAAAATAGTCTATTAAGACTACAAGCTCCTAAAA
>OY735235.1:14444830-14502330 GCA_963457665.1 Thysanoteuthis rhombus
AAATTGGCCGAAATGTGTAAGCACGCCCAAACTAAGCTAACGCCTTCAAGTACTGCATGGAAAAGAAACGGCTGAAAAATGCTAAATTGGCATCTCTTACTTGTTCTGTTTTTCTGTTTTTTGTCACGATCGAAATCGTGTTGGTACTAACCTTGTTCTCCAGTAATCAGTACCTAAATAGGTGATAGTCTGTGGCTATATTGGGTGACGTAAGCAGCTGGGGGTGATGTAGGGAGCTTCCCGTTGCGACCCAGTCAATGGTTTCAAGGTGCAGATCGGTTTCTATACTGCGCTCAATGACGCAGACCAGAGCCCATCATATTGACTCCCATCAACCCCCTAAACCATCTGACTTACCTGGCTGCCAGCGACGAGAGAATAATGTATTTCTTCTTTAAACTTCGACCTTTCAATTTTGATTGTATTTTTCTTCTTCTGTTTTCAAAGAATTCTGGCTGACAGGCTATACATATATGCATGTATCATGCGCACAGACCTTACCAATGGAGCCAGAGTGGTATTCGGAACCTTGAAAACACACGGAACCTCTTCGATAAAAAAAGTATTCTGGTTGAACCTAAATTTTAGCATTTAGTTTTCGTAGCGTAATCAATGAACAGCAATAAAGAACAATTTTTGAATTTGAATTGCCAGTTCATCGGGCCCCCATTTCGAAGCCACTGAGCTAGAAAGCTGAAATTTCCAGCATTTAGTCCTTATCCTGTCTAAAAATTTTTTGAATCCCCCGATGAAGGGTTCTAGTGTGTATGTGTGTGTATGTGTGTGTGTGTGTGTGTGTGTGTGTGTGTGTGTGTGTCTGTGTCTGTGTGTGTGTGTTTGTGTTTGTCCAACCCGTCAGTTCGAGCTAAATTGATCCCTTACTTGGTATCCAGCAATTTTCGCGGGTTTTTTTTTTCCGATTCTTTAATTGAACACTCCTAACACGATATGAAGCTAAAAACTTCGGTCACATGACAGTTTCTTTAGAGTGACTAACCAGACCCATTTTCGGAATGTCGCCCGGTCTTGCCATCTTCCATTTTCCTTTTTTCCATCGGGATTCATATTTAGTTCGACATATATATATATATATATATATATATATATATATATATATATATATATATATATATATATGTGTGTGTGTGTGTGTGTGTGTGTGTGTGTATATGTATATGGAACACTGGTCTGTTCATAGTCAGAGTCGTAAAACTCACAGAAATTAAGATAATATATACACCTTTATTTATAACACCATACATATCGGCTCCGATATCCAGAGAGCTGCACATATTTATGCCTTCACCTTCTAACAATATGGACTCGAAACTGCTGACGATGAAATTATAAAGATAAATAAAGATTCCATATACATATGTAAGTGCGTGTGTGTGTGTGTGTGTGTAGGGGGAGGGGGTGCATGAAGAGTGCTCTCATACCACCTGAAATAGAAACCCCTGTGGCTATCCTGTGTTAGTAGTGCACCTGAAAAACCAAACATTTATTTCAAAAGATCGACAAAAACCAGATGTTATCTCGACTGATATTTTCATCGTCAAATTGACCCAAAATTTCGGTAGCATCTCATAGATAGATGGATAGATAGATAGATAGATAGATAGATAGATAAGAAAAGGCTTAGGTGTATGTGGACACGTTAAGATTGATCAACACCTGAGTAAGTAGACAGACAGAACGATGTTAGGTGAATGACGACTGACCATAAAGTGACACTCATATTTTCGTATTCACATATCTTTGTATACTTTCCAATGTCCGAAGGGTTAAATTTATGAGATACCATTTTTGTATACGAAGCAAGTGAGTGAATTAGCTGGGAGTACGAGTGCACTCTCACCTCAACCCCCAATTGTTTTGATTTTTAATTTTGTCTTTGTAAACGCTTGGAAAAAGCCTTTTCAGCACCGTTTTGTTGGAAGAAAACATACATAATATGAATCGAAGTATGAAATAATACTCTTGGAATACTTGAAAGAATACACGACTTATCGAATACGTTGTATCACACAATAATGAAGAAAATAATAGCATCCGGGGGGGGGGACACATAGGCCAAGTGGGAGCATTTCAAGTAGTTTGCAACATTGAAATGACAGGGAGTGACTTGCTATCCAGAAAAATGCGGGAGAAAATAGGTTTCTGCAAAAATCGTTGGAAAGAGTCGGAGACGAAAAAAAAACATTGGGTAACTATGTAAAATGCTGCTGACTTGGCAGATCTGAATAAAATATTCGGGAAACTTATCTGTGAAATAAAGCTCCCTCTGCAAATATTAGAGACGAACAAAACTATTTTAAATAAACTCTACCATACTTTAGAAATGCCCTCGTTTTGCAAAAAGAAATTCTTTGAAACATTCTTACAACTTGCAAAAGTTCATTCTACAGAGATACAATAGAACAGAAGTGACAGAAGAATTTATATAATGGCTACAATTTGAACAGAGCGTCTAAAGCGATTATTAAATCGTGACAGGAGCTCTCCCTGAAGATCCTGGACATTGTTTACATTTAAGAGCGTTGAATGCACATTTATTTTTTCGACTTATTGATTTCAGATATTAACGTACTGAAAGGCTACAGAAATATACATATATATATATATATATATATATATATATATATATATATATATATATATATATATATATGTGTGTGTGTATGTATGTATGTATGTATGCATGTATGTATGTATGTGTGTGTGCGTAAAGAAATGTATTTCTCAATACATTACTGTCACGTTCAAAGAAACGAATAGATCAACAATAGACGAGACGAGAACTCGAAGTGAAAGCAGATTTTTGAGTCTTTACATTACTGAGAGCTGCTTTGCTCATTAGTAAGAGCATCGCTACATTGAGGCGGCTATCCTATCGGTCGCAGGTTTGATCCCTGTAGTAGCCCCAATTCCTTTAATTGTTTATTCCATTCACGTTGTCTAAGCTAAGTGATAAATTAACCGTGTATTGACAGGGGATCATTTCGAATAAGTTTCTATATAATGTAACGCAATTTATAATCATTCTGTTGGATTATATACCCTTTTCTCAATATATATATATATATATATATATATATATATATATATATATATATATATATATATATATATATACATATATATATATATTTAAATATGTATACATACATACATACATACATACATACATATATATATATATATATATATATATATATATATATATATATACGTATATATTCATATATATATATGTGAGTGTGTGTGTGTGTGTGTGCGCGCGTGCAATGTAAGTTAATCCAACATTATGCTAGTAATAAAACGACCACGCGGAAGTGAAAGATTTGGGAGGAAGTGTGTTACATCTCAAAAATGTTTATTATCATAACGGTAAGGCTTGATGCATTCCGTCGAAATATCATCGGCGTCTTCAGGAAACACTTCAGCAATTCAGAAGACAGTAGCAAATGTACTTCTCTCAACGTGCCCGTTAAAATACTAATGAGCAATACTCTTTTATACTTACAAAATATCATAGATAAAAAAAAATGTATTGTTCATAAGTATATGAACAAACATACAATCTGTTTCTGTTTCCTAAGATTGCAAGGGTCATTACGGATTTTGAGCGGTTGGGGACGGATAGATTAATTTGCGAACTTTCAACTCAACGATGTGATTTCACTTTATATATATGATTCTCCTTGATCAATTCTGAATAAGATATTAGGAGGGTAGAAACAAACTTTTCTTTTTTTTCGTATATATCTGAATTTTTGAGATGAGGTATTATTATTATTTCTATTGATATTCGGACCATCCTCATCTTGGTTGTTTTTCATACAACATTTCGGGCGTTGCACTCTTCGGCCTTCGTCAGGTATCATCTGGTAGATGTGGGGAAGTAACGAACCGAACCCTTTATTTATCTGACGGGGGTATATTGACCGTACTACCCTCTTAGCATTAGTAGTATTGTTATACTGTCTCGCACTAGGATCAAACCTAAAACCATCAGATTACTTTACAGTAATTTGTCTGATGCTGTAACCACTGTGCTAATTCTATTTTATTCTAAAACAATTTAGCATTCAGAACCTCAAAACATGGCTAAATGCATGCCTTGTTATGCTGATTGCAAAAAAAGTATTTGTTTTTTCTGGCACAATATTCCTGTTTTTAACTCTCAATTGAACTCAAAATATGAGGTGCTGACATCTGGTGACCCGTGATGTTAAAATTAGGGTCAGGTTGATTTCGGCATTTTCAAATCTAACAAAGACGAGTGCAAAATATGGGCTGCAAAATTGTGTACATGGGTAACTTGACTCCATGATGAACATTGGATAGATGACGCTGACCTCTGGTGAACTTTGGAGGCCAATTTAAGGTTAGATGAACTTTTTACAAAAAGAGTAATTTTTTTTGATTTTCAAATCTAACGAAGTAGATATTTTGCGATGGGGTTTAAAGTATAATATATCATCATTATCATTTTTTTTACTACTATTTAGGTTGATCTAAATTTTTGGTCGATTCCTTTGAAAGTAAAGCCATCTATCTACCCTATACGTCCTTGCCAACACGAGAACAGAGTGTGACACAAGGTTGGTTTAATGTGGAGATATCACACACGAGAACGTGTTGGTAGGATAACACAAAAATTCACATCAGTCTTTGCAATTATCGTCGGAAGGACATAAGAGTGCTGGTCTAAGGACGAATCCAGGGCCCTTCGGACTTGTCTACACAGATCAGTAACAGGCCTCTGGAGGCAAAGCCCCAATCGACCATGACACCACATCTACGTAGTCATCAATCTACGACTGTCAGTAACAGCACATATTGGAAGTAAAGATTTACGAATATGTATAGATAATAGTTTATTCCTTTTCTATCATATAAAATACTTGTGTACAAATATACACCATTTCCTTACTATCTGGTCGACAGGAAGCATGCTTACACACATAATTATCAAGCGAGAGAGATTAATATTTGAATGCTTACTCATATTCTAGACTCTAAACCATAATCGGCTTTTCTCTTTATTATCTTTTCTTGTTTTAATCCGGATCAGGGGATAATAATGAATAAGCAAGGATGACTCCCTTTTCTGTATTCTAATAATCCCAGAGTGTTAATCATTGGCGAAAATACCTTGATAACTACACCCTTCAGTGAAATCATGTTGCCTCTTAAAATTTTGCACAGCATTTGTCTTCGTTTTAATATCATCCAATTTTTTTTTTATTCATATTCATCATACTATTTCTTTAATTCATTTCTATTATAATTATAATAATTAATTCTTGGCTACTATTTACGTTCATCTTAATCGATGTTGCTTTTTATTGCAAATAGACTTAGATTGGGTATCTATCAACGATGTTAATAATTTAATACAGTACAGAATTTTAATTTCCATTCGTCCAGTGGTAAGAATGGTCGTGCGTTAAGCGAGCAGATCTTCGGTAGAGAGTTCAATTCTCAATAGAACCTTATTCTTTATTCCCATACGAGCTGGTAATCTATTGGAACGAGGCAAAGCCACTAAGAAGAAATCTTTCAAGTTTTTACAAAGTATTTCTTTTCGTACCCCCTTCTCTTCTGCATTAGTCATCCTATTTTTATCCACTTGAACGTATGTAAAATCTCTGTGATCCAAGGAAATTCCTAGGTTTCATTTCGACCCTCAGTTCCAGACAACCTCTACATTAATCCCCACCAAAACACACACACACCATAGCCCTAGAAGGATGCAACAATTCTGAAAGTATAATGCACTCTGTAAATACGTAAGTGGACACGAATAATTGTTCCTTATTAACAGTTGATGGCGATACAGTCAAGGAACTCTAAAGAATTTTCGTAGATGATACTCGCTCTATTGCTAAGTAGATTGGTGAGAACCAGATTTCTATTAACAAGTTAGGATTTGTCTAGTTCAGGGGCTCTCAACCTTTTTGGCATCACTATCCACTTTAGCTGGGAGTTTTTGTTTTCTCCATAGTCAACCTGCATAGCAAATATTTCAAAAAGATAACAAAATAGTTCCACCTGAAGAAGGCCATAGACTGGATCAGATAAAACTTTTTTGAAATCACAAAAATAACTAAATTGGTGCTTTTGAACACATTCAATTATAAAAACCCTCCACAAAACCGGTCTTGTTAGTCACTCAATGGAAACCGTTATTGGGCTATCATCTTTTGTCAGCATGTCGTGTTGGGGGTGATCAATTAAAAAGATGGATAAAGGGGTGATCAATGAATAAATTACTTCTCTCGTGGACACATAATAAAGGATCGATTTAACATGAACATACATTGTTCATTGGAGCTCCCTCCCTTAATAAAACCTATTTAGGAGGGGTATTTTCGGAGAATAAAAAAAAAGTTTTCCATAAAGATAATAAGGAGTAAATGTTTGGGATTTGTAGCTCTGTTGAAGTAGCCTATGTTCGCGATACATACATAGCAATCCAGCCGGACCAACTTAAAAACTGAGAGAAACCTATTTTGACAGTTTGGGTTGAAGGTTTCTAATTATAGGTAAACGTGGATGCTTTTACATTTTTCTTGCTGTGTTATGTCGCACCTTTGTGAGAGTCACTTTCATTTGAACAATGCCAGGGGCCACAAGTCCGTACAAGGATGAAGGCGGAACTGACGTATTGTCACGGAGCCAAGAGTACGAAAAGAAAGAAAGAAAATACAGTAATGGCTGGGTTGCGTGGCCGGACACAAAATAATAAAGGGTTGGATACAGCCAAAATAAATGAGATTGAGAGTGAAATCAGGTGAGGAGAATGGAATAATAGAAAGAAAAAAAGTATCACTGAATAATAATCGAGTGACTTAGACTGCCATGAGTCAAAATGAATGGCCCAATTTAACAATGAGACAAATCTTGAAATCACTGTGGACAAACCCTTGCCCGAGGTGTAAAAGATCTCGTGCAGTCCACGAGACCTTCATGAATGGGGACCCCAAAAGCCCGGAAATCAATTATGCTGGCTCTTGCACCCATATCCGCCCAAGGAACATGCTTTTTAAGGTGCTGCTAAAGTACGTACTGTTCATTTGTCAGGTGATGATGTGAAATGACCAAGTCGAAACACCCAAGTCGGTTAGGTTTTAGTGTATTAATTCCGTAAGTTTTAGATTAAAAAAACAAAAATATTGCTAAAATTTGCTTTCAGTCTATCATTCTTTCTACACACTCACACGCTGTCACTAGTTGCCGAGGCCAAATGATACATAAATCGTTTAGTAACGGGATATCATTTCAAATAGAACGTCGAAATAACATAAAACAATTTATAATAATTTCTTTCGGATTTTACATCATTTAAAAAAAAATAACAGCAGCAGCAGCAATAATAATAATAATAATAATAATAATAATAATAATAATAATAATAATAATAATAATAATAATAATAATAATAATAATAATAATAATTTATATATATATATATATATATATATATATATACATATATAAAGAGAGAGAGAGAGGGGGGGATAAAGAGACAGATACTTAGAAAGAGACGGAGACAGACAGAGACAGTAAAAGCAGAAGAAAAGTAGAAGAAAAAGGTTGTGTCCCTTAAAATGCACACATCCGAGGCTGTCAACATAAGTTTCTTCAGTTTTCAAATCGGTCCTGCTAACTTGCCGTAATGTATGTATCATGCGTATAAGCCGATTGCATGTTGCTAGATGACTGAAAATTAAAATTTTTATTCATCATATCAACAAAAAATCTACCTCCAAATATTTTTTTTAGTTGGGTTAAATTTGCAATGTGAGTTTATGTTAAATTGATCACTTATTTTTTGTGTGTCCGCATTCACGCTTCTATTTTGAAAATCCAGAACTTTTTTTTTATTCAACAGGTACATCAAATCATTCATTGATTCCCCTTTTTCCAATTTTAATTGATCTCCCCAAACATTTCATACTGCCAAAAAGATGCTGGTCCTGTGATTGTCTCTATTGAGTGACTAACTGAACTAGCCATTCTATATTTGTGTGTCTTATTCTACTTCTTCAGGGAAAAATCGGTTTTACTTTTCTACTATCTACTTTTGGGGTACAATTAGCAACCTCAGTAGGGAAACTGAATCTCTGTCGTGACGATTCTCTCCTCACAAGGTGCCCTGATACTGATCTAAGCATATCAAATAACCTTATTATTTACAAAATCATATATTGAGAGACATGCTCCTTTAGAACACTGATTCTTAATTTATCTATCTATCTATCTATCTATCTATCTATCTATCTACCTACCTACCTATCTATCTACACACACACACACACACACACACACACACACACATATATATATATACATATATATATATATATAGAGAGAGAGAGAGAGAGATAGATAGATAGATTGCGTTATCTTATGTTGGAACTCTTATCTGAAATCAATTCCCATTATTTCAAGGCTAATGTACCATTTGACCTAGACATAGTAAATGGAATAAACAATTGAATGAAATTAGGCTGCTGTGGGAATCT
This sequence comes from Thysanoteuthis rhombus, assembly GCA_963457665.1. Lineage (NCBI taxonomy): Eukaryota > Metazoa > Mollusca > Cephalopoda > Oegopsida > Thysanoteuthidae > Thysanoteuthis > Thysanoteuthis major. Next base: position 14,453,368 of record OY735235.1, read on the forward strand.
TCAACTGTTTATTCCATTTACACTGTCTAGGCCAAATGGTACATTTAATGTGAAATAATGGGATATTATTTCATATGAGAGTTCCGATATGATATAACGCAATTTATAAATATTTTGTCGGATTAGATATCTATTTCATGATAACACACACACACACACACATATATATACACATATATATACACATATATATATATATATATATATATATACATATATATATATATATATATATATATATATATATATATATATATATATATATATAGTCTAGAAGGCACTGCAGCTTTAAGCTATAAATCATAAAAAACCTTATTCAATTCTTTTGTGTCACTTCAGTCACTTATTTCCTGATGCATGTTAATGTAATTCACGTAATTTTTTTCAGTGTTTTTCTATGCTTTCTGTATATTTTGTTATTATGGTACTGCTTGTTATTTCCTCTCGTTGAGTTCAGCAGTTATTTACCGTGGAACCGTTTCAGGGATTTTAAAAACAAATCAGATATATTAACATAGCACCCCAGTGGTGTTGAACAAACACCACCTCCCATACAGCAATGCTTTTAAAATATAGCTTATGTCATACATGCAGTTTGTTATTTTCATAGGGTATTATCACGTGTTGCACAAGGGTTTTATTTCATAAAACACATCATTCAATTTTTTGAATCAGTTTTTGTGTATATCAATTTCTTAATTCAAAAAAAGGTTAAGAAAAATGTTATATACATATATATAGTCTAGAAAGCTTAAAAGCTTCAAGCACTCAACATTAAAAAAGTTTTCTAAACCTTTCTTTACATTAAGAATTGATATACACAAAAACTGATATATACATATATATAATGGAGATGATTCACTACAGAAACACATTTGCATTTCTGTCTTATTTGGGTTTCTTCGGGCAAATGATTTAATGTATTTTAGATCACTTCTAAGAATGTTTTTTTTTGGGGGGGATAGGTCTACTTTTCTAGGGTGTAGGACCTTCGTCTTATACTATTTATATATCTTCTTTTTTTCTTTTTCTTTTCCTCGTTCAGTGGTTGCTCATTATGTTTTTCTATTTTACATAGTGTAGATACTTCGTTTGCTGATTGTTATAAAATATAAATCAGCGGGAAGTACTTAAGATATTTTCCTTATCAGAGTGTTGTTAAAACATCAGCTCTTTGTGACATGTTTCCTCTCTGCGAGTCTTTTATTCTTCTTTAATTCACATTAACAGATATTCGGAAATAATTGACCGAAATGACTGAGAAATGACCTGTTTGGAAAAATGTTTTATATATTTGGTGTTTTAAGCTATGTAACATATAGTCTAGTTGGTCGTTCAATATGTTCCACCCCTCAAATTTTGTAAGGCCATGATCACTAAAACCGTCTGAATGAAAAAAAAACAACACCACTATGGAGTGATGGGTTGAATTTCCAGCGCTTTAGATCCAGTGGTGCGACCTGTACGTACGATATATTCATAGCAAGCCTGAAGGACCAAACACACATATATATATTTGTATGAAATTATGTATATTAATATAAAACACGTATGCTACTGAAGATGGGAACCCTTCCTGAAAATGTATAGAATATTGATATATTGATTCATGAAGTAATCAATTGATAAACAAAATCTTCATACACTTTTTACTCTTAAGTATGTCTTATTCCCCTTTTTCACATATATATATATATATATATATATGTGTGTGTGTGTGTGTGTGTGTGTGTGTGTGAATGATTATGAAAATGAATAAAAAATATAAGACATTCATGATTATATATATATATATATATATATATATATACTCATACACGTACATACCAAGAAGCTTACATGTTCTTGGCGAATTATATAAATACATACATACAAATTATAACTCAACACAGTATATTCTACACAAAGTAAATTCCTTTTGAGAAAGTTGAATACACGTTAGGGAAAAACTACCAAATATTATTTTTCGGAATATATTTTTATTTCTTCATGATTTGGACTACTAGTGAATTAGCTCGGACTTGAGGTTCTGTTTGAGTGCAAGGGTGCGTATGTTGAATAGGTGTCAGTGTCATTAAATCAGCGAGCGTATGTAATTTGGCCCTCAGTTAATAATTGGCTTTGTATAAAGTAATTATGTACTTATGTTAGCATGTACTTGTGAAATTAAAACCATTTTCTCTTTGTTGTTACAAACTTTACATAATAAACTGATTTGAGGGATTATTTTCAATTGGTAAACCAATAACATATTCAAGAAGCAGAAACACTCTAAGGTTCCTATATATGCACGGATATACACAACGGTGTTCATGTGCACACACCCTAATATCAAGCGTACAATGCAATATTTCTGAAGGTAGTACATTGAGTGGGGTCGGAAAATAACTGACTTACACGCCAAGACATCGTACGATAATCTGGTGAAGTGTTGATATCAAAATTCTGAATTTTTAAAACAAAAATTCCAGCAAAAATGTCAAGTTTATGACTATATATATGTATATATATATATATATATATATATATATATATATATATATATATATATATATATATAACTTTCGTATGGTATTTCATTTGTACAACTCAAAGTCATCAGACTTTCCATGGCCATTATGGATACCAAGTTTGAAATTCCTTGACCCCAATACCCCACCATCTGTATTTCACCAACCTACCAAGCACCGCACAGTCTCATACTTGACCATAGCAACTCCTCTGTAACCTTGACAGCCTATGGCCCCACACAAACCTGCTACTGCCGCTACGACTATATCCTGGAACACGCCAATACAGATTTCACCACTGACGGAACAAAGTCCCATGCTTCTTGATGACCCAAAAGGAATCCTCTTTCTTGATGTCCATTTTTGCAAAACTTCTGATGTTGAATTTATCCTCTACAGAAACCTTTTAACCAATGAAAGGTACACACATCCACTACATACTACTGGAAATGGGAACACAAAATATGTATTGCATACTCATTAATTCATCTATGGCTTAATTTTTCAATAGACAATGTCTCCCTATACTTCTACTCCTGAGTTTGTCTCATTCTCTATTATTCATACATGTATATATCATCTATATCTAAGAAACAAATTTTCATCGAACGATTCAAGCCATACCTCTGGCGATGATGAAAATCTGATGAAAACTGTTGTTCGTTATTCAGAGTTCGAATACTTAGCATTTGTCATTGGTGCCTTATGACAATGTCGTACACGGGACGATGAGCAGACGAAATTCATCACTGCGCTAAATGTATGTGTCTATGTGTCAATTGATAACTTCACTAAACAATATATATATATATATATATATATATATATATATATATATATATATATATATATATATATATATATATATCAGGCCCTTTTCTGGTGTATTGTCTGAATGTGATTTTGTTAAAAGGGAATTCTTCTCACCAAAAATCCGAATCCTAACATATAAGTGTTAATAGTATTGGAGTAAAAAAAATCTCTTTATCTCCCTTTCATTTGGATAGTACACCTGAAGAAGGCCGTAGAATAGATCTGCTGACACGTTGCGTTAAGGGCACGAACAGCAAAAATAGATTCACTTGTCTGAAAAAACTCTTGGAATGTTAATGACCCTTCTCAAAGCTCTTCGAACATATTTTTCTCTCTTGAATGTAATTCATGTAAGAAATTTCACAAGTATTCAAGTTTCCCGCTAAAATCGGGCTGTAAATTTCATTTGTTTCTCATCTGGTGAAACCTAAATGAATCGTTCCTTGTACCAAACCGTGCGTAACAGGTACCCGAGTCAAAAACTTCGACCTTGCGACCCCTGGTTTGATACTCTTATCACTTAGCTACGTTCTAGTGTGCATGACCTTGTAAACAATTTATTAGAGTTTTTTCTCCAAGCATTTGTTTTGGGCGTGTAGATTTGTTCACGCTACTTTTTGCCCGTTCATTTAATTTATGTAGTTTGGAGTTGGTCGTGTGTATCACACACACGCACACATACACGCACACACACAAACACATACTCGTGTATATGCATTTGTGCCAGCGTGTGTGTGCTCGTAATCATGAGTACATATATGTTAGTAAATAAATATATAGAGATATAGATATAGTCGGGTACGCTTAGTCTGGTACAAGGTTATAATTATAAGCGAACCTATATAGATCTAACTCACTCCACTGGTGAATGATATATATATATATATATATATATATATATATATATATATATATATATATATATATGAAGAGGGCAGAAGCATGAGCTAGTTTGTGTAGCGAATCCACATTCTACTATATATATACATATATATATATATATATATATATATATATATATGTGTGTGTGTGTGTGTGTGAACTTCCCATTGTTTACCGCTGAAAATGAAATTTTATTGGACAAAATATCAACAAATACGTGCCACATTAGTCATCTTTAATCCGATCAGTGTTATTTCAACGTATTACCCTACAAGTATATTTTGATTAATTTTAGGATCTCAGGCCATGTAATTTAGTCGTACTCTTTTCAAATCTTTATCACGCAGTGAATACTCTTGACTCTTGTTCTTGATATGAACAGTGAGGTAGACAGTGGAAATTTTCTTTTTCACGTGAATGATACATACATCTATTTCATCCAAATGAAGTTCACCAATAGATTAGATTCGAGTGCTAACAAACTCATCTCTTGTATGAATCATTTTCTATTTTGTGATCTGTCTCCATTGTTTCTCCGGAAAAGTTCAAGACGTTTGCCGTCGGCGACCAGAACTCATTCAAAGATATTTTTCATATTCCAAATTCAAAAAAATGTATTTGCAGATTGTAAAGAAAAATATATATCGATATATCCAGATTGCTTATAAATTGATCAGTGGCACGATGCTTGCCTTCGGTTCAGTAGGTCCTACAAGAAAAAAAAAACGTTGAAGATGATTGTCAATGACCCTCATAGCATGATGGATGCACCAACGATGCAGAATTGAGAAAGAGAACCTTATGCTGGTTTATGGGACCGAAGATATATATATATATATATATATACATATATATATATATATATATCGATCATTTGCTGCAAATGTTGAGACTTCATGAGACATCACAATGCTGCCAGAGGTAAACTGCGTTGATTTGCCCTCAATATAAGGATATTCGGATTCATACTTTTGCACAAATGTTCTGAGTGAAAAATGGTTTAAATTGGTTGTATCACTTCTCAGTAGACGGTCGCTGCGCGATAACCCGCTTTTGAAGCAAAGCTGGCACTACATAGTCTTCACGTAAATAATAGAGATCTGTTCGTTTTCATAGCTACCTACATACTCTTTATTTCCTTTCTTCTTTTTGAACTTTTCCTATACTTTTTTTTCAAATTTCCTTGTTTTTTCTAGTCACGTTCTGAGTGTTGCCCAATATGGTCTGTTATTTATAGAGAGAACTGTCTTTAAAATGGCTAAAATCGGCTATTTGTTTCCATTTTTAGCTAACATCTTCTTCTTCTTCTTCTTCTTCTTGCGTTTTCCTCTATTTTTCTTTTTCCTTCTCCTTTTCTTCATTTCTTTTCAATTGGTTTTCTTTCTTTCTTTCTTTCTTTCTTTCTCTCTTTTATTTTCTCCTTCTTCCTTTATTCATTTTTCTTTTCCTCTTCCCTTCTTCACCTTGCATTTTCCTTTTTTCTTCTTCTTTCTTGTACTTCTTTCCCTCTTCTTCTTCTTCTTCTTCTTCTTCTTCTTCTCCTTCTTCTTCTTCTTCTTCTTCTTCTTCTTCTTCTTCTTCTTCTTCTTCTTCTTCTTCTTCTTCTTCTTCTCAACGCATCTCACTCTGTTTATTTATTCACCGAAAGATAAACAAACAATAAAAGAAGCAAGGAACTGATTGCTGGGGTGTGAGGTGTCGGACGTGGTGTGCTACGTTCCAGCAGATGGCGGGAACAGACACAGCAAAATGGCCCTGCAGAGGAGAGGGTGGGCACGGAGATACAAGGCACTACAATGAGTGACGGGTGGGGACAAAAGGGTGGAATAACCTTCCCAGTCTCTGTTCGACTTGACGTAACTTGGCTGGCGCCGAGCCTCATCAGAGTGACACACGATATGGAACTCGCCTTTGCTAACATTCATATCTTCATACTTTAATATGTATATGCACATACATACAATCATGTGTATGCACATACATACATTAGTATGTGCATATGTACATAGAAATACACGCACACATACACATACATAAATGTGCATATGCACATAGACACACTCATGTATATAAAAGTATATATACATATGTACTTATCATTTATACGTTAGTTTAAAGGATATTATGCTTATATGGTTTGGATAGATGGATAGATAGATAGATAGATAGATAGATAGATAGATCTGGTTAGTCACTCAATAGAAACCATCACGTGACAAAGGTATTTTTTTTCCAAAAGGCTGTCTTGTGGTGATGAATTGAAAAAAATGGGAAAGACGGGTGAACAATGGATAAGTTACCTCCCCCGACTCTTGGATCGTTGAAGTGTCTGGATTTTCAAGAAACAATTGACCAATTTAGTATAAACGTTTATCGTAAATTGAAACCTCATTAAAAACCCATCTTGGCGAGGAATTCGGAAGAAAAATTTATTCCTAGACGTAATAAAGAGTGAATGTTTAAACGTTCAGCCCTCTAGTGTGGCTCGTAAGCGTTATACATACATACATAGCCAGGCCAGCTTAAAATCTATGAAACCTATGTTGACAGGTTTGGTTGACGATTAATGGACTGATAGACGGGTAGATAGATAGAGACAATTAAATGTATTGTGGTATTTACTATGCTTAGCTTACTTTGTATCAAGACCACAGAAAACTCATTAAGTTGCTAAACATTCGTTTGTTCATTACAAAACACCCTAAATTCATATCATGTAGCTTGTGTATAGTATTCATTAACCTTACCTTAGATTGTTCTGAAGTCACAAAAGAAGGGCACCACGTTCGGAACGAACTCATAAGCGGCTTGTGAGAATAATCATCATCATCATCATCATCATCATCATCATCATCATCATCAGTCATCATCAGTCTTCTAACGTCTGTAGTTGGACATAGACCTTCTCCAGGATTCGCCACAATTCTCTATCATGGGCGTCGCGGAGCCAGTATTTCCTGAATCTGTCCAGTTCATCTCTCCATCTTGTGTTCCGTCGGACTCGGTTTCGCATGTGGTCTCTGGGGATCCATGATGTGAGACGTGATGTCCATCGGTTGTCTTTCATTCTTGCAACATGGACTGCACATTGCCATTTTAGGTTTTTTAATAGTTGATGATATGATGTCACAGACACTCGTTTTCTTCCTGATATACTGTGCTATCTTGTGATCTCTCCATGTAAGGTTGAGCATGATTCTCTCATTCACACGTTGCATACTTCTCAGTTTGTAGGTCTGTCTCTTGGTTAGATTCCATGTTTCAGCTCTATTATAAGTGACTATTTGGAGAATGCATTGGTTGTATACTCTTCATTTTAGAATTATTGGGATCATCTAGTTCTTCATTCTTGCATAATTGCAAAAACTATGGACAAGTTTGTACAAAAAGAAATCCCCAAAACAAATTCATTACTTTATCTACAGCCACAAAATCTTGTTTACGACTGATAGTCTTTTCCACTGTCTATGCATCGTCCCTGTATTTTTCTAGTTCAGCAATGCGTCCCGGAAGTTGTTTTGAGGGTTAGTAAGCAGGTCTAGTGGCGCTCCTTTTCTCCTAACAATTAAAGGTCGGCGGGGCAAAATCTTAATTGTACGGTAGCTAAATGACGAGAGTTGTGTCGTGCTTTTAAAATCTTGTGCCACAAAGCCACTGATTAGTAACTCACTCAAAACTTAACGGACAGTCAGGCGACGATTTACACAGATCACAGCACACACTTCTTCAGGGTGGTCACTGTCCGTCTGTCGTCTATATTCAACATCGTCTTTGATTGATGTTCTTCCCGATTTGAATAGCTTGCACCTTTCATGGCTTTGTGTACGGCTTGGGCAATCGTCCCCATGGCATTTTCAAACAATAGGGAAGTCTGAAAAAAGTTATTCTTTATTTAAAACAGAATTTCACGCAAACAGGCCGATCTTCAAGCTCCATCCTTCAATGCCAAGGGTTCAACACAAACATTCACTTTGGCGAGAGTAACCCCCAAACTAACGTGCTGTCTCACGAGTCCAGTTCCTTTAAACAAAATCCTTATACATATATATATAATTGTGTCATCCGCCGACAGCTGTTTCGTTGTATTACAACTCTTCAGTGTGGCTATAGACTATCCAATATACCTTCCAGTTCCACGAGATAGGATCGAAGCCTTCGCTTCAGACCCAGAGGCAGATTTTCTTCTTCTGTTATACTGAAGTGGACGGTCAGTCGGACCGAATTGAGTGATATATTTAATTACGCGCAACCCCCATCCACCAGTGTACTCCATTCCAGAGTTGGAACGTATGTATATAAAATCTTTCTTTTAAATCTTTGTTTTAGGGGTTGAATTATGCTTACTAAGGATTATTTCTGGTTTTACTTTCATGAAATGCATTTATATATTTTTTTTTAAATCATATTTTATTTTGCCTGGTCAGGGCACGGACCCGAACCCCTTGTCTTGATATGTGCGTATCTTTCAACATAAGTTCAGCACCGTCTGTTGGCCTTTTTATCCAGCTAAAAAGTGGCATTTGCAAGTTGATGGAAGATTCTTCAAATATAAGCACAATACGTCACGTATTAGATTTGGCTGAGTCAAAAAACTATCTATCATCCACGAAATTAAATGAACACAAAACCTTAGACGACGTGCACTTGCAAACAATGTGTTAAGACCCAAACAGTCCAATACCTCCACTTGAAAATCGCATGCATAAAAATATAAATATATAGATTTGATTTCAACGTGTAGACATATCAGTTGATATGTTGTTGTAAAGTTGTGAAGTTTTGTTTTTAATGTACTCTCTTAAACAATACGGGTTTCACCATTACGTATTTTGACCTGGTACAGCTTATTATGTTTCCAGACAGGAAAATCAACTCAGGCAGAAATAAACACCCCGCTTGAAAACTACTGTCTAGCAGGAGAAATATCATTTTCAGACTTCGAGACTTCAGTACTCTTAGGTGCCTAGTTCCTGTCCCCACCACCCCCATTTGTTTTAGGTAAAATTCCCCCCCCCCTCAGCTTTTATTAGAACCCCCCCCCTGCTAATTAATTCTCGAGAGTCAGTCTCAACACAATCTCTGAACAGTCAGTCACTACACAATCTCTGAACAGTTAAGAGGGTGAACAAATACAGCTTTTTTCAAAATGTTCCGATCAAAAGACAACTATCAAACAATGCGAGGCGGGGTTGGAGGATTTTGTTGACCAAATTTGATTACATCCACTAATTTCAGTTATTCAAAAATGTTGTACCACCGAGAGGATTTTGGTTCAATTTTCCTTCAAAAATCCTCTCCCTTGTTCCTGTATTTACTGAACGTTTTTACTCCCCATGTGTTCACCCCATCCTTACTATAAATCTTTTTCAAGGGACTTCGTTTTCTTCAGATCCTACTAGACCGTGTCAGTGACCATAGTTTCCTACCTCTCAGCATCGGCGCTTATTAAATTGTAACAGATTTTCCAACCCCCTGTTTATTTCGACCCTCGGGCAATTAAACACTCAAGAATAAGGATGCTGATTAGGGAAATGCAGATAAAGTTATATAGTACATTGACTCCTACATCTAATAACAAGTTATTTCACATACAATTTTATAATTCTCATTTGAAATAAAATTAGAGGTGGAATGCGGCCTAGGGTCAAGTTTTAGGAAGGGTTCCATACGCCAGATTTGCCCAGTTCCCATGAATTGAGACAGAAAGGCGTCAGGACGACCCATGAATTTCCACTTTTAGGCCAGTGGTGGGATGCTGCCCGAGGGCAACTGCGGAGACTGGGGTTGGTATGTTTGTTGTGGCCACACGACGAGTCCTGAGCCAGGTAAGTATGTCATGTTATACTCTAACAGTATTTAATTCTAGATGAAATTTAAGTTCATGGCACATCGACTTTTACATAATCGTCATATAGTACATAAAAAAAAAAAACAACATTTTTTCCTAAATTCTCTGTGTATCTTCGTGAGATGCTTACCAAAGGTCCAGGGAACCCAAGCTGCAAAACAGCTCCCTCAAAGAAAGAAAGAAAGAAAGAAAGAAAGGAAGAAAGAAACATATCTGGTTAGTCACTCGATAGAGACTGTCACATGACCTTTGGCAGCATTTATGTTGGAGTGATCAATCAAAACATTGGAAAAAGGGTTGATCAATGAATAAGTTATTACAACTGCATCTTGTTGGGCAGTAATCACTAAAATGTCTGGAAAAAAAACAGCGGGCGGAAAGAAGGACCCAATTTAGCATAAAATTTTATTGGAAATTACCCCCCCCACACACACACACACACTAAAAATATTTGGTTTGGGGGTAAAAAGTTCCTTGTTGACATAATTAGGAGTGGATGCTTAAATTTTCAGCCTACGATGTTGGTACAGCCTACACGTGTGATACATTCATAGCCAGCCAGCCAGTTAGCTGACGGTTTCTGATGTAGATAAATGAGTTTTTTTTTCTTGCTGGTGTGATTTCGAAAGATGTGGGGAATTTCTGGCAAAACACGGGAAACGATGGCTAACCTGACAGAAAAAAAGACTGTTCAATCAGTTCAAATTCCCAAACTTTTGGTTAGCCCCCCGTATATGTCCGATATTTTGATAATGAACGTGGCTTTATGATATAAGTTGACATAAGGGTAATCTTTATGTAAGTGTCAATACTATTCAATATCATATCAACAGTTCTCAGTATGATTATAGATGCGGAGTTATAACACATTGACTCCTATATAATGGTCAAATGTATTTGCATTCGTCATCAAAATGCCAGACTCTTTCCGTCTTCGTGGACGGTCTTAGCAGCTACGGAATTTGAGCTGCTGTGCGTGGGCGATTAGAATGGAGGAAGTATTATGCTCAAGTTCGGCAACCCATCCTCCCCTTTTCGACAATGCTGAAGGCTTCCAACGGAAAGAAGTGTTCAATACGTTCTGAGATAATCATGGCTGTAGGGGAAGTCTCCCCAGATGGTAACGGCACCTGGTATTCCCAGGGACTGACCAAGCTCGACATTGTTTAACTGCGGTTATCATATGAGATTTCGCCGTAAAATGAATGCACAGTTAATTCACAAAACTAAAGCTTGTCATAATTCAGGTTCTTTTTTTCTTCTGTTCTGCGACCAGATTTGTTGACATTAGAAACATTAGCTTATATACATAGATGATCACAAAAAAACCGGATATCACAAAACATAACGATGTATATGCAATGAACTGCAATAGCACCGGTGATTTATTTATCTATTTTTTCTTGATTTTAATCATTGTACCAAGTTTGTCCTGGGAAAGGTCCTGCTATTTAATCTTGTCAAAATGAATTGCCTACCTAAGGCAATCCGTCAATGCAAAGGTCGTCACGAATTTAGGCATCGGGTGAGATTAGAGAAGTTTTCATGTCTTGTGGGGTCCAAGGCCAATAAGAAATAAAACAATTCGTGGTTCAGGAAACAGCTTGCAATGTATTAAAAATTTCCTTAGCTATAAAACATTGATTCTTCTGGGATCTCTGCAAAATTGAGACTTTTCTCCCCTTTTTTTCTGATACTGAATTTTACCGTTAGCTAATTAAAGATGAATGGGGAAAAAAGTATTTTTTGCATGCAATTTTTTGTATATATTTCGTTGTTCCTCATCTCTAGCTTCCTCCCTTCGTGGACAATAATAAAGGCAAGTCTCAATATCCCGATCTGCTCGGACGAGAAAAAAAAAAAAAAAAATCTGAAATCTTCATCATGATGTGACATCCCGAAAAAGATTAATTTAATCTGAGAAGTATCCAGCCATTTCGAATATCTCAAGAACCGGCTGCGCTGCCTCCATGTAATTCTGCAACCATCCACAAATGAGATTCTCGAAGATGCATGAGCAGAATCTCTTCTTGATTTATAAATCTTTTTTTGCATGATTTGATAATGTCGACTAGCCTGATCAAATGAGGCTTCAGGTTGGATGGAACGAATTTGATTTGGTGACACCTACTTCAAAATAACCCTATTGGAGCCTCACACACTTACCCCAGTGTCCTGGCTATTATATAAACAATATGAGAAGTCGTATTTGGAGATCACCATCAGCTGTCTCGTTGTATTCTTAATCTCGGCCATGTTCTGGAATCTCTCTCCAAGTCCTTTCAATGGCGATTTGGGGAAAACCAGAAATCATGGGAAGTAAAATCTGAACTGTAGGCGGCCGACAGACCTTAGGTATACGGTGTTTTGTATATTCGCTGATCAATTTGATCACTGTAAATGAAACAGTCACCCAGTCACCAAGCTCACTCAATGGCGTTTCATTGCTATCTGGGTAACCCTACAGAAGACATTCTGTTTATGCATGTACAGAAACGTCCCCGGTGGTTGGTAACCAAGTTGCATCAAGGCAATGCATCCGGTTCTCGAGATATGCAAAAGGGCTGGATACTTCTCTGATTTAATTAATCTTATTCGTCTTGTCACATCATGACAAAAGGTTTCTTTTTTTTCCGCACCAGCAGATCGAGATATTGAAACCTGCCTTTATTATTGTTTACGAGGAGAGGGAACCGGAAATCCAGATAAACGAAATAATAACGGTATTATTCGCAAATTAGCGAGTGTTTTCTGTTCCTCCATCAATCAATCTCAGGAGAGATCGATAGTTCACACTTTAGACCCTGGACAACGACAGCTACAAAAAAAAAAATCCAAAAACAAACAAACAAACAAAACAGTGGAAGAAAGGTTTACAAGAAACAAAAATGAAATATCATTGACGAGATTATATGACAAAAAAATTCGAAATGACAAATCTGAGTTGATAAGGAAGACGAAGAAGACACAGCAGAATCACTGGCAAGAAACAAGGGGCAAATAAAGAAATCGCTGAGATTTATTATTCTTTATTATTTGAGCGAAGACAGGGGAGACGTGAGTGTTCAGTTGGGAAAAAATATAACTGTAACAATGACAGTGATGATGATGATGATAATAATAATAATAATAATAATGATAATAATAATGAAAATTTTCGATACTAATGAAGATATATCTAAAATCTTCAGTGTTATTATTATTATTATTATTATTATTATTATTTGAATTAAAGTCTTATTTTCCTTCTTTCTCTTAACATATCATCAAACAAGTCACTATCGATCATTTCTCATAGGTAGTTAATACAACTACTATTACTATCGCTACATCACCACAACTACTACTACTACCACTAATAATGATAATGATAATGATAATAATAATAATAATAATAATAATAATAATAATGATGATAATAATAATAACAACAACAACAACAACCACCACAACAACAATAATAATAATAATAATAATAATAATAATAATAATAATAATAATAATAATAATAATAATATCATCAATGATGATGATAATGATGATGATGATGATGATAATGGTGGAAAAATTGATGGAAGAGTCAGCACTATAGCCACCGATATTTCAATGGCAGCAATTAATAGAAAACCGTCAACCAAAAGTGTCAGCATAGGTTTCTTCAGTTTTTAAGTACGTCTTGCTGGCTGGCTGACTATGTATGTGAGCATGAATCCCGCGCATAGGCCGCACTGACTGAGCTTAGGGACTGAAAATTTCAATATCCACACCTTATCATGTCTACGAAAGATGTTTTTTTTATTGTTGTTGTTGTTTATTTTAAATCCCCACTTCAATATGTTTTAGCGTAAGGGTCGTCACTTTGCAATATCAGTTCATGCTGAATTGATCCCTTAGTTTGTGTCCGTTTATTTTTGCTTTGTTGCTGTTGTTGTTATTTTATTCCGACTTTCCAGTGATCACGGCCCAAAAGAGATTCATTGGTCACCCACTTTTCTATTTTTAAGAAAAAATGCTGCCAAAAGACGTAGGTCAAGTGACGTTTTCTATGAAGTGACTAACCAGACCTGTTTATTATGATAGTTGTTCTTAGCATTATTATCATTTCAAACATTACAGTCTGAAAGTATCGTGAGGCAATTGCTCCAGACCCTAGAGAAAAAATGCCTCCTCAAATTTTCTGCAATGTCTTGCCCATTCCAGATGGGTGTTGCTTCAATTCCTCGCCTGGTCTCTAACCATGTCGTTCTGTCAGCAAGAGTCATCAGAGCCGCACCCAAGACGACTTTTAATCTCTTATTCCACAATTCTTGTAACTCCTCAACAGAACCCCCTTAAAATCAATTATCTCCACACTCCTTTTCAGGTTCACTATTGTCCGATGGAAAGGCCACAATTATTAATTTGCACACGTTTTCAACACGTGTCATGTCTGCTAAATTTTACTTGAAATTAAGTTACAAGTGTTCTAAATACTACGGGACTCTCCTCAGAATTGTAATTATTTTAGTACTGCTATTTTCTGGATGGTTTTGATTTCTCCTAAGATTTTAATTACTTCCAACCTATTTGCGTGGGGCTTTTGGAATGTTAAAAGTTCGACTATCACCTTCATATTCGATGTTTCTACACTTTTCTAACAAGGTGTAGATATAACACCGCTTTTTCTTTACGTTCTATCCAGCACACTTTGCTGTTCTCTTGGAACAATGACATCTATTGTCTGATAAATATTCTTCTCGTTTAAAAGGATTACAAGTGGTTTTCTGGCCTGGATCAGGCAATCTGCTCGGAAAAAAAACTAGTGAAGATTACTCTTCTAAGTATCCGAAACAACTTCTACTCTTGTAAATGCTATTTGTTTCTATCATCAAATCCCAGTACTTTGCACAATTCTCAGCTGATTGTCATTCCTACCCAACCATGGCTATTTTGGTACACCATCTGAACTAATTTGCTACGTTCGCATATCATATAATCGGCAATATTATTGTACTATTATATATGTCAATTACTAGTTAAACCTTTGGGAAGTACTTACAGATATATTTGCATTTCTATGAGATATATTTTAGAAAAGGGAATATTGAAGTTATTTCACTGGAAGAGTCCATTGTTACAGAAAGACATAAAAGTGTTGCACCGTTCATCATATGAGTGGATTGACTCTGTTGTTTTTGTCTTTGTCACAAGTGGCAGAAGGTCTAAAGGCAGTATTTATGATAGTAAAGGTTGAATACGTCTCATCCGAATCTCCGAGAACCGAAATGTTCCAGAATCCGAAACATTTTTATTTTTCAATTCAAAATTTGTATTAATTTATTTCTCTATTGAAAAGTAACCATTTAAGATGGCGAATGTTTGAACTGCCGTAACCATCATAGAGTGCAAAGGGTTCTATCCTTTTTTTTATATGAACGTGAGGTTGTTTGTGTGTTCTAATAGTGTTTTTGGGGATTTTTTTTTTGGTGGAAGGGAATTTTTTTTTACCCTTTTCAGGCCTTATCTTGAAGGGTTTACGAATAACATCTAGATGTTTTTTTTTTCTGACTCAATTTTTGATACAGTCCTGTTGGAAACACCAGTCATGCCATGAATAAGATATATTCTCAAAGTATTTATTTCCCGATGGAATTTTTTTGCATGACTTCAATTTTTAACAAAAAAAAAAAACTTGTAATAAAAATTCCATCGAAGAATAAATATGGTCAGAATAAATTCAATTCATGACATCATGGCGTTTTCCACTGGAAAACATCTGAAATAGAGTAAAAAAAAACACCTCGAAATATCATGATTTTTGAGAATCAAATCAAAATTTAAAAAATTCAAAATAAGCCCCCCCCCCCCAATGTCAAAAAAGTAAGGCCTGGAGCTTCGGAACACACGGAAACTCGAACCTAGAAACCCACGCACAAAAAAAAAAGGGATAGAACTCTTCGCCACCTTAGATGGCTACGGTTGTTCAATTATGCTGTCCGCTCAATGAATTTGTTGGTAGTGATTATCTTTGAATTTGTACTTTCCATTCTTGGTGCTACAGAGCTGATTATTTCGGTAATGAGAGCGACAAGACCATAAATTCTTGCCAGGATTACAATCGTGACAACTACTCTAGCGATAAAAAGTGGCAGAAAAATTATTCCTTTATTTTTATTGGGACTATGTTATTTTCCGTTGTCTCCATTCTGAGTGCAATTCATACAAAACACAATTACGGTTCCCATTATTGCGCGGATCATAACTTCAACGATTATGATACCAGTTGTTATTACCTCTGGCAATGAGAGCTGCTTTAGCTCAATTATTACAGCTTCACTGCCATTAATATTACAACTGATTCATCTACTACTAATACCTCTGGTATTGTTTTGTTATACATGTCTTTTTTTTATAACACTTGTGTCCGTTGATTGAGAATAAACATGTGGAAGTACTGTATATGTGACGCTGGGTATGTTCGTAAGTACATACAAACGATGGATCAATTGTTAGCAATATAACCAGCGTTTCTAGTGCATGTAAAAAAAAAGTGTTGTTAATTCAGGTTTTGCCGTTTTGTTTATTGAATCTATGAGTTCGACATTGACAAGATGTAATTCTAATTCTTTTTTAATGCTTCAATGTCCGATGTTGCCAATTTAAATGCATTTTTTTCGAAAGATTTTTCCGAATTCGATTGTGACTGCCAGAATCGAAATTTTAAAAAATCACAGGAACTGAAGAGCAGATGTTCGCTATATTTCGAGCTATTGTCTTGATATATGTATTGATATCTTTCAATTGAAGAGAAAAAACCCTGAATCCGCCCCAAAGTGTAAACAGTTCTTCTTCAGCCCATGGCCATGCCTATACCGATCAAAAATATTATCAAAATTCATCGAGAACTTTCGGAGATTGGTTATCCTTGCAAATCAGACAGAAAAAGACTAGTGTGAATATTGAGGAAAGTTACCTCCCCTTTGAGTTGAAAATGACTGAGAGCAGTTGGATATATTTCAATTTTTATTTCAAGCTGACTTCATACGTAAAAGCTTCAAGACGCTCAAGAAATCAAACGAAGGCTCCCTGAATGTGCAGTAAGCTCGAAAATTCATACAAAGATTCAAAAAAGTATAATTATGCAACGTATCGATCAGAAATTAATACAATAATAAAGATGAATTTTCTAAAGTACTATTATTATGATCTACAAATGATATAGCAATTAAGATGAAATTTAGACATCTTGACATGTCTAGGACCTTCCTACGATTTTTCGAGTATACTTAACTTTTTTTAGCTTAGAGATTAGCAGGGTATTTCAAAATGGAAAGATCCAACCACTTTCAATCAATCGTAGTCATAAATGAAGAGAACATTTTTCAATATTCACATAGGTGTTTTTAATGCCTTATTTGCAAGGATTACCTGGAGATTTTGTGCAGTCAAACAAAAATCAAGGAATGGCTATACCTTTCTCCAAATTCACTGGCAGAAGTGAACAAGCTAATTCAGATCATGACCAACTATTTTGATGATTTTTTTTTCTCTAGGTGCTGCTACTACCAATAACCCTGATGAAAAGGGTGCCGATGGTGGGTGGTGTATAAGAGTCTGCACTTTCATTCATTCATTCATTTGTATTCTGTTTTTCTTTGTTTTTCTTTATTTATTTATATTCTTTATTTTGTCCCGTGTTGTTTATGTAAAACAATTCCGGACGTAAAATCGATGCCGAAGATGGACGAGCAATAAGACACTCGTAATGGATACCTTCTGAGATCCTCGGGACTGTCACCGCTTGTTAGAAATGAAGCCGATAATGACGTATTCGGTGGCGGTACAGGCCCGCTTCTGACAATCGACGAAGGATGAGGAAGGCTACAGTAACGCTAGAGAGGATTGGGGCAAGTGAACACGTCCTGTCAGTATGGTGTTCTGTCTATTATCAACGCTTTCTCCTCTTGTAGAACTTTTACAATAATACAATAAGAAAATCCTTGCTGCCTCGAAGAACAAAATTCCACTGTTTGGGGTTGGTTGGTGTCATTACTATGAGGTCTCTACGCGCTCTTTATTGACATTGGCTCAGATGACGTTTTCTTTGCATTTTTCTTTGAATTTATTTTATTGGCATGTAAATGCTATCAGAATGAAGTGGCAGCAAGAAGCGGAGCTTGGGGGGATATTTGAAAACGCCCCTGGGCCTCCAATGAAGGGGGGCTCCCAGGGAATTGAATACTGAGTCACAGACTGAATTTCCTCCATCATCATCATCATCATCATCATCATCAGTCTTTCATCGCCCGTCGTAGGACATAAACCTTCCCCAGGATTCGCCTAACCTCTCCATGAGGGCGATGCAGAGCCTATACTTTCTGAACTTGTCTAGTCGTCTCTCAATCTTGTGTTCTGCCGACCTCGGTTACTCATGCGATCTCTGGGTATACATATTTTGATGTCCTGTGGCTGTCAGCAATTCTTGCAACATAACCAGCCCATTGACATTTGAGTTTTTTCATGGATTCTATGATGCATCGGACTCCTCTTTTTCCCTAATATATTGTGTCTTGGGATCTCTCCATATCGAGTATGATTCTTTCATGTGCACGTTGCATGCTTCTCGGTTCGAGGGTTAGTGTTTTGGTTAGGTTCCATGTTTCAGTTCCATAAGTGACTATCGGGAGGAAGCATTTGCTGCATACTCTTCTTCTCAGGACCAATGGGACTTTCTTGTTCCTGAAGGCTGAGCTTGCTCTATCGAAGGCTTGCCACCCTAAAGTGACTCTTGATTTCTTCCTTCTTCGAGGATTTCATAGAGATTTGTTGTCCTAGGCAAATGTAGTGGTCTACTGTCTCCAGTTCTGCGTTTTCAATTTTGATCGTTGTGTCTTTATTTCCGCCGTGATTGTTGCACATGACCTTCGTTTTGTTGAAGTTTATGTAAAAGTTGATTTTCTTACTATCTTTATTCAGTTCATTTAGTATTTGTTGAGGGTTGTGGTGGTTCTTTGCAAAAAAGACGATGTCGTCCTCAAATATGCAGTTGATCAGATATTCGTCGTCTATTCTGACCCCTTTATTTTCCCAGTCAAGGCTTCGTAAGATCATCTCGTGGCAGGCTGAGTTTGGATGAGCTGGTATCACCTTGTTTTATCCTTTTTTTTTTGTAGCTGAAAGGATCCCATGTCTTTACTAAAAGTTAGAGAGAGCCCCCCAACAGAACAAGTCTCCATGGCCCCCGAATCTCGAGCTTAGCCTCTGACGTTTCTGAGCCCATTCTATTTCTGCTCTTGTTCTTTTCTTCAATTCTTCTATTCAGAATAGGCAGACTGTCTGTTAGTAGTACGCACACGTTGGCAGGAAAAGTCATATAACCTTCGTACGTCCATCTACACTTGTGTTGATATATCGCTATCTAACCATAATTTGATAAATGTTTGGGTGTGTGCGTGTGAGCATGCACCAAGATAGCTCCGCAACTGGCAATTGTACGAAGATATATCAGTCAGCACACCAGGCATTGCAATGTCGAGTTTGAAGTTGCTTGGATCTGCAGTTCTCAAGGAATCTACAAATGATAAATTAAAAAAAGTGCATAATTTAGATCAATTTACCAAAACGATAGATCTATATTAGATATGAAATATCTAAATTAGCGAGACTAAAGGAAGTTGGAGTTGAAATTGTAGTTCTTTCGAACAGACAGAACATTCAATAACATGAAAATTATGTCCGGTCCCTTCCAAGTACGCACCTTTTGACCAGGAATTGCACATTGCACTAGTATTTACTAATATTCGTTTATTCTGAAAAAAGTAATTTCCTTCGTCATGGGTGTATATTTTATTGTTAAATAATGCTTACACTATTAAAATACATATAGTAACTCAAAAAACAAACCAAAGCACACTAAAAATCCAATGGAAAATGATGAAAATGACAGGACATACCTACGGCAACACTTCAAAACACTGCACTCTCCGCTGAGAATAAAAATCACCATAATCACCTTCCACCAACGATAGAAACTACCCAACAAAAGATCGGAGCTTATATCAAAATGCAGACATGAAAACAAATTTCTTCTATGAAATCTAAAATCAAACCATGACTCTAAATATTGGCGCCTCACAGGCTAAATTTCCCTGATGATGAGAATAGTAAAAACATTATTATTATTATTAATATATATATATATATATATACATATATATATGTATATATATATATATGGCTGCTGCAGGAATCGAACTGTTCCTTCAACGTATCGTTGCTCTTACTATTGTACGTAAGAGAAAGAGAGGGAGGTTTGCTCAATCAGATCAGAAATGCAAGAAAGCTACAAATAGAAAAAGTTCATTGATGCTTGTGTGTGCATGTCTAGGACCCGATATTTCTTCATGCATGTGCTTGTGTCTACGTTTGTGTATCTGTTTATCTATATCTGAGTGTTTTTTATCTATTTGATATGATGCATGTGCATGTATATATATGTTTTTTCATTTGAGTATATATATATATATATATATATATATATATATATATATATATATATATATATATATATATATGCTTGCATGTTGGAGTATGTATTTCTGTGTTAACCCAGTCCATGTGATGACATGTGTTCGAGTGTGTGTTTCTATGATTTGTGTGTGTGCATGTGTGTATGTGTGCGTATGGGCTGCTGATTTTTTCCACCTTGCATACTATTTTTGCACAAACACACACACACACACACACACACACACACACACACACACACACACATATATATATATATATATATATATATATATATATATATATATATATATATATATAGTGAGAGAGAGAGAGAGAGAGAGAGAATGAGTATATCGTTACTGCTCCTGGAGAGTTGAAGGAACCTTACAGAATTTCTGTGTTTTCCTCTACTGTCGTAGTGAGCTACTGTAATTTGTAATAAATTCATCTTTCTCTATGTCTTCGTCCGTTTCTGCCCCCCTCTTTCTTTCTCTCCCACTATATATATATATATATATATATATATATATATATATATATATATGTATATTTATATCTATAAATGTGTGTGTGTGTGTGTGTGTGTGTGTGTGTGTGTGTGTGTGCAAAAATGATATGCAAGGTGGAAAAAAATCACCAAGGAAGGAGGAATTGCTTCTAAAACATTCTTACATCTCGTTTTCCAGGGAAAAAATGCATTTTAACATTAGATACGTTTTAGTTTTCTCAACTCTTCGATTCTGGAAGTCACTCGCCAATTTGAAAGAAAAAAAAACAAAAAAAAAATACCTCAATTGGCAACAGTGGACTCTAAAACATTAAATATCTCTTTTTTTTTCAATCTGAATATTGTCAGCACAGGACTCGTAAACTCGAAAGGAAAACAAGTAACCTCTAAATTGGCAAGCCTGGTTTCGTGTGTTTATTTTTTTGTGTGTGTTGGTCCCTTTTCTTGTCTGGACATGTGTGTGTGTATCTATGTTCCAGTGAATTTATGCCTATGATCTGTACCTCTGTGAATGTGTGGCTGTGCGTTCATCTTTCAACTTTTTCTCGGTTCTTTCATTATGTGTGTATATAACGATTTCAAAGATAGAAAACATTCCACATATTCTTTTCTCTCTTTGTCAAGATTGTATTGCCACTTCAGCGGTTCTGATGCGACTTCACAATCGATTATGATAAATATGGCATGAACGTTTCGGTTAGCGATGATATTGACACTTTCCCAGCCATAGAGAACGAGAGAAAAAAAGAAAGGAAAAGACAACAACGAAGTTTTCCCCTCGGTATAAAATACACATTAAGTTTAAAGAGCGCCATTTTGGCGAGACAAAGATTGGTCGAATTGCTTTTTTCTTGCATTTTGTGATCAGTTTGACTCATCTGATGCAGTTTGTCCTCCGACTTATTCCTTTATATATCTCTTTCCAAACATATATATATATATATATATATATATATATATATATATATATATATATATATGATTATGAATTGAGTTACATTCTATTGAAAATGTATCCAAAACCACTTCCCGTTTTCACACGGTAAATGTATCATTTGGCCTAGACAGAGTAAATAGAATGAACCATTAAATACAATCGTTTATTCTATATACGTTCACATTCACCGTGTAATAACAAGAGATCATTACAAATGCAGTTTCAATATAACACAATTTATGAACAACCTGTCCGATCATATATCCATGTCTTAATAACATAATTGTCCGCATTGAAAGAAACAAATAGAGCAGATATAAACTGCGAATAAACCAGGTAAGAATTCGGAGTTAAAACAGTTATATTGGCCTTTGCATTACCGGCGTGTAATAACAAATAGAGTTTCAATATAATACGACGCAATTTATAATTCTCTTCCATAGGATTAGAGCACTCTGGTGGATGAGAAATTTCTGTGTAAATAGATATATCACTTAAATTCAGCCTTATTGACTGTAGTTCTGTAGTTCAGTGGTAGGATATCGGCCTTCAGGTCTGAAGTGAAGGTTTCAACACACACAATTCTGCCTTGCGGTACTGGATGGGATAATAGTCTATAGCCACACCGAAGAGATGTAATACGTTGAAACAGCTGTCAGTGGATGACACAATTACATATATATATATATATATATATATATATATATATACGTAAGTAAGCATCCGACCATGTGAATAAGACACTTTTAGTGACTAAATTTCGATCGATCCGAATTATCTACGACAATAGCCGAAACGACGGCGATGATCGGGGAATATAGGGAGGAAACGAATTAAGGTTCTTTTCTAAATCCTGGGTACCCGTAAGGGTACCAGCGGCTCAGTCGGTTTCTACAGACTTTGGCTAGATAGGTGTTCTCGTAGAAAGGGGTGTGGGTGTAAATCCCACCCGGGTTTCATTTCTACATTTTTCGATTATTGCAATTATTTTGCTCACAACCATAAATTCGATCCGAGCAAAATTCAATCCCTAAAGAGTATACATATATATATATATATATATATATATATATATATATATATATATATATATATGTATGACTTTTTTGTTATAGTGATCAGGTACAGGTCTGTTTACTCACTCAACTACAACCATTGTGTGACCAACATCTTTTGGCAGTACGTTGGGATGATCAATGAAAACATTTGAAGAAGGGATGGTCAATGAATAACTCATAACAATTGACCTTTGTTGGGCAGTAATCACTAAAAAGTCCGAATACTCAAAAAGCAAGCGAGAACAAACTAAGGACCAAATTAGCATAACCCTACACTACGAACCGTAAACCTCCAATGAAAGCCTATTTTTCAGGGAACTTTTAAAAAGTCATCCGTCTTTTGTCTTTTTTTTTTTTTTTTGGTAGATGTAATAACAAGTAAATGGATAAATTTTCAGTTCCCGAACTCCATTGGTGTGTCTGCACGCGTGATTCATGCATAAATACATACGTAAATAGAATAAACAATCAGGTAGAGTGATACAATAACCAAGCATTGACGGGAGATCATTTCATATAGCTTTTTATACAAATGCAATTTACAATCATTCTGTCGGATCATACATATCCATTTCTTGATACATAACTATCACTGTCGCGTTGAAAGAAGCAAATATACGAGGAATAAAAGTGATGAAATTTTGGTGTCAAGACATTTTGGGGGTCTTTACTTTACCGGTGGCTGTTTAGCTCAATGGTAAGAGTATCGATACGTTGAAGCAGCTACCCTATTGTTGGCAGGTTTGTTCTCTACAATAGTCCCATTTTCACAAAATCATGTATATATAGCCAGTCGGGCCAGCTTGAAACCTGAAGAAACTTGTTTTGATTGACAGCTTCTGATACAGCCTGGAGAAATTTGCTGCTTCAAGCAGTAAAGATGTTACAGAACAAATTTCTTCTTCCTTTTATTCATACTGAATGTTTTCTAGTCTCGAAGCGCTCTAGATGTTACTACGGAAATATTTACTGAACATCTTACATACAGATTTTTTTTCATGTACGATTATCATTTGAGTTCATTATATATCAATCATTCAGTAATGAAAGCTACTGAATGATATCCAAAGGGAATTATGTTTTGCATAGAATTATATCTTATTGAACAATATGTGAAATTATCTCGTTGGGATTATCAAATGTTCTCCATCGGACTCTTTCGAACTCATTCTGGATTTTTCGCCCAACAAATATGGCAGGTCATGTTTTGAACCTCTTACTTTTAGATGTGTTCTCATTTCTCTATAAGAAACGTTTTGGTCGGTCTGTCCAAGTTGTGTTAAACTACTGAAATAATAAGGAAAGACGAGGTGTGATTTGATTAAAACGTATGATGATCAAAATCTCATTAAACTGTGCGATATTTTTCCAGGTTGTTACTCATTCTTTTTTATTACCAGCGGCTAATGATGTCATAATAGGATATCAAATTATGTTATAATATAATGTTCAATGATGTCATTAATAGAACGTCCTATGATATCATGATATAATATCCAATGATATCAAAAAAGAATATCCAAGGTCTGCAAAAAAGTAAAAAAATTGCCGAAAACGCCAAAAATGGCCATTTATAAAAATTATTGAAAAACAATACTTGCAGAATATTTCAATATCGCAATATTTTACAAGTATCAGAATCAATAGACTCACAGAGAGAACAAATAGTTGCTCTTCCGCCTCCTTCTCTTCCGTTATTACAAGCACGTGCGATGGATGAATCGTAGGATTTATGGTTCTTATTTTACCACCGAGGGGTATATGTTGTACATACAGGGCAAGTTTTAATGTGTGCTCCAATCGCTACACTCCCCGAATGCATGGTGTAGATTAGGGTGCTACAGCCCCCATGGGGTACTCTAAGACTCAAGGGGGCGATAGAAGTTAATGTGTGCGATAGGAGGCACTGGAAAGCGAGGGTACAGTAGGGGGCATAGGGAGTGAAGAGGATGGTAGGGTGTTGGGAGTTGATAGGACGGTAGGGGATATGGGGTTCAAAAGGTGGTGGTAGGAAGCCCTGGGGGCAAGGTGGCAGTCGGAGTTGGAAACAAGGGGCGAAGAATTCAAAATTTATTCCCATTGTATCATTTTTGACCGACTTTACGAAAAAGGGGGCAGTTGTCCGAAAATGTCTTAGGAACACTGTTGTATATATATATATATGTATATATATATATATATATATATATATATATATATATATATATGTATGTGTGTGTGTGTGTGTGTGTGTGTGGAGAGAGAGAGAAGAGTGTGTACATCATATTATTGACACCTACCAGATGGCTACCTTGTGCTCATTATTTCTCAATGTCTCTTTTTTCCCTTTGCTTTGTTTCAACGCTCCTTTTCTCTTTCTCTATCTGGCTCTCATCTCCTTTTCTCCTTCTCTAGCTTATTTTAGCTTTATTAGAAACTGTCAACTAAAACTGTCAAAATTGGTTTCTTCAGTTTACAAGTTGGTCTGGCAGGCTGGCTGGCTGGCTAGCTGACTGGCTGGTTACGTATGCATGTACCACATGTGCAGGCTGCACTATTGTAGCCAGAGGGCTGAAATTTCCAATATTCACGCTTTATCACGTCTAGAAAAAAATAGCTGTCTTTGTTTATTCGGGGGGGGGGGTATTCCCCTCTTAAATAGTTGTTTCAAGGTGTTTCAATTTTGCATTGTAAGTTTAGGCCAAATCCATCCCTCATTTTGTGTCCAGCAGCATTTATGTTTGTCCTTCGAAAATCAAGATTTTTTTAGCGATCACTTTCCAACAAAAGTGATTGAATTAACTCGTCCATTACTGACCTCCTTTTTTTCCCAATTTTCTAATTGGTCACTCCCAGCATAGCATGCTGTCAAAAGACATTGGACACGTGACGATCTCTATTGTGTGATTAACCAGACCTCTTTCTTACTTTCTTTCTTTCTCTATTCACTCGCATTCTTTACTCCGTGTCTCTGACATCTCGTCTATTTTGAGCAAATTAGGTTCAAATAATTCCTGAGGTGGTCGCACCAAAATATAATTTGTAAATTAAACCTATGAATACAAAACATGAACAGGGCAAATATCAGAAGCATTAGAAAACAAAAGGGGAATAAAAAAACAGAATGTCATTTCGGCGAAGTCATTAGAGAGACGGAAGAAGACGAGAAGAAGGAGAAGAGGCGTACAAAGTGGATATGAAAGAGAGAAATAACCTAAAATGAGATTTTGAAAAAAGGTTTTCCATGGAGAAGGACGTATGGCGAGGAAGGGAAAAAAAATAGAAGAATCTCTGGCAAGAGAACGCATGTTCGGTTCCAATCAATGTAAACATTGTCCCTCTCTTCTTACTCACCCAGTGAACCTATGATTTCGATATCGAACTCACTGTCAATTGTTCGCCTTAGAAACATTCGAACAAATGCACTTTGTTAGACCCTTTATAATTATTTTTACTAACAAAGAGGTGAAAGTTATTTTCATTAAAACTTGGCAGTCATATGCAACTTTGCCAAATCAGACGTGATTTTTCAATTTTTCGATTCTGGAAATCAGTCTCAAATTAGAAAAAAATTTAAAATGAAAACATCCCAATTGGCCACACTGAATTTCGAAACATTATTTATTTTATTTTTCTAAGTTTAGATATTGTCAACACTGGACTAACCAAGTCAAAGAAACAAAATCAAAAAACGAAAAAAAAAACAAAAACATCTAAATTGGCAACCATGACCCTTCGGCGAACCTAATAAAAAATTTTTTTTATTGTGATTGATGGTTACTCAGATCCATCTGTGAGTCAGGGCTTTTATCTTGCAATGGATAACTATTACACTTCCGCAGTTAATGGGTTAAGCGTGTTTGATCATGTGTGACTATCGCTAGATCGACACACATGTACCAAACCAGTGATTCCCAAAGTGTGCACCGCGGCGCCCCGGGATATCGTGCTGTTCCCGAGGGTACCGTGGAATATTCAGAAAACATTAATAACACGAGTACGTTGATAATAACAATTGAGGAGTTTTTATTAAACATCAATAAGCATTGTGAAGGTGATCATTGAACTTATACCTAAGTTGGGGACCTATGAAGGTAAATGTGTGATATTTTCTGACAGAGGATGTCGTGAAAAATCCTCATACACTAAGAGCATCGTAATTGGGAAAAGTGTGGGAACCACTGAACTAAGTTATCCATCTATATCTATTTATCAACTTACCTAGTTACATCAGTAAGTCTGTAGCCTAATGATTAAAACGGCGTTCATTTTGCACCAAAAAAATAAGAAAGATATTGGTCAAAGTAAAATAAGTAAAAAGAAAAAAAAAAGATTGAAGAACGAAAGGAAATAGACAGAGAGGAAAGAGAAGGAATGGAAAGAGATAAGGAAGGAAAGACAAAAGAAAGGAAAGGAAAGGAAAGGAGCGAGAAAGACTGAAAAGAGTAGTAAAGGAAAGAGAAGGAAATGAGTGGAAAAAGAAGAGAAAGACAAAATAGAAGTCAGAAAAGACAAAAAGATGAAAAGGGGCAAACAGGGAGGGGGGTCAGGAAAATAAATTCAAAAAATAAACAAAAGAGAGGGAAAGAAAGAATATGGTTTCACACAGGAAAAATAGAAGGAAGAAGAAACGAAGAAAGAACAGGAAAGGAAATCATCTGAAAGAATAGTTGGATGAAAAGAAATAGAACAGGCCTGGTTAGTCACTCAATAGAAACTGTCACGTGATTTAACGTTTTCGGCAGCATGCCGTGCTGGGAGTGATCAATTAAGATTTTTCGGATATGGATGAGCAACAAATGGGTTACTTCTCTCGCCTCTTTTTGAGTACTAGTGGAGCTGAATCATGGAATCCGACCAAGAGACTGGCCATCAAACTGAGAACCATGCAACGTGCGCAGGAAAGAATCGAGCTCAGCCTCACATACAATGATCACAAGACAGTACAGAGTTCCAGGGGAAAAACAGTCTGAGACATCATAGTATCCATTAGAAAACTGAAAAGGCAATAGGCTGGTCAAGTTGCAAAAATGGCAGACAACCGGTGGACATCACAAGTCACAACATGTATCTCCAGGGATCACATGCAAAACCGAGGCAGGCAGAATACAAGATGGGGAGACGAACATGAGAAGTTGAGTAATTATTGACTCCAGGACGCTCATGATATAGAGGGTTGACAATTCCGGGGAAGGTCCTGTCCAACGATGGACGATAAAAGACAGACTATGACGAATCGCTAAATAGTCTAAATTTTTCGAAAAAGCAGTCATGAATGTTGCTGGACATAAACTAAGGTACCTTTTTAGCAAAAATCTTAATTGCAAATTGAACACCCCACTAAAACCTGCATGGGGGTATATTAAGGAAAAAAAAGGAATTTTTTTTTTTATAATTGGAAAGGAGTAATTATTTGAATTTTCATTCCTTGGAACACAAAAAAGATACAGAAATAATGAATAAATTGAAAATTAAGAGAAAAATACGTAATATGAAACTGTACAAAAAAATTGGGTGTAATGTAAGAAAAAATAACGAACTAAAACGTATGCCTAAGCTAATACTATTTTCATTAAAGAAAACTGAATGAAAATGAGTTCATATATAGTCACGAAGCAAGGCAGGGGTAACTACGTGAAATTCCTGGATCCACTCAACAATTAATTCACTTCTTCCTCTGTCCATGACCAAACCTCTCCACGAAATTTCTTCGTCATTTATTGAGAACTTTTGGAGATATAGTGTGGAGATACAGACTAACTGACAGACAGATAGACAGAAAGAAAGACACTCTCTCTTTCTAACTTCGCTGGTTGAGGTAAAAAGAAAAAAGGAGAAAAAGGAAGAAAGACAAAATGATTGAAAGAAAGTCGACAGGAAGAAAGGAATCGCGCATGTGCAAAAACAATATCAGACGTCAGCGAGGCGGACGCGCCATAAATCTGAACAGTGACCAATAAATGGAGGACGTCAGAACAAGCTGTCCCGTAATATCTCGGCAGGGTTGATTGATGACCAACGCCAGCCAGGCGTGACCACCACATCTACGCTGACCACGATCTTCTTCTCCCTCGTCTTTTTTTTCTCCCCTCTTCTTCGCCTCTTTGCAACCCTTGTCCATGAGCAGGAACAAGAAACCTTTGTGGCCAGGACTGGTGATACAGAGGGGACAAACGTCTGGGCGGGGGGGGAGGGGAAAGCAGCGGGCGTTGAATTGGGAGGAAATTGACTCCCCAACCCATCACGCCCCCACCCTTTTTTTTTATTATTGAAGTCCCGGGCACCTTGCCTTGAGAAAGAGTGGCAGAATGAAGAAATAGATTGTAGATTTTTTTTTTTCGGTGAGGCTCAAGATCGGGAAGGGGTTGGTCGGTTCTTCTTGGGGGAATAAGGGTTACGTGTTTTAGCGTAAGCTGAGCAACGAAAAAAGACGGGTGTGAAATTAAATAATTCAGACAAAATACAATCTGGTGTGATTTTTTTTTTGTTTTTCAATCACGAGGTTTACTGATTCACAAAGAAAGAATTGTGCTCCTAGATTTTGACAGTACGGATTTTTTAAAAATTCAAAGCAAAAAAAAAAAAAAAAAAGAAAAGAAAAAAGGGCTGGAGCATGTAAACCAGTGATTACCGAAGTTTTTCGAAATACCGCCTGTTTAGAGCTTATATTTCATTAGCGCCCTCGATTGTAAAGTTGGATGAAAATTACGCATTGAAAATTAAATTCTAATTGAAAAAATATTTATTGAATCATTTATTTTCCTTGGGCATACCTGTTCAAAAAATGCATGCTATATGATAGAAATCTTCCGAAGGTTTAGATTTGTAATAATGAGAAGTTGTTCTTTATTTATGATACCGTTAATTGCAACAATCAATTTGTCAGTATTTATCTACCGTTTCAGCAATTCAAGTTTGTTTTTTGTTTTGTTTTTTTTTTTGGGGAGGGGGTTCCAAATTTTCTTTTCTATCTCCATACGTACATCCATCGCTGTTTAAACTGTAACTCTCCCTTCAAACTCAATCATTTAGAAAAACAAACAAACATGTATATCTCTCTTTGATCAGTTTATTTTGGGACTTTTCTCTTTCAAGCAAATCCTTTTTTTTTCAGGGAAAAGTGTGGACTTTAAGTTGTGCTTTGTCGAACTTAGTTATAAATTATGCGCTAAGAGAAGGAAGATGAGAAAAAAAAGAAAGACGAAGACAGATCTGAGAGTACATGGAAAGACATGAAGAACGAACGAAAGAATGAATAAAGCAGGAACAAAGAAAGTGAAGAAAAAGAGGGAGAAAAGGATGTAGATTCACACTTGAAAACCAAAAGAAGAAAAGGAGAAGTAGAAAGAGAAAGGAAGGGGGAAGCAAAGTGTCTGGTGGTTGGATGAATAAGAAATGAATAACAGACATGAGGATAAGTGAATAAGATGAATAGAAGGAATGAATAGATTGACAATGAGTTTGATTAGTCATTCAATAAATACCATGTTTTTTGGTAGCTAGCTGTGTTAGGAGCGATCAACGAAAAATTGGGGAAAAGATGGTAATCAATGAATGAGTCACGTCTCCCGCATTTTGTTGGACAGTGATGACTAAAAAGTGTCTGAATTTGAAAAAAAAAATAGCTTGAATGCTGCTGGACACATACTAGTGATCAATTTTAGCATAAAGATTACAAACAGAACCTCCATTAAAAGCGTATTTAGAGGGATAGCCAACCAGCCAACCAGCCGGGCAGGCCCACTTTAAAACTGAAGAAACTTATGATGTCATTTTAGGTGACAATTTCGGTTAACAGTTTCTAATAAAAATCTAAAGAAATGGAATATGCAAACTAAGAATAAATTTATTTTATTGTATATTTTAAGATGAAATATCATAAAACCAAAATTAATTTCTGACATCTTAATTTCAGTTGCTTTTTAATGCAACTACTCCGTCATTCTCCGGCTTATCGATAGTTCTTTATTTCTGATCTGTGTTGTTTACAAACGATCGTAGAGCAACGATCACAGTGGTTGCAATGGAGACCGACTGAAATCAATATGATAGGAATACCAGTCAAAAATTAGGTATGATTTAAAAGAGACAAATCGGGAAAACGTTTGAGAAGAAGAAAACCAGATAAAAGTGATTGAGAGTCAGACGAAAAGAATCACGTATTGTATATATTCGGTGGTTCTATAATTAAAAATCCAAATCTTTCTCCCCTACTTTCTTTCTTTCTTTCTTTCTCTCTCTCTCACACACACACACACACACTCTTTCTCTCTTTCTCTCTCTCTCTCTCTCTCTCTCTTGCTCTCTCTTACACACATTTATACAAACGCAATCCTGCTTACGTAAGCAAACTGCAATTCATCTATAATATAAATAAGTTTCTAATGTTACTATTCAACTGAAATTACTAATGACCCTTCCTTGTTCTACTTCTTATTTTCTTTCTTGGTGTACATTTTTCCACTTTTCATTGTCGACTGCCTAGCCATGTGCTTCAGGATAAATCCAAGACATTTTCAGAGATTCAACATAAATCCTACATCGTATCATATTGGGGTTTGTCTCAAGGCCGAAAAGATTCAAGTAGATTAGGAAAGGTAGCATTACATTAGTCTCTCAAGAACGTTGACTTGTTCTTATCATGACTGTAAAGTTCACTTATGCCAAGAAACGGGCATATTCAAAAATGTTGGACTTCTGCAAGCTCTGACATAAGCAACCACGGTTTTAATCGATGTGATTGAAATGCCACTGAAAGCAAAGATCACAAAAAGCTCCTAGCAGCTCATCACAAATAATGTGCGTTTTAGAGACTGTCAATCAAAATTGTCAACAAATCGGTCAATATAGGTTTCTTCAGTTTTCAAGTGAGACTCACCAGCTTATTGGATACGTATGGATCATTCGTGTAGGCTCCAGTAGCGGAGCTAAAAGACTGAATATTTCAACATTTACTTCTTATTATGTCTGGAGAAAAAGATTTTATAGTTTTTCTCTTAAAATCCCCATAAAAGGGTTTTTAGTTGCAGCTTCAATTTGTGATTCGAATATTTGCTATATCGACCCCTCATTTCGTGTCCGGCAGCTTCCAGGCTTGTTTTTAGAAAATTCGGACTCTCTAAGTATTCACCACTCAACAAAATGTCTAAGAAGTAACTTATTCAATTTATATTCCTTCGTCCGATTCATTTTATTTGATCACCCCAAACACGATATGTTATTAAAAGATGTTGGTTGCATGACAGTTTCTATTGAGTGACTAAGCTGACCTGTTTTATGGCAATTCGAATCCAGCAAATAAACTGGGGATAATTCAACGACAATTCCATACAAGCAATTTACAAGAAAACCCCAGTAAAGACACCCATGACAGTAAAGGGGTCAATACACCACCCAATATATTTTCTTATTTTTCTACAGCTTATTCTACTCCAGTCCTGGGCTTTCTTCCTTAACTAACCCCAACTAATAATCCTTCATCCATCTTTGGCTTTTTCATTTCGAAGAACCCACCTCCTATTCCGAATTTGCCATCAGTAATAAACCGATTCTATCTGCCGCTTTTACTTAACCACACCCATGAGATTTTCAACCCCTACACCAACACAGGGCTTATTCTCTGCAAGGGGTTACCACAAATCATGCCCTCAACGGACCTCCACCCAGCTACCACCAAACCCTTCATCACTAATAAACAGACCCAACTTCCCGCTGTTTTCCAGCGAAAACCCTGCCAGCAACACCGCGGTTTATAATTTGGTCTGTTCCTGGTTTCCTTTATGTAAAAACGAGAGAGACTTGGAGAGAAGAGGAAAGGAGAGAGATATGAGAGTCAATAGGACGAAGAGATAAATACAAAGAAAGAGACGGGAAAAGGGATCTACACGGAGATAGTGGGGGACAGGAACGGAAAGTAAGTTGGTGAGGAATTCAAAATGACGGTTAGATAAAATGTGAAGCGAATGAAGAAACAGGTCTGGGTAGTCACTGAATGGAGATCGTCTTTTGGCTGCATGCCGTGTTGGAAGTGATCAAATAAAAATATTGTATTTTCTCTCGGCTTTATTGGAGAGTATTAACTGAAATAGATTTCAGAATTTTCAAAAAACAAGCAAGAATGTCGCTGGACATTGAATAAGGGATCAATTTAGCATATATCAACATTGCAAATTGAATATCCTTTAAAATCCATTTGGGGGTGGGATTCAAATGAAAACTAGTTGCATCGGTGTGGTCTGTGTGCATGATACATACATACATTCATACATACATACATAGCCAGCCAGCCAGCCAGCCAGCCAGTGTTGCCAATTTAGCGCTTTTACGCTTGTCTTGACGTGTTTCTTGTTTTGGCAGTGTGAAATTTGCTATATAGACGTGGTCATATTTTTGACCATTTTTTACCCTTTTGGATATGTTTTCGATGTGTGCTGGTCATTTTCTCTTTTTTGTTCATTTCTTTGATTTAGCACTTTTTCGCAGTTGAACTAGCAGGAAAATATTTTTTATAGTTGGCAACTCAGCAACCAGCCAGCCAGCCAGCCAGCCAGCCAACTGGGCCAACTTGAAAACAGAAGAAACCAATGTTGACAGTTTTGGATGACGGTTTCTATTGATTAAGATAAATGATAAGGAGAGGCAATCAGCTGAATAACGAAAAGTAAGACTTATAAGTGTGAGAATGAGAGAGAAGCAAAGAGATAGAAGGTTTAAGAAGAGAAATACCAAGATCGTCATTTTGGCCTCTTTAAGGCCAAATTTGACAAACTTGGCCTTATTTGAAAAGCATCGGGCAATAATGTTTTTGATTTGGCAATATTTACATTTTTGGCCACTTTTGACGTTTTTTAATCTCCTTCAAACATTTCATTAAAAACACGAGAAAAGATTTCAGCCAGGAAATTCGACAGTTCGAAAAAAAAAGGTTAATTTTTCTAAAGGTTTTGTATGATGTTCTAACTCCAAAATATTTGAAATTGGTCGCCTACTTTCTGTCATTCGGACAAAACCGAAAAGTTGACTTTCTTGCTGTTGTTTGAGCAATTCTGGCATTTAGCCATTTTTTGGCATTATTTCAGACGTGATTTTGGCCAAAAACGTTTCCAACCATCTGACAACCCTGGTAAAAACAGAAAAGAAGAATTTCCAGCGGAGGGAAGAAAGAAACTACACAAAGAGGTAGAGAAAACGGGGATCTTCTCCAAAGAGAGTGGAAATCTCCACAAATCACAACACGTTCCCCTCTCATTCGCCCCACCCTAAAATTGTGTCACTGGTCTCATTAACCCTGTGCCAGAATTGCCTAAAAGGATCTCACCGGGCAACGGGACACTTTTTATGGATACTGGGCTCTTATGAATATTCATTGAACGGGTAATTAATGAATGTAAATCATTATCGTAATTAGGCTGTGTCAGGAGTGAGGGGAAGATTTGGGTGTGATCGTCTTCGTGGGTGTTGAAGCAGAGGAGTGTTGGGTGTGGCAGCAGTCGGAAAGAGGTTGGAAAGAATCGAAAGAAAGAATGACTTTTTTCCACGCAAAATGGTGCGGGACTGGATGGGATGCCCGCTGCCGAGCCCCAAAATGGCGCGAGTGGTCATAAAAACGGAACATGTTGAAAGAGAGACAGTAATAAGAAAGAAAGAAAGAAAGAAAGAAAGAAAGAAAGAAAGAAAGAAAGAAAGGAAGGAAGAAAGAAAGGCACTGCGATAGAAAGAAAGAAAGGCAGAGAGAGGGAGACATAAAAACAAACATACACGAAACATATATCTAAAATTTCGTCTCTGTTTGGGTTGACGCATCTCATTGGTTAATTTACCTTCCTATTTTGACATAACAATGGAGATTACGTCATAGAAACTCGTATGACTCTATATCCGACCAGCTTGAGCTGAGTTGAGACTCGAAGTAAAGATATCTGAAATATCAAAATATCAAATACCTAACAAAATAGCTTTAGGCTCCTTAGTGCCGGTCCGTACATGAACAGTAAGTACATACTAATAAAGAAAGAAAGAGAGAGAAAAAAAATGAAATACAGACCCAGAGAGAGGTAGAAAGAGGAAGAGGCGACGAAGAAGAAAAACGAATGTATGGTGAGAAGACAGAAAAGTAGAATGAGAGATTGAGTAATGAAGACTAAATCAGAAATAGATTACAAAAGGAGAAATCAAGAAAAACAGTTGATAGAAAGTAATGAAATAACAAAAAGCAAAACACATGAACACACACGCGTACACATATGTGCACACACATACTTGAAAAACCAAGCTTTACAAAAACAATGTTGGATCCATACGATAAAGGAAGAAGAGTTAGGATGTGCATTGACAAGGGTAGAGATTATGTTGAAAAATAAATACCTGTTGTCTCAAATAAA
The DNA here is from genome assembly GCA_963457665.1 of Thysanoteuthis rhombus. Lineage (NCBI taxonomy): Eukaryota > Metazoa > Mollusca > Cephalopoda > Oegopsida > Thysanoteuthidae > Thysanoteuthis > Thysanoteuthis major. Next base: position 14,488,771 of record OY735235.1, read on the forward strand.
TATTTTTTAAGCAATACGCTATAGGCTTTCTTTCATATACCTACGTATATTGAGTGAAAGAAGTAGCCCCAGATGCTTCTTCTGAATTATCTCCCTTTTACAAAATTGTAGTCAAAACCCTTTTACCTTTTTTGATAACTAATCTATTTCTCAGAAAAAAGATTACTTTTTTTGTAAAACACAAGTCCAAGTCGAAAACGAGTTGACTTTGTTTTCCCCTGCGAAAGAATAGCAACAACAATAACAATCCTCATCTAACTCGAGGTATAAACTCTCCACTGTTTTTATGTCCTGTCACGTTAAACCAAACTGATATATAGATAATGTATATATTTCCCCAGTGATGCTTTGAGATCACGACAAAGTGGTCGGTATGCAATAAATTGATTTCCTTGGAATCCATACTTACCAAACATACTCAGAATAAAAGAACTGTTTCTATTCATGTTACATCCTAATCACGTTGGTTTTGCCGGCTCTTGTACGATCACCGATGTTGAGCAACGACGAACCTGGCCAGTAACTGGAGGGGTGACCGTCTGGGTGTAAACCAGATGCCGTAAATAGCTGGAGTGGTATTCTCTGCAACCATTCAAACCTACTGATTACTAATTTCTTTGGAAGTCATCAGAATGGTCGAGAGGGTGGAGAGTGGAACTTTGGCAGAACACTTCCTCCATACTAAGCGCACGGAGATTTTGTTCATTTTTTTCTCATTGTACTTGAGGCCCACTTAGCTGAACTCTATTACAGTTTGCAAGCTGTCACTTTGTCTGCGATATAACAAGTAGAAAGAGAGTTGTGTGCGAACATGCCAACACAATATAGGCTACTTTGTCGAGTGTGTACGTGTGCTCGTTCTCTTCAAGTTAATTCAATTACCATTACCAATGCTACAACCACTGTTTCTGGTACGTCAATTTCGTTTTTCTTTACTCAAAATGAATACAAGAATTTTAGTCAACAATAACTTTCGTTGGCCTTGGGAATTACTGTCCAAGTATATTGATACCGGGCACAGATTTAAGTATACCATTTGTATCAGGCAACTAAATTTTTTGCAGACAACAGGTTTTAAATATATTAGATCAGTGGTTTCGAAACTGGGATCTGCAGACCCTTTGTTGGTGGTCCTCTGAACCTTACGGTGCAAATCTTGTCTCAGAGAAAATCACCATCTGCCATAAACCCATTTATCATATACAGACCTGTACCACATATAAATCGAATCTATTTAAGATGAATATGATTGTTAAAGGTCAAATGTTGCTTATTATTGTAGTTCATTAATTACACTAAAAAGATATACAAAAACTAGGGGTCTGTTAGAATAATTCCTTTATGGAAGGGTCCTTAGGTATTCGAATTTTAGAAACCACTGTATTAAACGAAGCGAAGAGGTGGAAATGTTCCAGACAGTTTTCTCTGAGTAGAGGATACTAAATTTATAAGACACATTGAGAACCTTCGACCTATTAGCCCTGAGCAATACCCTCGCCATTCAGTGATTAGAATGTGCTTAACTGAGACTGAAAGTAACCGTTAGTTTCTAGGCAGATCAAGGCGCCATCTTAGGCCCTTTGACATGCCTGCTAGTAACCGCCATTAGCGAATGATGACGTCAGTGGTGACAAAGTTAGCGTCATTTCGTTAAACCTTAATTGTGTATTCAAATCCTCATACGACTTAAATAATTGTGTCCCTTGTTGAAGTGGATTCGTACATTATGTCACGTAATATGAAGGTCAAGAAGTCAAAATTTCAAATCAGACATTTAGCTTACTTGTCCAGAGATTTTAGTACAATACTGCTATATGCTACACAATGTGCTACACGGTTATCTTGGATTATACAAATATTAGATTGGTCGCTGGAAGAAAAAAATATCACTTCTCTTCAAAACGATAGTCTGACAGTCTCCAGCAGCAACTATCTGCTGCCATCTCATTATGGAACCCTTTGTATGTCTGGCAAAAGATATTTCAGACAGTGGACGATATTATGGGAAACGTTACAAGCCAACTGATATATACATAGAAACCTATTTGTATCACTGCTGCAGTCCCATTTTCTTTAATTGTTTATCCGATTTATGTTGTCTAGGACGAGTGATGCATAAACCGAGATAATTTCAAATGAGTTTTTATATAATATAACACAATTCATATATATATATATATATATATATATATATATATATATATATATATATATATATATATATATATATATATATATATATAAAGAAATGGGTATGTATTATCCAGTAGGATGATCATGAATTGCATTATATTTTCTTCAATTGTTTATTGTATTTACGTTGTGCAGGCCAATTGATGCATTAAATGCGTAATGACAGTAGATCATTTCAAGTAAGAGTTTCAATATGATATAACGCAGTTGAAAATCGTATATATATATATATATATATATATATATATATATATATATATATATATATATAACCAGAATGACATGGATCCCACCCCCGTGGAGCTTTGTTCGAAGAGTCAAGTCATCATCAAATCGATTTTGTATCCATTATAGTGAGACAGTGAATGCATTACTAGAAGACAAAACATATAACCGTTAATACTGATATTTCTGAGTCAGGGATCTGCAACTTTCGATTTTCTTTTTCAGTCTTGCCCATGTTCACGTAAATGTCATATCAAATGTTCCACATGAGGAAATTGCCCTTTGGGCCTCTAGGTTTCAAATATTTATCCTGCGATTCAAAAGAATTATTGATTTACATATTTTTTTTTTGTTTCGAAAATTCCCATTAGTTCATTTTTGGTAGGATTTCAAAATCTGCGTGTATTGACACATGCCATCATTTGTCAGAGGTCCATGGACAGGCTTAGAGAAAACACGATATATAATGCAATACTCATGTGAGCAAAAACTCAACATATTTGTTAAACAAAAGACTATCTTGAAGACATCAAAGGTCAATGGTCCACAGATACATAACATTTGAAAAAAAAGGTCTGAGGCCATGACTAACTTCTCAATGGCACACTTATGGGCCACAGACCTTCTGTTGTCGACCTCTGTTTCAAACCTTTGTTCGACACAAGGCCACAATAATCAAGTAGGAACTTGATACACTAACAATTGTCAGCTTTGCATTGTGGCAGCAAACCTGTACGAATCAGCTTTGCATGTGGCCGAAACCCGTGCAATTCAGCTTGGCATTGCTGCCGGAATCCTGTACGAATCATCTTTGCATTACAGCAGGGAACCTGTACGAATCAGCTTTGCATGTAGCCGAAACCTGTATGAATCAACTTTGCTTTGCAGCAGGAAACCAGTACGAATTAGTTTGCTTTGCTGCAGAAAACCTGTACGGATCAGCTTTGCATTGCTGCAGGAAACCTGTACGGATCAGCTTTGCATGTAGCCGAAACCTGTATGAATCAACTTTGCATTGCAGCAGAAAACCTGTACGGATCAGCTTTGCATTGCAGCTGGAATCCTGTACGGATCAGCTTTGCATTGCTGCAGGAAACCTGTACGGATCAGCTTTGCATGTAGCCGAAACCCGTGCAATTCAGCTTGGCATTGCTGCCGGAATCCTGTACGAATCAGCTTTGCATTGCAGCTGGAATCCTGTACGAATCAGCTTTGCATGTAGCCGAAACCTGTATGAATCAACTTTGCTTTGCAGCAGGAAACCAGTACGAATTAGTTTGCTTTGCTGCAGAAAACCTGTACGGATCAGCTTTGCATTGCAGCAGAAAACCTGTACGGATCAGCTTTGCATTGCAGCTGGAATCCTGTACGGATCAGCTTTGCATTGCTACAGGAAACCTGTACGAATCAGCTTTGCATTGCAGCAGAAAACCTGTACGGATCAGCTTTGCATTGCAGCAGAAAACCTGTACGAATCAGCTTTTCATTGCAGCAGGAAACCTGTACGAATCAACTTTGCTTTGCAGCGGGGAAACCGTACAAATCAGCTTTACATTGCAGCAGGAAGCCTGTACGGATCTGCTTTGCATTGCGACAGGAAACCTGTACGAATCCTACCAGTAATTTAATCATGAACGAAACTAGTTATGCTTGGAAAATAATATAGGGAGATGTCAAAGGAAAATTAAATCAATCAACGCAACATGGCTTTGTGTAGCGAGTTAGCTGAAATCACCAAATCAATGCAGATCACAAGGCGTTTGGGCATTTGCAAACATTCAATTGACGTCGTATCATTCAAAGTCAAAGTATATCAGGAATAAACTTTACGTCACGCTAGCCACAGCACTATATATATATATATATATATATATATATGTGTGTGTGTGTGTGTGTGTGTGTGTGTGTGCACATAGCGATATGTATGATCACTTACACAGGCTAAACTAATCGAAGCGCTATCCGGGCGTAATGTCCATCCAAACAAAGAATGCCTAATGAGAAATAACGAAGACAAAAGCGAAAGGGTTAATTAATTGACCTTTGGCGCCAAATTGTTGTTGACCGGAATTTCACCAGAACAAAGCCGATGGGGAAATCAACAAAGTATAAATATTCGACTACGAATGCAAATTTTATGCTCTCACGACCCCGCAATTAAGCAATTCTAATTAGACTGGCCTCAGTTTTTCCTCCTTTCTCTTAATTCACATTCGTTTTTTTTTCTCTTAATGTTTTTGAAGTTCAGATGTATTTTTTGTTAGTTACTATGAATAAGAAATTTTTGGTCGTCGTTGATACTTATTTTCAACCCATTTCATATAAAATTAACTTTGGTTTTTAGTTTGATGTAAGGAATGAGAACAAGAATGATAAATAATTGAGAGAGAAGACTTGGAGCTAGACTTCACACTTATAATAATCATTAATATCCAAATATCTTCTGTCACGCTAAAGGACGCAAAATAGAATTTAGTTCTTTCCAATGACGTAGTAAATAGAATCCCAATCATGACCTAATAAAAATGATTAATCTAAAGAAGAAAAAAGTGATAAAAACAAAACTAATACAAAAATTAAAATTCGTTTGTGGTCAGCTTAACGTTATTTTCCGAGCTTACTGCAATGCAAAACTCCATTATCCAAAAATAGCATGTACGAATTGTATATCCATGTATTTCATATATGCCATCATTTTTTTGTGGCACGGATAAACTAGTCAACGTTATGAGAAACAATGTGTCTGTCACAATTTTCAATCCAACCGTTTGTTACAATTTGAAAAAAAAAAAAAAAAGAATGCTTTAAAAAAAAAAACACTTAAAAAGGTTGGGGTAGAGGAGGGGTTCTGAACATGGTATCGCGACACAAATGCTACAAAGAGAGTGAAGAGAGGAACAGAGAATCAGAGAAAATAAAAATGAAGCTGAAGTAGAATGGCTCAACTCAGCCATCAAGAAGGGCGAGAGTAAAATGAGGTGGAATTGAACTAACTTTCGAGTGTTTAGGAGCGAAAATTTAGTCAAGCGCTTAGGATGATCGCCCCAGGCAATTGTCATGGGTTGTTTTTTTGTTGGGGGTGGGGATTGAACATTACAGAGCTTCAGATTACCACCCCTACGTATACGTTCAACAAAGCATTTTGTACTAGTGAATAATATTGAATAAGGTAGTATTACCAGAACGATAGAGAAAGAGAATAAAGAAACTCGCCCTGAGAGTCAGTAACTGAACCACCATTGCGGCAAATTTCAAAGTTTATGACATCACTGGCGTTTTTCACGGGAAACATCTAATGTAGAGAAGAAAAAAAAACATCGAGAAAAATCTAGATTCACGAAAATCTAGATGTTATTATTGAACCAGTTAGAATAGAGCCCCAAAAAGTTTCAAAAATAATTTTTTCCAAAAATTAAAAAAAAATCATTATTAGGAGGAGTTTAGTGGAGTAATGATGCTAATTGTTTGCAACGGCAATGAACGTTGAAACACACAAACACATCCATGAATAAAAATGAGCGGTCTTTGATGGCTATGGGTTTTCAAATTCGGAAAAAGAGAGATATAGATCATGAGGGGAAAATGAAAGGGAGGAAAGAGTAATCCTTATTCACAGCCTAATTTCGGTTGGCCTGTAAAATGTTCCACCCACTCTCTCGGTGTTAAAAATGACGCAGAACTCCTGGAGGCCGTTTTTAACATCGAGTGAGCGAGCGTATGGATTACCCAAAATAATTGATATCAGCTTCATATGAATTTTCCACAAACTTGCACAGTCTATGTTAAAAAAAAAGGCAAACGTAAGTTGGGCGGCGTTTTTGATATCGAGTGAGCGTGTTTACGGAGCTCAACAATTCACAATCGGGGCAGCCATTTTATAGACACTTACAATCTTAGCTGATTTTATAGACATTTATAAAATAAATAGGATTGACCGAAATGGTGCGAAAATTTGACACGACCCGAAGAGACGTGTGCAAATAAGGAAGAGTCAGAGAAATGGGATTATAAGGTGAAAAACCTAATGAAAGAAAAAAAAGGACATCAGTCCAACGAAACGTCCATATTCCACCTGTCATTACTACAATGCGATGACAATTTTACTTACATCGCATATTTTTAGATTCAGTTCACATTCAATATCGTTAAACGCGCTATAATGAACAGCATTGTAGCTGGGAATGTCTGTATCAAAATGATAAATATATTTTTTCAACTCTACAATATGTATATAATGTGAACAGTGCTATTTCGAACCTGTTTCGAAATGAGGTCAGGTAAAAAAAAAAAAACTTCCTGAAGAAGGAATGTCTGATCAGATTGTTCTGTTCTTCAATTTTTGTAACATCATCAGAGATTTTTTAAAATTCTCTGAATGATGTAATTTCAAGTGGCCATAAAGCCAGGGCCAAGTTCCGCATTGTAATTGTATAGCAAATTGAACCCCCTTCTAAAATATGACGTAACGGGTGGATAACACCCGATTTATTTTCAATCTCTCGGTTTGAGCACGGTGAAGAGGCTGGGCTAACAAGATTCTTTCTACCATGTGACAAAAATCGATTTCGACCATTTTAGGAACGGACCGACCGACTGACCGACCAGCCGACCAACTTATCTTATAGAGATGCGTACAATCAGGTCCGGGTAATCACTCAATAGAAACTGTTACACAACCAACGTCTTTTGACAGCATGCTGTGTCGGGAGTGATCAGTAAGAAACATTGGAAAAGAGGTCATCAGTGAATAAGTTACTTCCCTCGTCTCTTGTTGGATAGTGATCATTAGATAAAAGCATGCATAGACTGAGCAACCATTTTAGTATAAACGATTGACACTATACCAAAGATTGAATTGAGGGAAGACAATGTAGCTCACGGAAGGAACACTCGAAACGAATATCCATTCCAATGTCGAAGAATGAAGCGAGGAAGAACTATTTTACGCAAAGAATTGCATTGATATGAAACAGTTTATAAGAGAAAATAGTAAGTGCATTAGCAGTGGAAAATAAGTACAAAATTCACCTAAACAATAACTGTGAGAATCATCCAAAGAAGTATTACTACAAGCAAAAAATATGAAAAGCAATAAGTAAAAGGATTTTCCCCTACCACGATATACATAGCCAGCAAGACCAACTTGAAAATGAAAAACACCTACGTTGACAGTTTTAGTTGAATGAAGGAAGTGAAGCGAGGGCAGGGATAAAGAATGAAAAAAAAAACAGAAAGAAACAAAAATGGAATTACGAAAGTTACGAAAGGGAAGAAAACTATGTAAAGTTTGAAAGCCTAAAGAAAGAAAATAAAGAGAAGAACTCATGTTGAAGAAGTGAAAAAGAAAAAGAGGAAGGGATGGAACAGAAAAAAGGGGTGCAAATAAATGAATAAAAAATCAGAAAACAAACCAAAAGAAAGACAGAAATAAATGAAGAAAGAAAGAAAGATAGAAAGAAAGAAAGAAAGAAAGAAAGAAAGAAAGAAAGAAAGAAAGAAAAAAGAAAAAAGAAAAAAGAAAAAAGAAAGAGAGCGAAAAAAAAAGAAAGAAAGAAAGAAAAAAGAAAAAAGAAAGAGAGCGAGAAAAAAGAAAGAAAGAAAGAAAGAAAGACTCTTGTAAAAGTCAAGGAAAAGAAAAAGCGGAGGGAAACTTACAGAGAGGAGGGGTATGCAAATAAAGGAGAAGAAGCAAACTAGAAGAAAGAAAGAAAGAAAGAAAGAAAGAAAGAAAAAGAACGAAAAACAATTTAGAGAAAAAAAAGAAAAAAAGAAAAAGGAAAGGAGGAAAGAAAGAAAAACAAAGAACGAAAAACAATTTAGAGAAAAAAAAGAAAAAAAGAAAAAGGAAAGGAGGAAAGAAAAGGGAGAGAGAAAGGAACCAGGAAAACTAAGATGGAAAGAGTCAAGAGAAAAGGAATGAGAAGAATGAAAAGACTAGAGTAGAACAAAGAAAGATTCGAAAAACTTATGAAATAAAACTCAGACACGAATGAATAAAGAATAATGTGATCGAAACAAAAGAATGAGAATGTGAATGCAAAGAAAAGGCTTCGAATAAGAGTCGAAGAAAGGGTTGGGCTTCTCGTGACAAGATGGAAGATGTCTTCAGTCGCAGCCAGGATTTATGGAGTCTGCAAGTAACTCATCAGATGCGTGTCATATCTCATTTACAAATTCCTTGCACGATCTCAAAATGGCGCCTGCTTGGACATGATTTAAGGGTCAGGAAAATGCACCAGCGATAAGGCTACTTCTGCCTTCTTCGTCATTTATATACGCATGCACAGTACAATGCCCTCGCTTTGGGCACGCCGATGTCTCACGTAAGATTAATACTTTTGGTCTTTAACTTATCATAAAAATCGTTTCCATCAAATAATTTCAACATAATTGACTGTTGCTGGCTTTTGGTAATTTGGCACGATGCCGTATTCATGAAGCACCGTAAGGATAATGAACTTACTATCAAAGGATTGCGAGGCTAGATATTGGATAACAGATAACAAATATGGAACATCCTTTCGGATTGGATTCGTTGTTCATTCAGTACTTGCCAGTCTGGCCAGTCAGAGGATCCAGGGAATATATCCCTTTGAATTGCGTAATTGCGTGTTGTGTAGAGATCGGTCTCCACGTTTGGAGGATTAACGAAGGCTTTATTTCCGATCTGTGCTCATTGCTGGAGATTGACGACTTGAGTAGAGTTGTGATGACGAAATAACTAAACAGGAACTATAAATTCAACGATACATCCACCATCCTTACGTCCATATCTGGGAATTCTGATTTTGAAAGGATTCTAAACGAAGTTGCTGTCGTATTACTTGTTGTGGTAGCAGTAGCTGAAAAAAAAAAGAATATTAAGGATGATTCTATCAAAAATCTGGCTATCAAAATGAATAAATAAATAAATGAATAAATAAATAAACAAATAAACAAAAAAGAAAACAATTAGAAAGTTTAAATTAAAGCAAGTGTACACTTTTTTTTATCAACAATTTGTTCTGGGGTCCGTGTGCATGATTATTTTATTTGATGTGTAGGCTTTAAATGTGTGTATATAACATTTTTAACTATAAAGGTAGCTGGAAATTAGGAAGTCTAGTCGATTTTACCCATTTGAAGACATTCTAGCAATTAATAACAACGATAATTGGCAACACTGTAAAAACAAATGCTTTATGAGTCATCTATTCATCTGAATTGATATTCTTTCATAGACGTCATGCATTCACTTCAATCCTCATTCTGTCGTTTAACGTAACTGGAACCGAACTAAAATCATCTTATTGAGATGCGTGGACTGATTTAAAAATTGAGATGAAAGAAAATACTGGTCCAAAAATTATTTGTTGTCAATTTTTGTTACCAAGAAAATTTGTTGATGTAATTGATTTCATTTTCTTTCTGAGTTGCAAGTTTTTCAGAGTTCCGTCTCTTCAATCGGATATAATAAAAAAAAAACTTTGGTGCAGTGATAAAGTCTCGGACTGTAGCGAGTACGTCAACCGTTCTCAATGAATAGTGCAGCAAGACTGAGATCATTCCACGTCTGAAAAAATGTCACAGGCCAGTGTGGTAAAGCTGGGCGCCTCACTTCCTACGATTCTCACAACTATAGACCATGGAGGAAGCTTATATCAAAAACATTTTTTTTTCAAATGTATTAACCAAATCTGTCAAATGGAATCATCCATTCTGACAAGTTGTAAACAGTAGCTCGCTTGGGCCAGCTGTCAGTTAGTTTGCAGGAATTCTTTTCACATGTATTGATGGTGATAAATTACTTTATTTAAACATTAGTTCGTTGGCGTCTTTGAATGTTTCATAACATTAACCAGAACATAACGAAAGCGGAATTTATTGGCCGATTACGATGATGATACGAAACGTCTTGTCAAATAAAAATTACTAATCGATACATTTAAAAGACAGTAGCAAAAAAATGAATATTAGTAGTAGGGTGCTATAACCTTTCTTTTGAAGACGTTACTGTTTTCTTCAAGTTAGTCAGGCATAATTGTAATTATTTGATAAGTGAATCTTCCTGCTTTATAATATAAAATAAGGATCAAACATTAGTGAATTTCAACTAAAACTGTCTACATGAATTAACTTTGTTTTCTTCAGTTTTTAGTTGATTCTGGCTAGTTAGCTATGCATATATGTGCCACTGAACTGCCTGCACCGATGCAGCTGGAGGGCTGAAAATTCAAACATTTGCTCCTTATCATGTCTTCATTTCAGATTTTTAAATCCTTGCCCCAAAAAGTTTAAAGGGGATTCAATTTACGATACAACTTTATACTAAACTGGTCACTTAGTTCGTGTCCGGCAGTGTTCACGTTTGTTTTTCTTTTTATAATCGGACTTCTAATTTTTGATGGATCACCAACAACACGACATCCTGCCAAAAGACCTTGGTCAGGTGACGTTTTCTACTGGGTAATTCAACTGACCACTGTTTTTTTCTTGTTTCTCTCGAAAAATGTTCACAGTCATGGCGAGCCTTTCTCTGAATTTAAAATCTCATATATTTGGAATTTTTTCTGCCGATCAGTAAATTAGATTTGCCAAATTTTGATCAAATTTAAAGATAGAGAGATGCGAAAACTAAATAATTACAGCTTTGCTTCTTGGATAATTTAGACCCAAACAATTGTCCAATAAATACAAATTGACATCCAACTTTCAAGGAATATGATGCCTTTAGCATCAGTTCGAAGTTTAATTCTCTATGATGGCTGTAGGTGGACTTTCGTGACCCAAAAAAGAATAGACAATCTTTGAATATCGATGCTTCTTTCATTGAAGAATTCAGTGCATTTTCTTTACTAAAATTTGTCAAATGAGGGTTAAACAACGCCCTGAAATATGGAAAACTGCAATTTAAAGTAAAATGATTATTTGTCTACCAAACTTCAATTCTATTTGTTACTTCTGCTGTAACAAATATACAATCTTCGTAATTCCAATTGTAGCTGACTCACATGATTTCATTCATTCAAAGGTATGTATAAAAACCGGGCAACGCCAGGTATTTCTATTAGTGTAGAATAATAGGAAATATAGCATTTTTGAATTTTCAAATTTAGGAAACCCTCGCCTCCGTAGGGTGGATCCGTCCCTGAGAGTATATTGCTGAGTGACGGCGTGTAAAGACTTGTGTTCACAATTTACTTTATAAAGGTTGACCGACTGTCTGCCCAGAATAATTACTCATGACACGTGCTTGATACGCATACAAGCACACTCTCTCTCACACGCACAAAGATATATATATATATATATATATATATATATATATATATATATATATATATATATACACACAAATATATATATATATTTGTATATATATGCATATATATACAAATATATATATATATATTTGTATATATATATATACATATATATACAAATATATATATGTATATATATATATCTATCTTTGTATATATATATATATATATACAATATATATATATATATATATATATATATATATATATATATATATATATATATACTATGCATGTGTACGCGATGTCACGTGACTCATTCTGAGTGAACGAGATCACGCTATTGCATAACCGGATAGAGTGTCGTGATCTCGCGTCGCTGCGCCACATCTCGCCAACAGGCGTAGACATCACGCAATATCAAGTCACACGTGCTTCAAAAGACAACTGTGCTAAGTAAGTCATTCGCTCCAAAGATTCTTTTTTCAATCACAGTAGACTTAGATATGAAATATAGGCTCAGCCTACAGAGCCCAGCCATATATATACATATGTATATATATATATATATATCATCACCAGTAGCAGCCGTTATAAGTCCACTGCTGGCCAAGGGCCTTCAACACCTCTTTACGTGCAAGCAGACCCTTTGTTTTCATTCTGTTTGCATTGTTTATGTGGAGCGCGTGCATTGAGTGTTAAAATCGCTGAAAAAATCATCGTGTAACTATGCGTAACTGAAGAAAGAACAATTACTCTAATTACGCTGAAGCAGGCAAAAGATTGATAGGGATAATTTTATAAACATATTAAATATATATAAGTAATAATTAAGATCATCCACAGACAGCTGTTTCATTGTATTGCAACTCTTCAGTGTGGCTATAGACTAACCAACATCCCATCCAGTACCACGAGTTAGGATTCAAACCCTTGCCTCAGGTCAAGAGGCTGGCATTTTATCCCTGCCCTATACAGAACTGGACAATCAGTAGGACTGAATTCAAGCGATATATTTACTTACGCACTCTTCCCCATCCACCAGAGTGCTACATTCTCGAGTTGGAAGAGAATTGCTATATAGTTTATAATGAACGAGTTTCCTTACTTAAAGAGTGCTCAACCCTAAATAAGGGAGTGTTAATAATAATAATAATAATAATAATAATAATAATAATAATAATAATAATAATATGTATATATAATTTGTATATAACAAATGGAAGAATATATATATGTGTGTGTGTGTGTGTGTATTCTTCCATGCATCTTCAAATTATATCCCGTCGTTAAGGACTTTGATAATAACAAGAACGTTTCCATTCTGAGCAGAACACCATTGGCTGGCAAATTCGTCAAATCTCCTGACGGTCGTGATTTCTTTCGTCAGCATACATTTAGCCATAAAGAGCCTCCGCTGTGGCTTGGCACTGTTTTATATACATTTGAATATTGCATTTTTTTACTTAACACAATAATCACGCCTGGTATTAAAAGTTTCACTTTGGCACAAATATTTGCTCAATAGAGTACTAATAATCGCAGATGAAATCAGTCACGCCACCTCGGTTGCTTGTTGCAACGACAATTTCACAGCTCTAAAAAAAAAAAGTTTAACAAAGACAGTTATGGTATGTGAAGCCGGAATGGACACAGCTAATGCCGTAGCCAGCGTAAGCGAACTATTTATTCACCGGTATATACTCGTCTAAAATGACGGGCTTATTTATGTATTGAGCAGCACTAAGGGGCTTGAAGCAAACGGGCTATTTCTTTTTTAATACTTCAAATAACTTAATTCAAAATCTTTGTAAAGTATCAACTCATCTCAAACTGTTCTACTGTGTGATCAAACGTTTCAAATCTTAGAGTTCCTATGACGTAATCTATGACGTAATTG
>OY735235.1:14517330-14519830 GCA_963457665.1 Thysanoteuthis rhombus
CTGGATTCATATTTCGACTGTCGCTGTTTATGTTCACTTGGCACTAATGTAATAGTTTTGAAACTGAGGCCAGTGGAACCCTGGGGGTCTAACAAATACTTTTCGGGGAGCTACAGCAGTGTTCTTTCTAAACCTAATGCTGTGAATCTTATGGCAGCGAAACAACATCATACATCGCACAAGTATCGAAAAATATAATTATTATGCACACTCAGGTATCATATATTGAATTTTTAAACACATCTCATCTATTTAGAATAGATATGATTATCGAAGGTTAAAGTTGTTTAATATTGTAGTTCATTGATTACGGTCTAAAAAATCTAAATGCTAATAATTGGCATCTGCCAGAATATTTCCTTTATAGAATCAATACTTGTGTTTCCAAAGTTCAAAAAACCACTGCACTGAAACATTTGGAGAAGGCATAAATCGACTTCGCCCTGTGCAACTGTTACGTAATTTCTAATTCCGGACACTTTTTATCCATTGCTACATTCAATTGGTCTAAACAGGAGCAGTACACTTATTGAATAAATCGTTTGGTTTTCTAAGAGCTCATAGTGGATGACTCTCCTCCAGTTCCACAACACGCACGCACACACACACACACACACACACACACACACACACAATTATATATATATATATATATATATATATTAGCTTCTTTGGATAAAGACTGGCTTTCTATACCGGGTGATCTTTTGCGGTCTACGTTCTAAAGTATCCATCTCCTATCGTCTGACACAATCTGTTTCAAGTATTATTTAGTAAAAGGTAATGTAGACCCCTTACACTGGCTATGGCTTCAAGTTTCTCAGTCTTGCCTAGATTTCAAATGTCTTCGAGGTTTTGCGATGCTTGAAAGTGACTAAAAAGCAATAAGCACTGAAGTGACATAACCCATGGCCGGTGGGAGTGGGGAATCTATTCATACCTTTCCCATAAGCATAAGTGCTAAATCAACGCAGATCACAGACAGAGCTTGAACTCGTCACGTCGATTCCATTTTTTGCGCTGTCTTAGTCTCAGGCACTACCTCTCAGGATTATAAGTTCTATACTGATGCAGGCTATACAGGCACTCAGCAGGTGTTATCGGTTACGTTTTCAAGGCTGTTCTTCGTTTCATCAACCCCTGGGTAACGAAGCACTGCCTATCTCCGACTGTCAGCAAGGACAGACGCTTTGCGGCTGCCGCTTGGAAAATCTCAGGAACGATGTTGTCCCATTTATAGAACTGTCATATTGTCTTCACTTATGTAATAGATATCTTCCATGGATCGATTTTGACACTTTTCTTTCAAGTTTCGGTCAGACAGAAACAAACATATTTAGTTGCTCTCACCTGTGTAGGCATATATATATATATCACTATTTACTCCATTATGTTATTTGTTTTATCATATATACAATATACGTTTCCAAGTCATCCCTCGAGTGTCAGGAATCTGATAAAGATTGAATGACTGATATTTTCGCCGTTCGAAAATGCGTAAATGATAAAAATACATGTCAATATGTTCAAACAAGTAAGTTACGTTGTCACAGTACACGTCAACCTTTCAACTAATTTGACCCTCCCAGAGACTGACTACAGATCGAAGAAGGCATGTAATAATCCCCTCGTTTAGAAAAGGCCATAACGGTGAAGAAGTTACTCGAAGTATTTGAAGCGTTTGAGGGACAGATTCGTTAAACGAAAGAAATTGCCTGAAACGGCTTGAAAGCTTTAGAAAAGGTGATTTCAGCTTTAGAGACGCCAACAAGAATACGATGCGATGCATACAATTATTTTGCAAAGGTGAATAGGCCAAAGTCTAGCCCGAAATGGCCATTAACTCCAGGAAGTTCTGATGAGTATTTGGTGGAATCGGGTGGTGTGGTTTATTTCAAGTTGCGACCAGTCAATGTTACAACTACAGCAAGCATCTATTGTCAGTAGTTAAAGCGTCTAAACACTGCTTCGAGGGAATTAGGGACCAAGTTGGACTTATTGTAAAGATATGTGCTCCATTAATATAATACACAGCCCTATCTGTGAAAACGTTCCACACACTTGTTGCCACTCAGGTCTTGCTCAATCTGACAAAAGTGGATTTGACAGAACCATTTTGATGCAGGGTTGCCTGGTTGAAATCTGATTTTTAAGCCAATAAGCTACATTCAGGATGAAAAAGGCCGTATTGGTACCACCACCGAGGAAACAACTGGTAAGCGATGAGTCAAGGTCTGACAATTTAGCTCTTTTGGAGATATCTCAGCTCCTTTTTGTGCGTTTAGCTCATATGTATTGGTAAAAATGGAAATTTGAATTAATTGGTGCCCATTCAAAGAAGGATTGTGAGGCTAGGCATTTTGAACATCACCTGTAAGTAGATTTTTAGAAAAATTTTAATGACTTCAACTTTATGACAATTATCAGGAGTAAATCTTTCACATCGGGAAAATGCCCAGAAATGTTTTCAAAAAGTCATACAATTGGAAAAAAAAGTCCA
>OY735235.1:14524830-14549830 GCA_963457665.1 Thysanoteuthis rhombus
AATTCTGTCAACACAATAGAATGAAAACAGTCAAGATGAGAAAATTCCCTGATGTGAAGTCAGATTTTTAAGGAATATCTGATAATTAAAAACACTGTTGTTGAGAAACTAAGAAAAAATATTGACGAAGTAAATTTTCATTGCAGACGATATTAATTTTTGCTTTTTGATTTAAACTATTGATATTCAAGACGAATCTATATAGTATGAACGGCTTGGCTTCGCAGATAAAGATTGTTTGAAGAGATTGCCTGATAAATAGAGCCATAGACGGATGGGCATATATATATATATATATATATATATATATATATATATATATATATATATATATATATATATATATATATATATATATTGTGGATTCGCTACACAAACTTGTTCATGTTTCTGCCCTCTCTGGGCCTCATCAGGCAAATGATGGTCTGTGTTTTTGGATTCTAGTGAGAGGAATTTTATGAGAATCTTGCGGGTGTTGCTGTGAGTGAGAGGGGTTATACATTTTGTGATTGGATGTTAGCCAGGTCTAGGAGTTATCTCTGAAAGGATGCTTAATTGTTTACTGAGGAGTGTTTTTTTTTATCCTGATCTTGGTAGTTAGCATTGGATTAAAAGCCTAAGTTGGTATCCTTTATTTTGGCTCTAGTGGATTGTACTATTCTTAATTTATTTGGACACGTTTGGGAGTAGATAATGGTGATTGGAAGTTTTCCGGGATGGTGGATATGGGAATGGACAGTCTACATTACCTTTAATTTACTAATGTACGGATTGCTATTATATTATATTCATTAGTAGGAATTTTGGGCGATAAAAAAAAAAAAAAATTTCAAATATATATATATATATATATATATATATATATATATATATATATATATATATATATATATATTTGAAATTTTTAGGGCAAAAGGAACCCTGGGACTGGTCCTGACTAAGGATATCCATTATCTCGTGCCTCTGTTTTTCTCAAATTCTTCGCCTATATCTCCTCGTACTCTCTCTTATCAGTTCCAATCTTTGCTGCAGGTCCATGGGTTTTTTTTTATCTAAATGTTATGTTAACATGCACTAGTTTCAGGCACAAATAATCTTATCTCTTCAGCAAACTAACTTTTTCTTCTGTCTTCTCCCTTTAAACCCTCTTATCAAACTATCTAATTTTCTTTTCTGTCCTATCCCAACCTTCTTGTTAAACTACCAAACATTATTTTGTCTTCGCTCCCTCTATCTTTCTTCCTCTCATACCCTGTTTCTTTCTTCCCCCCTCTTTCTTATTAGACTATTTCTCTAGTTAATCAAATATTATCAAAATTTCAAGTATAGTTGTTTTGTTTTGTTTTTTCTTCGAGATACAGTTATTTTTATGTTTTATGATTGTCACATGAAGGAAATATATGAGAGGGACAGACAGGTCTTCGTGTGAATCTATATATTTAATGCATCTATGTGTAGGCATAGGAATTTCACAATCTAGTACAGGCCCGCTGATGGATGATTAGGTCAGTGCCCGATAAGCCTGTTCTCCCATAACGGCTGTACTGAAAGGCTTGATGAAAACGAAATTTAACGGTCTTGTCTCGTACCCCTAACACTATTTTGACAGTTTTTTCTTTCTTTCTAATTAAAAGAAGTCGCCTGGAAGATTATAAAATAATGCTGGTTTGACTGATAATATCTGTTTATTCGAATCCCAATTTGAAATCCTGGTCGTTTCAGGCTTAAAAACTGAACATGGATCGCCAGAGATCACATAAGAAACCGAGGCCGATAGAACACAAGATGGAGAGATGAACTTGACAAATTCAGGAAATACTGGCTCCGCGATGCCTATGATAGGGAATTGTGGCGAATCCTGGGGAAGGTCTATGTCCAATGACGGACGTTAAAAGACTGATGATGATGATGGTGATGGTAATGATGATGATGATGATGACGACGACGACGACGATGATGATGATGATGTTGATGATGATAGAGGGAAAATCACTTTTGTGTTTACAGATTTTACACGTACAAGAATATACGTACGGAGTGAGTATATAGCGCTAAATCTTGCAGAGAGAGAAAGGGAAGAGAAGGAGAGACACAGAGATAGACAAATAGATTATTGAAAATCCTCAACTAAAGTGCTTGTGAGTCTGCTACCATTTCTCCTTGTTGATGGTGAGGGTGCTAATAGTGGTGGGGGTGGGGGTAAGAGGGTATAATAATAATAATAATAATAATGATAATAATAATAATAATAATAATAATAATAATAATAATAAAAATAATAATAATGATGATAATAATAATAATAATAATAATAATAATAATAATAATAATAATAATAATAATAATAATAATAATAATAATAATAATAATAATGTTTCTACACGGGAATGTTGAGCTTACATGAAATGAGGATATTGCACCTTTATCTTTGATTAACTATAAGGTATCAGCGCTTTCAACCCCACTCGCCCGGATGGGAGTCAAATGCCCTGTTTGCCCACAACCTGTGGATGCCCATATTAATATGTTCTAGAAAATACTGAATGCTTGTACTGGAAACCAACTCCTTACAATATCAGACACTCCCAAATCAGGTCTGGTTACTCATTCAATAGAAACTGTCAGATGACCAACGTCTTCTAATAGCATTCCATATTAGCGTTGATCAACTAAGAAATGGGGGAAGTTATTCCTCTTGTGTTATGTTGGATCACTAAAAAGTCCAAATTAAAAAAAACAATAAAAGATAAAAAAATCAAACAAAAACAAGCGAGATCACAGCCAGATACAAATTGAGGGAATAGATTAGCGTAAATTTACAGTGTAAATTGAATTCCAACTAAAACCTTATTTAAAAGAGGATTTTTGAAAAAAAGAACATTTCTGGGCGTAATATGGAGAAAATGTTTCAGCCCTATAACTTCATTGGTGCCGCTTGTACACGCAATACATACATACATACATACATACATACATACATACATAGCCAGTCAACTAGCCAGCCAGACCGACTCAGAAAGTGAAGAAACCTATACTAACTGTATCTGTGACAGTTTTGGTTGACAGTTTCTCAGATGGTAGAGAGAGAGAAATTGGTAGACACGATTGATTGAACGATTTTATAAATTGCCTAATGAGTGAATGGAAACTGAACCCCACAGAATACTTGAGCTTCATTAGTGTGAAAATAACTGTTAAATATCAGCGTATTTTGTAAAACATAGATTTCTCATTATATTCCACTTTAATAGATTTCGATCGCTTTTCGGCTTGGTAAATCCAGCCACCCACACGTACTACATCCCACTGACCCTTTCCTCTCCTTCCCACTCTCTTGCTGGGGTCTGGATGCCAAATTTTGTGTCTTCGCAGCTGTGGCAACAGACCTGGATTCCTTGCTCCTCTGAACTCTGCCAAGCTTGACCTTTGGATTTTGGCAGTAGTTAGGGGTCAACCAAGTAGACAGGGAGTGTGGGCAGAAATTACGCTGCTTTTTTATGCCAAAGATAGGAAGGGTCGCCTCAGAATTTCCGGTTATTAAGAAAGGAGGAGTTTTGAAACATTGTACAGTGTTTGTTTATCAAATAGGTCATCAGATGCATTCTAAGGATTGAAATCCACTTGTAACAATAAAAGAAGACAGACATAACTATGTTGATAAAGTAGCTTACGCTACCAGCCCCGCAATTTCAAGGGCCCTGCGCTAAATACTTGCAAGCTATCAATTCCGCTCCAATGATTCGGCACTTGCTTTATTACAATAGTAATATTCTTCCCTCAGCTTTTATGAATGCCTGGATGTTTTTAGATGTTTGGTTATGGCCGATGATCAACTTTATTTGGAGCTATTTCTCTAACACGGTGATTTATGGTTGTGTGGTATCAATGCGATACGAAATGGCCCTGTGAAAATGGTCCGGTAAAAAGAGCGCAAGTGGAAGAATGGGACACAAATGGCCCAACTAAATAAAATTCCATTTTGAAATAGGTCAAAAACTTCTACAGGTCCATCGGATCTAACAGTGTAAATTTGATTCTGTTATGTCAGAAAAAAAGTTGGTAAATTTTCAGGTAATTTTCATTTTTAATAAACTATTTATTTCAGTTAAGCATTTTAAAAAATTTTTTTTTCCTTTGACGCCCCTTTTACCTGGGATATTATTACAGGTGCTCTTTTTTTTACCCGAGCCGTTATTACCTAAATTCATGCAATAAATATAAGGTACGCATAAATACGAATGCATTTGATACTGAAGTCATAGCCGTTGCTCAAAGATAGAACGTCAGACATATTTGTTGCATTATATGATTGCATAGTAAAAGAAAATACCTAATTACACGTGAAAGAGGTATGTTTTGATATTTATGCGTATTGTCCTAATTTTGTCCCCTTCATAAAGTACAAACCCCGTACAAGCTTTATCCGACTTCGGAAGAAACATCTTTCCTTTTTAGCAAGCACTGTTACACGTAGTGTACCAAGTGAATGACACTGTTGATTATTAGAGTATCGTATTTAACTTCGTATAATCCATTACCATAGATAATTTGCTCCCCTGGACTGAGCTTCAATGTCAAATGAATTATGCATTTTCCTGTTTATAAAATATGTATTAAGAAGGAACGCCAGCATAGTCAATAATTGAACAATCGTAGCGTCAAAATTGGAAGTCATGTAAAAAAAATTTAATCGAAAAAGTAAATATGGTCATAATGAATTTTATTCATGACATCACTGGCACTTACCCGTCGGAAACAATCTAGAATAAAGTACAAAAATATCAAGTAACACCTAGATTCTCAAGAATCTAGATGTTATTGATGAATCCGTCAGGATAGAATCCCGAAACGTTTTAAAGAAAGCTTTTTATTTTTTTCATATGTTATTGATAAACCCAGCCAACAAAGGTAAAAAAAAAAGCTCCCCTTTAAAAAAAAAAAAACTTTTTTAGATGGGGCCTAGTGGAGTACTCTATGTTGACAAAACAGTATGGCTGGGAGCGCTGGGGCACAGAAACACATAACACACAGAAAGACATAAACACAAATACATGAATATATTTATTAAAAAAAAAACACAAAAAAAAAACACAAAAAAAAAACGATGGAACTTTTCGTCGTCTTTGATGGCTACGGACGTTCAATTATGTTTCCATGGATAATGCGCAACTAGATTTTTTTTTTAAATCTCAAAACCTGCACTGAGAAATGGAGATTAAACGTTGGAAAACAAGGAAGACGTTCAGAGATGCATATTACTTTGCAGGTCGTTTATCTACAATAACTTTTGAATAGCGACCTCTGAGCCTATTTTGTTTCCTAAACTGCAAAGATCAATTATCTTGCATGATTGAGGCTAACCATTTCTTTCAATCAATATTCTTCAGGGATTTGTATCCTTCGATAAACGCACATTTATCTGTTAGCCAATAAGATGACTGACTGGGGAATTAGATAACTTCCATAACAACATTTGATATATTTGATTGATTATCAAATTATTTTAATGTTCTTGAAAACCTACACCACTTCGGAAACCGTCAACGAGAGCCGTCACCAAAACTATCAACACAGGTTTCTTCAGTTTTTAAGTTAGTTTGACTGGCCGGTAGGCTGGCTATGTAAGTATATATTTATGTATTAATGTATGTATACGTGTATGATGTCTTGAGTAGACAGTATGGATATGTAAAGGCTAGAGACTGATGAGAAATCAAATTATGTACTAAGATGTCATTTGTTGACGTTTTGTCCGGGCTTCTTCGCGAGCAACAGGGCAAAAAGTATATGGTAAAAAATGGCGACAATACATATATGTACTTATATATCACGCGTACATACCTCACTAATTCAGCTACAGGGCTGAAAAATTTGAACTTTCATTCCCTATTATGTATAATCAAGAAATTGATATATGATCCGACAGAATGATCATAAATTGCGTTATATTAGGTATAATATCTTATTTAATATGATCACCCGTTATCACACGGCGAATATACCATTTATTATGTCTAGAAAAACGTTTTGTAGGTTTTTTCAAATTCCTCAGAAAATATTCAGAGGGGATCGATTTGCAATGAAAATTTATGCTAGATTGGCCCATAGTTACTCCCCAACTGCATTCACACGTTTTGTAGGAAACATTCAGACCTAAGGTGATCACTGCCTACCAAAATGAGAAAAAAAATTATCTTATTCATTGATCGCCATCCACTCCTGATTTTTCTAATTGATTACCCGACAAGGCATGCTGCCAAAAGATGTTGGTCCCGTGACAGTTTCTATTGAGTGACTAACCTGGTCCGATTAATATTTTATTCCATTCAGAGATGGAAAATCAATAATAAGATAATATTCAATGACATGGTAGTAATTCTATCTCATATAGATAAGCTCGTAGCACTTTTTTTTTCAAGCTTTGCTAAGAAACTTGTTGCTATCAACTGACAAATTCATTCATTAATTGCTTTTTGCTCGTAGCCAGGCCAGGCCTAGGGTTCAGAGATGGTGGGGAGGGTTTCCAATGTGGTTTATATTTCAAAGAACTTTAAAAATGATTCGATAATCAATCAACTGTTGTTATGTAAGTTAACCAATTCCCTGGTTGATAAAGTGACTTTTGCCTTGCATTATTGAACGTATTGTAAATATCGGTCTCTTCCTTAGGAGGATTAACGGGATTGCCACAGGAGGCTCTCTACACGATTCACTACTGGTTACAGCACCTAGTATTCCCAGACGGCCACGCCTCTCGGCCCTGGCCAGGTTCGACGTTTCTTAACTTTGGGTGATCGTACAAGAGTCGGTGTCTTCAACGTCATTTGACCCAAACACAATCAACACCTATTTTGAAAGATTTCGGTTGAAGTTCGTGAGATGTGTGGCAATCCGACATTGAGAAATCGAGACTTTGTTAAGTCTCTGAGCGTCAACCCGATTGCTGCCAAGTATTCCTTTTGAACATTGTAACTCTCGTGCTTGTGTTTTTTCCGTAAAAAAACATATTGAAGAAAAGAAACAAGAACTATAAGTTCAATGATGCGTCCACCACCCAAGACAAGGAAGAGAAGGAGGGCAAAAGAAGAACAAGTAGTCTTTCTTTGAGTGAATTGATTCTCATACTTGTTAGATAATGCGAAATAAAATATCTGGCAAGTAATATTTTGGAATAAAAATCGTAACAAGAATAACAACTTGCTGAGACGAGTTATCTCGTCGGTGGTACTAGAATGCCAGCTCGCTAACACGAGTTTTGTTGTCGGAGACACTGGACTGACAACTCGCTAATACGTTATCTCATCCGTGGCTCTGGTCTGACGTCTTGTTTTATCTTTTGCTGCATTGGACTCACCACTTGCTCAGAATTAATATCTCGTCAGCAACACCGGACTGACGACTTGCTAGGGCGAGCCATCTCGTCCGTTTCAGTGAACAGGTTAAACGTTGGTCAATACAGGTAAGCTAGTTGTGTTTACAAAAGGTTCTCATGGAAATTAAGACCGGGGTTGGCTGGGTAGCTGTACAAATCAAGCCTTGAAGTCAAAACGTTTATCTTCGCACAATTTCCTTCTTTGGATCTTGTTATTAAACAAAATTTGGATCTATTAAGTCTTTGAGTGACATTTCTACACGTGTAATTACAGGGCCACTTGCCGACTAACTGCAGAAGAAATGGGGGAAAATTGCTCCGGATGTAAAGGTTATTTCATGATCATCTTTACGTTCATTTACGTTATGTTCATATCTTTTATTTTTTTTTCTTCCAATTCTGTTTTTGTGCTTTTTCGTTTCTTATTAATTCTTTGGCCTTTACACCGAGAAAAATATTAAAAACTGTTGTCAAGATCTGACCTCAAGAAAATCTTCTTCACTCAGCCACTCACACTCCTGTCCAAAACCTCTCTGTTACTTTTTGTCTCTCTTTCTTTCTTGCCCTCTCCCTATCAATTGTTACCCTGTTTTATTCCAGTACTCTCCATTTTCTGATTTTTGCAATGTGTTTCTGTTTTCTTCTTTTACATAGGATTTATTTTCTGTTTTTTTAGAAGTCGAGCTTGCTTTTTCTTTCCCACCCACCCCACTCTCTATCTCTCCCTATGCACACACACATACATACACACATATTATTAAGGAATGGATGTATAATCCAAGAGAGATGATTATGAATGCGTTATATTACTTCAGAAATCCACTTGAAATGATCCTCCGTTATTATACAGTGAATGTACCATTTGGTCATGACAGCACGAATAGAATAAACAATCGAAGAAAAGGGGACTGCTGTTGGTGTTTGTTTAGCTCAATGATAAGAGCTAGGTTATGTTGAAACGACTGCATTATCAGTTGCAAATTTGATTCATGATCCAGCTCCATTTTCTTTAATTGTTTATTCTACCTACACCAAATGATACATTCACTGAGCAATAACGGGATATCGTTTCTGGATCCTTTCATTTTTGTTTTAAATGTCTCTTTTGTCCCCTTTGGACCTTATTCTGGCGGGTTAGTTAATGACAACTAGATTCTTCATAATCAATATGTCTTCAGGTGTTTTTGTCTTTAATGGAATTTCCCGGTGCATTTTTTTATATGACGCTACGGTAGTTTAATTATTGACTGTGATGATGCGTTTACCTAATTATTATTATAAGCTTTCTGGTTGAAAATTTTTTTACACAGATTTCTGTTTTAATTTTGAATAAAAGTTTCAACTTCATCAGTTCTTTATTCTTATAACAGATCCTTGGTATTAGACACAGTCAACCAAAACTACCGCCGGAACTGTCAAAACAGGTTTGTTTAGCTTTTAAGCGAATCGACTAAATAGGTTTTAAGTGGATGGTTCGATTTGCAATGCAACTTTTGTGAAGTTGGAGTCATACCTTTTCGGTGATCACCTCCGATCAAAATGTAAAAGAAGTAACTTATTCATTGATCCCCTTTTTTTCATTTTTTTTAAACTGATCACCCTAACGAGACATGCATCCAAAGGACGTTGGTATCGGGGCAGTTCCTATTGAGAGACTAATTAGACTTGTTTTATATAGATTTTAGATTTAATCTTGAATAAATGTTTCAACTTCCTCAGTTCTTTATTCTTATAATAGATACATGATATTTGTATGTATTTGGAAACCTTATTTAGACTTTAAAAAAAAACTTAACTTATTCGTTCCTATCACTGGGAATGAAAGGGAGAAGAGAGGATATTGAATGCAGACTTATTTTCTAAACATTAAAGAACAATGTTTGATCAAAGAATCTAATGCACCTGTTTTCCCTTATTATTTTTGACATGGTCTCTTTGAAGCTAACGAAAGATCCCTCACTCCAGTAAAATACATGTACAAAATAGTTCATGGCCGCAATAACTTTACAGAGGATTGCTGTTGAAAATCGATGTGTTGTCAATTTAGCACACTTTGTGCTAAATTCAGCGCGTTTCTTGTTTTGGCAGTAAATTAACGTTTGGAAATGTTTTTGGCCATCTTTAGCATCTTTTCGGAGCATTTTGGAAATGTTGGTGTTTCCAAAAAGTTAAGAACGGTGTTTGTTTTTCTAAATTATATTTTGATACGGTCTCTCTGGAAGTTGGATCAATCGCCGTGACCAAGTAGTTCGGTTGTTCGCAGGTTCGATCCGGAATCGAGTCATACCAAGGACTTTGAAAGTCGTATTTAAATCCTCTCTGCTAAACGTTCAGTATACAAAGTAGGATTTTGGAAGCCTGGAAAGGGATGGGTTCCGTCATGCTGCCTCACCAAAGAAACAGCCGTGGAAACAGGGGTGACCCTACGGCGTGGATTGAAAAACCAGTACAGCGTAACGGAATTAGACACTATTCCAGTGGTTTCGAAACTTTGAAAACCCAAGGGCCCCTTCTATAACAGAAATAATCTGGCTGATCCCTATTTTTAGCAATCAGTTTTTAGACTGTAATCAATGAATAATAATAATAATAATAATAATAATAATAATAATAATAATAATAATAATAATAATAATAATAATAATAATAATAATAATAATAGACACATTTTTGCCTTAAGAATCATATCTATTCTAAAATTGATTATGTTCATTTGAATTCTAACAAATGATAGGGTCTGTGAAGAATATGCACGTTTTTCGTTGGCAGTGCAATGCATGATGTAGTTTCTCTGTCTAAAGATTCATAGTGGGAATACTGCTACGGAACACCAAGCATTATTTCTTCGGGCCCCCCTGGGGTCCACAGACCCCAGTTTCGAAACCATCGAACTATGAACTTTGGATATGTACGACCATCTTTAAGGTCGCAGTAGTTGGATTCTTCGAGTGAAGAGGGTTTTTTCCATCAGGGACAAAAACGATATTTTGTTGTGCTGTACCCGATGTCCGTACGTTGAAAAAGGAACAGTTCTGCTTGATATCCTTCGATAAACTAATAATGAAAAAGAAATGTCGACTAGCAGTGTGATAAAATCAAGGTTCAGTCCTTCAGAAGCTAACGAAAGATATCAGCAAAGATATATGTACGAAACAGTTTAATGCCGCCATAACTTCATAAAGAATAACTGTACTAAATCAAGGAGCAATATCCAATTTAGCACATTTTGTGCTAAATCTAGCGCGTTTCTTGTTTTGGCAGTGCAAAAAAAGGCTCTAATTTAGCGCAGGCGAGTTTAAACATTTTTGCTATTTTGGGCGTGTATTTGACCAATTTTGGCATTTTTTTGCCAGTTTAGCGTTTTGTTCTTTTACTATTTTTTGTTTTAGCACTTTTAAGCAGTCAAACTAGTGCACAAATATTTATTTGAATTGGCAACACTTTCAATGAGTACTGCATTATTCTATCGATCTGAAGATAATATATTTTCCCAAACATGCAAAAAAATCGGGCTTGGATAGGTCCCGAAAATAATATAATTTGTGCCTTTGTAAAGTTCTTCTGTACCTTGAGAATCTTCTTTTTTTTTCTTCTCAACCGGATGCAGATTCAGCTGAAGTTTTTAAAAAATCGCGTGGGTCTCAGGAGGGAGATGTATCGAAAAAAAAAGAACCCCCAAAGGAACTGTCCTTCAGGCTCGCATTAGGTCCCAAAACTTTCGATTGAACCTCATATTTTTCTGCCAAAACATTATCATATATTCCTTAACATAGATCCACACGCATAAGTAAATGTTGATAATCGGTATCATTTTACCAGGTAACTTTGAAACGTATATATTAGAGCATTTTTTGTATGCACCTCTGGAAAACGTACGCACACAAAACGTGCATAATGCTTATTTGATAGAGAAAGTGAGAGAGAGATTGTTCATTTGTGTGTAAGCGTTTGCTTACACATGGGTGTGTTTGTGGCAGTGCAGCAACGTTGCTATGGAAACGCAATATTTACCTATATCTTCATAACTTCCTGTTAAGCAAAAAAGCCAAAATCTCTCATTAAGTCCATTGTCCGATGGTCTCTTCGATTTTGAAGAATTACGTTTCTCTCTTTTTGTCTGCCTCCCTAACAAACACAGACATTTTCCATCTAGTTCTTTTGCAAATACATGTATGTTTCCATATGCAAATATGCGTGTACATGATTACGTATATATTTGAGTATGTCATATATATATATATATGATCATAAGTTCGTTTGCATGCAGTCTGATATTAAAACCGACATGACGAATTTAATATTCACTTGGGTGAACATTCAATAGAAATGACATGAACAGCGAGTCACGCCTGTTGTTATACTCAATGATCCCTCATCATTAAATACCTTTTGGGGGTAACCTACGTAAGTAAACCCGGTTTCAAAAAATAAATGATCGTATACAGATGTAGTATTTAATAATATAATGATAAATACGACGTATGACATAGCAAATCATAGCTGAAAGGGATGTGGTGTGTGATCAACACTACTATGCCAATATAACTGTTTCGTTTTCAATCCCCGAAACGGTTATATGGTAAACAACAGATGATCCCAACTATAGAAAATGCATACATTGTACTATAATAACAAAGTACGTGTGAAACGGGGGAAAAACACTGAAGGAAATTGTGTAAATTGCATTGATAGATATTGAGAAATAAGTGACTGAAGTGACACAGTTTGTTTTTTTTTAAGTTTTCTGATATTTAGTCTTTAAAACTGTACAGCCTTCTGGACTATCTATCAATCTATTTATCTATCTATCTATCTATATATATATATATATATATATATGATCGGTACTCGAACACATATCATACAGGCGTGCACACACACACACACACACACATACACACATCTAGACATTTTCTTCAAGCATATATGCAGTTGTGTAGCGCCGTGGGAATGCGTTGGAGCAGCGTTCCTAAAATTTTGGTGGGAAGGAGAAATGCGTCCCGTCACTATCTATATATCACTGGAAATTCCTTTTTTGAACAATCCACGGATGATAAAACTCGGCCAGTATATGTCCTAGAAATCCACTCTATATGAACTCAAAACGTCCCTGAAATTGTTATGAATATCGTTGGAATACTTTCCTTTCTACGCGTCCATTCATTCACAACTTTCTGGGCGTGTGAGCTTTGTACTTAGTCTGGTGTTGTTGGTTCTAGAATGTGGACGACCAAGGCCAGAGGATACACGACCGAAACGTTGTGAACAAATGAACTCATAGAAGCGGAAAATAGTCCGACCATATCATTCATGATAATTAATATATTCCTTCTTAAAGAAATCAGACAAGAATGGTCTCTGAAATAGGTTAGATTTGAAAATTCTTCTCGGGAGGGGAGTGCTTTAGGACCACCCCTTCTCCACAGCCTCTAGGTCTTGCACTGATTTACCACAGTACAACTGAATATATATATATATATATATATATATATATATATATATATATATATATATATATATATATATATGTATTAAATAGATGTATATAGGGGAAAATAACAATTTGAAGGTGAAGAAAAAAAAAACTCAAGAGATAGGAGTTACATATCTATTTTTCTTATAAATAATCCGTGGGTGTAGTTCGATGCATTCCGACGGGGTACCTGCCATCTTTTATAGAGAAAAAAAATTCTTACTACATATTATTTTCTGTGAACCGCCGTAAATATATTTTTCTCTGAAAAAGCTGGCTTACCACCGTCGAAATGTATCGAATTATGCCCACGGAATAATAATTTTAAAAAAATTGAGATGTAATATATATCTCTAGGGTTTTTTTTTTTCTCTTTATTTTCCTGTTGTCATTTTCATTAATCTCTGTCGGATCAATTCACATCCACTATACAAACAAATAGATGTATGCAATCGTTGATAAGTACGAACATATCCGTAGCGGATGGAAGAGAGGCGTAATAGAAATAGAAGCCAAATGGATATGTAATCATTTAAATAGCATTTTTTTTAAATAAGTAGTATCTGAGTGAATTTGTAAGAAATTTATTGTATGCTTAAAACAAATTTTGTTTTATTGTATACTATGTGAATCTTTTGTCTGGTAGGGATGAAGGGTTACCCGATATGATGAGGGTTTTGTTCGTTGAGAGTTTTGTCCGATGTTTTTTTTAATCTTATTTTTTATCATGAACCCGTTTCCTTTTACCCTGGATAAAAAAAAAACAACTTATCATAGGCCGCTCTGTAGATAGATAGGTATATAAATAAATAGATACATACATACATACGTCCATGTATACATCCGTATGAAATGATAGATAACTAGATAGACAGATAGTCATAAAAATACTTACATTCATACATATATACATACATATGAAGATACGTAGATAGATAATGATATTATCGGGTTGTGTTTGGTCTGTGCTTTTTAAAGAAGGTGCCATCTGACGGGTCTGGCAAATTAGTGTCTGAGTAGGCCATTAATTTGTTGAAAGGTAACATCCTGAAATTCCTCAAAGAAATATTTGAAAACTTTGTCATCTGACAGCTTCGACTTCTCACACCTGTTTTCTCAATTCTTCGACCTTCTTCCTCGTCTGTTTTTTCTCAGCTATCATTCCTCGTCTCTTTCTCTCTTAACTATTTCCTTCCTTTAAATCTTTCTTCTTCGTTCCTCTCCTTTCCCACATTTCTCTTTCTTCTTCCAATCTTCCGCTATTTTTGACACATTTTCACAGAATATTTGCTTGACGTTAATTTATTTGTCTTTTATGAAGGGCTTGGATGTATGTCGACTGTCAGTGAAGGTCTATTTTCACATTAATCTATGTGGGCATGTATGTGGGTGCTTTTATATTTATTTTCGAGATCGTCATTCGTATACTCTGGCGTGTGCGCAATTATGTTGTGTGTACACGTGTACGTTCAGCGGACCCTAATCTTTGAAAAACTCTAGGATCTCTCCCATGAAGGGAATATTCGGGCAGACCCCTATTTTTAGCATTTTGTTTTTAGACTGTAAACAATGAATTAAAATAATAAACACCGTATAAAAATACATAATTATATTACACAGACCTGTACCGTATAATGTATGTATGTATGTATCTATCTATCTACCTATTTATATACCTATCTATCTACAGAGTGGCCAATGAGGTTTTTTTTTTGTCCAGGGTAAAAAGAAACGGGTCCATAACGAGAAAAAAAACATCGGACAAAACTCTCACCGAACAAAACCCTCATCATATCGGGCAACCCTTCATCCCTACCAGATAAAAGATACACACAGTATACATTAAAATAGAATTTGTTTAAAGCATACAATAAATTTCTTACAAATTCACTCAGATAGTACTTATTTAAAAAGAAAAACGCTATTCAAATGATTATGTATCCATAAGGCTTTTATTTCTATTACACCTATCTTCCATCCGCCACTGATATGTATGTGCCTATGTAACGATTGCATACATACCCACATAGATTAAGAAGACCGTATTTATACTAAATGGATTATTATTTGACTTCTGTTATACGGTACAGATCTGTGTAATATAGTTATGTTTATTTTTTCTCGATAGCAAGGTAAAGGATGATACTGTCTATCTGTTACAAGCTTTGCAATGTCAAGTTTAGTGGG
Organism: Thysanoteuthis rhombus; assembly: GCA_963457665.1. Taxonomy (NCBI): domain Eukaryota; kingdom Metazoa; phylum Mollusca; class Cephalopoda; order Oegopsida; family Thysanoteuthidae; genus Thysanoteuthis; species Thysanoteuthis major. The sequence continues at coordinate 14,539,863 of OY735235.1, forward strand.
AACATTGCTGCGAACCCCCGATCATTATATTTTTGAATAGGGGTCCACGGATCCCAGTTTTAATACTACTGCGACAGAGTATCTATCTAGCCCTCCTTTTTAATTATCCTTGAATTATGAACAAGAAACCGTCAACCAAAACTGCCAACATGGGTTTCTACCGTTTTCAAGACTAGTTAACAGGCTATGTACGTATCACGAGTACTAGCTACTCCTATGGAGCTGGAGGGTAGAAAATATCAAAATGTACTCCTTATCATGTTAAGAAATCACTTTTTTTTCTATCTACAAACCCCTTTTGATTAGTTTTTTTAATGGGGGTTCAGTTTGCAATATGAGTTTATGCTAAATTAGTCCCTATCCGCCTATGTTTTGAAAATTCAGACCTTTAGCAATCACTACCCAAAAGGCGAAAGAAGCAACTTATTCATCGATCACTATTCTTTAGAATTTTTTTAAATTGATCACCCCTGCACGGCATGCATGACGGTTTGTATTGAATGACAACCCAGACTTCTTTCTGATTTTATTTTTTTACTACCTTCCAACTTTTTTTTTTCTTATAAGTGGCAGGGATGCCAATTTTCAAGTCTGTATTAAGAAAGGTATGGCTAGGGGGGACTGACCCTCTCTTATATCTTCCTTACATATTGAACAACCATCGCCAGCAAAGGTGATGAAAAGTTCTATCCCTTTTCATATATGCGTGTATTTGTGTGTTGTTGTGTTCCAGCTGCCCTGGTCATACCGTTTAGCCTACAGACTCGAAAATTGGCATCAGAGTTCCTTTTGAAGAATGATGTTTTTTTTATGTTGTGAAAAAAAAAAGAGAAGGTTTTATGACCTTTTCCGACCCTATTTTGTTTGTTTATTCATTCCAGCGCTCATGGACATAACTTTTTGTCTACAGACTTGAAAATTTGTATCAGTTTTTCACCAGATGCCTTCTAAAATGTTTTCATTTCAATTTTATTTTTGGAAAAAAAAAAGATTTTTTTACATTTTCTGGCTTTTTATAATCAATAATGATATTTAATATTATAACTTGTTGGTTCCCGCGAATCATTTTCGGTTTATTTCCGATGTTTTCCAGTGGAAAACGCCAGTGATGTCATGAGTAGAATTTATTCTGACCATATTTATCCTTCGATGGATATTTTTTTACATGACTTCAAATTTCGATGCTACGGTTGTTCAATTATCGACTGTGAGTTTTTATTCATGTTTAGTAACTGTCAATCAAAACTGTCACCAACACAGTAAACATGGGTTTCTTTAGTTTCTAACTGAGCCTCTCCGGTCGGCTGATAATCTACCTGTGTATGTGTCGCACGCACAGGCCGCATCAATAGAACTAGAGGGCTGAATATTTAAACTTTTCTTCATTCTTATATCAAGAAAAATCTTCTTTTTTCATCTAACCACCGAACCATTTTTTTTCGTGGAATGTTCAATTTTCAAAATAAATGTACGCTAAATCGCCCCCCTTTATGCCTGGCAGCACCTACACTTGTTTTGTTTTTGCTTTTTTTTCCTACTTTCAGAGATTACTGCATAGCAAAAGGCAAGAGAAGTATCTTGTTCGTTGATCACCCCATTTTCCAAGAGGAAGATAACTCCGAAGAACGGAAGCGGGGAAGAAAAGAAAAGATGAGAGAATGGAGACGGAGGAGAAGAAGTGACCAATTTACCACGAACTTGGAGACAGACAGACAGATAGACAGATAGACAGACAGATAGACAGACAGACAGAGAGTACGAAATTAAATGAGAATTAGACAGTGTCAGATTACTCCTTAGAAACAACGAAAGATACATAGAAGAGATCGTGTAAAATAACCCCAAGTTCCCAGGTTTTCCTTCAAGTAGCCCGCCCCTCACTTCCTTAATCCATTAACTCGAGCTTGCTGACCACCAACCTGAGCAATTTGTGAATGACCAACTGATGAAAAACATCCCTCGATACCCGTTAAAACGATTAAGACCCTATCCGGTTACCAGACGGTGGGGTCAATATAACAAGTTATACTAATTGATTTTAAAGACAAGGGACGTCACTTCAACGAATGGGCCAAACGACCATGTACAAGATACGCGTTTGATAGATAAACCTCTTGGATAAATAACAAGGTCGAATCATTTGGGAGAGTAAACTTAGTCCCAAGGGACATTCGAGACGCTTCTCAGGAAACTAGGGAAGGGTCTGAACATAAAACTGACCCCCCGGGGGATCGCATAAACAATCTAGCCGCAAGAGAGGATCGCTATTTTCAAAGGCGTAGGAAGAAAATAAATTCGAAGCTGGAATTTGCTAAGGACCTCGATTAGGGGTCTGCATATTTTGGGGCGCTGGGTCGGATGAGAAAGGATTTAATGTCTTCCGAACTGAAGCTAATAAAGATGAAACAATGATCATACTGGCTTATAGGAAACGGCTTCCACAGTGTTGAAATATCTTCAACTATAAAACATAGGAACCCCACCGGACAAAAATCTAGTATTTTTTGGTTAATTTGGGTGAATAAAGGCTTTATTGTGATTTTATTTGTTATTTCGTACCATATGTCACAGGAAGAATGCCATGAATTTCTTCTGTTGCTTTCATGCCTACTACAAAGATTTCTTGTGGGATTTCAAATCGACTGAAAAGATTTTAACATTCAATTCAAATTTTTAAACCCTTGGCAAAACAATGTATTAGTTAACATTAATTAAATTTTATTATAAAACGAAACTTGGTTTTGAAATATGTACATAATGGTGGAATTCGTATTATAAAAGGAAACTTTGTTTTGAAGTACGTACACAATGGAGGGATTCGTTTGATTTGGTTGTTTTTTTTTTTTGTAAAAGATCGGATTAGCAGAGGCCACAGCTAAACTGAAACTTTCGCTCAATTTTCCGGAACCAAATTTTATCGTTTGCGATTCAAAAATATGTTAGGAAAACGAATAATCTTTGTAAGCAGCGTTATATATTCAGTAAAGTAACTGGGAAAATGCCTATCGGGAAATCTGTCCATCAAAAAAAAGAACCCCCAGAGAAGAGCCCATTAGGAATTCATCAAAGGGCGAAAAACTGCCCAGCAAAACATAATTTGCTCATCATTCACTAATTACTTTTTATTTCTAATTAATGATTATTTGTTGTTTTCATTTCCACACACTGGCCGTCTCGAATTTCTATTGCTAGATTGCTAAACTCCAATTTTGCAAGTGTTGATTTTTTTTCTAGTTTCGAATTTATCGAGGGAAGAAAAGTGCCCATTTTATAAGGTTTTATAAAAGTCTTTTGGCACAACTTAACCCCGGAGGTCCCGGTTGGTATTCTGAGTGTGAAATAAAGATAAATACACAAAGCAAAACAACTTAAAAAAAAAAAAATCTATTCAAAAAAATGATAATCATTTTTTTTTTTTTTCACACTCAGAATTCTAACTGGGACCACCGTGGCTCAAGAGAATGATGGGTCAATCATGTTTTGACGGGCAGTTTTCCTCCCTTGATAAATTCGAGATGGCCGGAAAAGTCCCCATCAGGAAATCTACCCTTCACCATTTTATGAAGGGATGAAAACTGCCCAGCAAAACATCCTTCCATTTTTTAAAAATTAATTATCATTTGTTTTTGTTTTTTCCATGCACAGACCGTACAAATATGTATTAATTAAAAAGGAAAAAGAATGAGAGTATGATGCGCAAATCATGTTTCTTCAGTAAAGCCGGAAGGCTGGATGAAATAAGTCCCTGAGCCGGATGAAACGAAGCCCCTGGCTGGATCTGATCTACTGGCAGTAGTTTGCCGACCAATGACCAGCGGCATTGGAATAGAAGATGGATTGATGAAGGCTTTAATTATCAAAGCCAGACATTTCTTAAAGACGTAGTTAATCCGAACCGTTTAAGAAGATATTTGATAATAAATACAATATTCATATACATCGATTCATAAGAAGGCTTCTTCGTCCGCAATAATTTCCATTTGTCTTTCAATCTTTTTCATCATTCATCCAATTTCCACTTGATAGCAAGACAATCCCCTTAGCCTTAGGTATCAAATACTCACGAATGCATAATTTCAATGTTTACTTCTAATAATTAGACTTATTATTCTTTTTCACAGACAGAGGTAAGTTCTGCAAGGATACAATTATTTACCAAGTTCTCAACCTGGAACCCAAGCCAAATGAAGGTGACAAAGGTATGCTCACTTAATCCCCAAGGATGGTTTGATCTAGCGGGAGGGGGTGACACAACCATTCGTAAGACGGTCAATATACTTTCAGAACCAATCACTTGAATCAGAGAATGTAGTCAACGAGTTTTCTGCGCTACCTGGAACCTTCTGAGGGAGAGGGGCAAACCATTACGTCATTAAAGTGGATTATTCTTATCATTACATCATTGTCATTTCTTCTTCTTCTTCTTCTTCTTCTTCTTCTTCTTCTTCTTCTTCTTCTTCTTCACGCCAAGTGTCTAGTAATTACCTCCTTGTATAAAGTGGCAGCAAGTCTCTCCAGGTTTCAAGCACTTTTCTCTGTATCTTTGCAGACCTCAACTCAAAAAGTGCCATTGTCTCAGTTCTTCGAATTTTGAATTCACCCAATCTTGATTCATGAGTTTTTGGCACTGTTTCATAAATAGATTTATTTCTGAAAAAAAAAAATTGTCTTACTTTAGTTTAAAGAATAGACAATGCAAAATCTTATCTGATATATGATCTCTCTGGTTCATTTTATTTGTTTCAGAGGTAACTCTTTTTTTTTCCCCTTCATCCTATTCATTCGTTCTTTTTTTTTCTTTTCTTTGATTCCTGCTAGAAACAATCAACCAACACTATCAACATAGGTTTCCTCAGTTTTCAAGTAATCCTGCACTGTCACACTATGTATAAGTGTGTTGCACATGCCGACTATACCAATTGAAGTAGTTTGATGAAGATATAAACATTTACTTTTTTATTCTGTTCAGAATAAAAGTCCTTTTAATCAACCCCTGAAAAATGGGTTTTTAATGGGGGTTCAGTCTGTGGTGTAAGTTTATGCAAAACTGGCCCCTTAGTTTGTGTTCGGTGTCGTTAACGGTTATTATTATTATTTTTTTAATTAAGTTTTTTTTTTTTTGTGATCACTACTCTTCGTTTGTGTTCAGCAGCATTCATGCTGTTTTTTCGGGGTTTTTTTTTGTTGTTTAATTCAGACCTTTTCGTGGTCACTGCCCAGCAAAAAGTAACTTATTCATTGATCACCCTTTTTTACCAAACTTTTGATTGATCAAATCCAAAACAACATGCTACCTAAAGACACCGGTCACATGGTGATTTCTAATGAGTAAGTCACAAAAACCTCTCTTTTCTTTTTCACTCATTCTTCTTCAGTTTGGCTCCTGGAAATACTTCTCACTTTTCCTTCATTCCTTCCTCTTTCTGTTCTTCGAAGTTCTTATTAACTTCTTTCTGCTTTCCTTTTTTTCTTCTTCGTTTTTTCTTTCCTTCTTACCAATCTCTTTCATCCAATTCTTTCTTCCTACTCTCGACAGCCAAGCAGTCAAGGCCAAACCCTGTCGGATACTCCGATTCTCGTTCGCTCTTTCGAGTGAACCACCGTCGAACCTGGCCATGACCCTGATGGATAGCAAACGGGGTAAACCAGGTGCTGTACGCAGATGGGAATTATGCATAGACCCACCCGTGGCGATCCTACTAATCCTCCTAAGATGAGACAGACACTATGCTCAATAACACAAACCAAATGCTCGCCGTCTTCCTGCCTCACCGAGCTTTCTGACCGACCAGGCTGCGAGCAACCAACATTAATAAATAAATGAATTACACCAAACATCCTCCTCGTTAATAAGAAACAAGCAACTAAAACTGTCACCAGAACTGTTAATATGAATCTCTTCACTTTTTGAGTTGGTCTGGCTGACTATGTATCCATCACATGCACATACCAACAAATAGAGTTAGAGGGCTGAAAATCCCAACATTCACACTTTTCATGCCCAGAAAAATTATTTTATTTTGAACTCATAAGATAGGTTTTTAATGGGGGAGAGGTTCAATTTGCAATGTATGTTTGTGCTAGATTCATATCTCAATTTATTCCCGGTAATATTCACGCTTGCTTTGTGTTTGTTTGTTTTTTTTTCTTTAAATTCCGATTTGTTTTGTGATAACGACCCAACAAAAGACGAGAGAGGTAGCTTACTCATTGAACACCCCTTTGTAATTTTTTAATTGATCATCCCGAACATGGCACGCTGCCAAAAGATGCTGTTCACGTGACGGTTTCTGTGGAGTGACTAACCTAACCTGTCTTCATTTCTTATTCTTCCGCTTGCCTTCTATTTTCCGTTTTTTTTATATATACGTTTTATAAAGAAAATAGTATTTTGCGTAACATTATTTTCTTTTTCAATCCAAGTTTTTTTCTCGTTGTAGATTATATGATATTCCTTTCGTTCTAATTCTACAGCCATAACAAAAAAAAAAAGCTTATTCTTTGCTGGAAGCTCACGTAGCTGGTGAGTTCTTCGTTTGGACCATTTTGCAGCTCATCCAATAAAAAGTATTAAACAACATAAAATAGATTTCTTTTCTCTTGATATTTTCATTTTGTTTATTGTTCTCTCTCCGCTTCCCCTTACTGACTGATCAATGTTGATAAAGGCGATTAAGTTCTCCTTAACTTTTCTCTGTAATCAATCTTTGTCTGCAGACACTCGAAATTTAAACATTATCTCAATTTAGAATTCGTCTTGTGTCTTTTAGACCTTCTCGCTCTGTCTGTCTCTGTCCCAGTCTCTGTCTCTCCGTTTGTCTGTCTGTCTGTCTGTCTGTCTCTCACTTGCACACCCACATCGTAGACATGCAATCGGCTCTGTCCTGGTGGGCTTGGTTGATCCACATCATTAATGGTGTAATTCTATTCGATACTAGCTTTGCAAGCCGTAAGAACCATTCATTTTAAAAAATCTTTCAACATAGACATCTATGCATGAATAAATAATGAATTTGATCTTTTTTTCAGATCATTATTATTAATTCTAACGTATATTATAGATTTTTCGACGGACAGTCGTTGGATGATGGTCAGAGTTACGAAAAGAGGCACCTCTAATTCAAACGAAAGGAATATTATTATTATTATTATTATTATTATTATTATTATTATTATTATTATTATTATTATTATTATTATGAAAATAATGAAAATAATAATAGTAATAATGATGATGATGATAATTGTGGTAATTGTAGTAGTTGAAATAATGATAATAATAATAATAATGATGATGATAATAATGATAATAATAATGATAATAGTAATAATAATTGAAACCATTTTATGACCAAACTATATTGAAAAATTGGAATTTGGAAGTGATCAATGAATAAATTACTTCCCTTGCATTTTTTGGGAGGTAAAAATCACTAAAAAAGAAAAAATTTGCATGAATTGCTGGTTCCGAACTATTGTACCCTACAACACTAAGATTCGTGTGTAGGTGTAAAAAAAGCCGTTTTTTCAAAGACATAATGAGAGTAGATGTTTAGAATGTCAGCCCTCCAGCTACGTTGTTATGGCCCGTACGAATAGTACACATATACTTAACAGTCATCCAGTTGAACCAATTTGAAAACCAGAGAAACATTTGTTGACGGATATGATTGGCGGTCTCTCTCTGTCTCTCTCTCTGTCTCTGTCTCTCTCTCTCTTTCTCTCTCTCTCTCTCAACAAAAATTAACACTCAAACACGTGTTGAATTTTGATTTCCCCGGTCTCGATAATGGCCTTAAGTATAAAATTTCTTTTGTTTCAAATCAAATATGTATCAGTGATGTACGCCTGAACACACACACACACACACACACACACACACATATATATATATATATATATATATATATATATATATATATATGTATAAAACTGATACTGATTTTTATCTGTCATAGGATCCAGCGGCGTAATCTTTTTCTGCAGACTAGCTGGCATCGTTGTTCCCATTGCGTTGCAAGTCTGGTCAAAAAGGCGCGAATGGCGAGCCAAAGGCTATCACTAGCTGCAGTCCGTAAACGAATAAGTCTCTTCTTGACAGTGATATTGAATCGAGCAATATATATATATATATATATATATATATATATATATATATATATATATATATATATATGATAGAGTAATATATGGCCTAGCGGGTTGTGGTTGTAAATGTCAATTGGAAGAAAGAGTAAAGGTTGAATAAAAACTCATGAAAAAAAAAGGAAAAGGAAAGTGAATGAAACTTTGTAGATATCAATTGTATTCCGTGTTGAATGGACGAGTGGATGTTCTCAGCGAAAAATTGGAACTATAAATAAATTATCTCTTTTCTTATAATTTGGTTTTCATAACTTCTTTCACATTCACCTCTCTCTTCTCCTTTCCTTTCATGTCTCTTAACCTCTTTCTCTCCCATATATATATATATATATATATATATATATATATATATATATATATATATATATATATATATATATATATAAATAATGGAGTAAGGATCTGCTGCACAAGCATGTTTTTGACCCGAACATATTTGTCTTTGTATAATAGATCCTCACTCCATTATATTCTGAGCACTACTGTAATTCAACTTAATGTTTAATGTTGAATGTTTCGAGTACTTTATGAAATAAACTCTTCACACAACAGATGTTGTATCATATTATATCATATTGTATCCCTGATTAGTATTATATATATATATACATATATATAAAGCATTTCTCTTCCTCTTTGTACTTTTCTTCTCTCCGTCTTTCTCTCTCTCTCTCAGTTTCAACTGTTCCACAGAGTTTTTACTAATACACAAACACATACACACACACACACACACACACATATATATATATATATATATGTATATATATATATATATATATACATATATGTATATATATATATATGTATATATGTATATATATATATGTGTATATATATATATATGTATATATATATATATATATATATATATATATATATATATATATATATATATATATATATATACTATCCCGAACCTACCCGCACAATCCAATACTAAACCACTGCCTTTCAACCCTGACACCATATGGCCTCTCCAAGACTCACTGCAGCTGCTGTTATCACATCTTACCAAAGACAAGCACAGACTTCACTCCAGACTGTCCCACACATCAAGATGACCCTATAAGATTGAATTCAAATTTCTGCTTCCAAAGCAAAGCATCTGATGGCGAATACATTTTCTACGGAAAACTCGTACCCACTGAAAGGTTCACACACGCACAACACACACACGCAACTGAAGATGGGATAACCTCCTGAAACACGTTTAGCTCACAAATTAACAAATGAATGAGCGAAGTTTCCATACTCTCCCACTCCTGAGTCTTTCTCACTTCCTATTTTCACATTATATACATTTATTAAGAACTGGATATATATGATCCGATTGAATGATTATAAAATGTATTATATTATATAAAAACTTATTTGAGATGATCTCCCGTCATTACACAGTTAATTTCCATTTTCTGCAGCAGTCCCATTTTCTTTAATTGTTCATTCTATTTAAGTTGTCTTGGGTGAGTTATACATTAACCGTGTAGTGGCAGGAAATGATTTGTTTCTATGCGATATAATGCTGTTTTAATTTTTCTGTCGTATCATATATATATCCATTTTTAAAACATGCTTTTATACATATATGATTTTATATGTTTTTGTAAATTTATATATATATATAACCAAACACGTGCACACTCATATATACTGAGAATTTAAGGATGGCAACTCAAAACTTTCTTTTAGAGGTTGACTTCCCATTTAAATTTTGTATTCTTAATACTGTTTTTTTTAAATATTTTTATATAGATGGTAATGAACAGCGCAATAATCGCTTCAGGGGTGATTCAAAGTCATTTTCGGCCATTTTATAAAGA
>OY735235.1:14554830-14577330 GCA_963457665.1 Thysanoteuthis rhombus
TATTTTTGAACTGTTGACTTCTTCTTCTTCTTCTTCTTCTTCTTCTTCTTCTTCTTCTTCTTATTATTATTATTATTATTATTATTATTATTATTATTATTATTGATGATAATGATAATAATAATGATAGTAATAATAATGATAATCATAGTAATAATAATTGTAATAATGATGATGATGATGATGATAATTATAATAATAATGGTGATAATAATGATGAGGATAATGATGTAATTTTTTTTATTTCTTTATGAATATCTAGTGCTCTACTAACGCTGACGTTGTCAGACCTTTCCGCTTAAGATGAAACCTTTTCGCTTCGAAACAAGTTCAGAATAAATCTGTAAATAGACAACATATGCACATCACACACAGGCTCTGTCACAACATTTTGCTGTACAACACTCTCTTTCTCTTCATATATATATATATATATATATATATATATATATATATATATATATATATATATGTATATATACATAATTAATAATTGTGTCATCCACATCTGTTTCGTTGTGATTACAACTTTTCAATGTGGCAAAAGACAATCCAATAACCCACCCCAGTACCACGAGATAAGAACGAGACTTTCGCTCCAGACCCAGTGGCTGGCATTTTACCCCTCCCCTACACAAAACTGGACGGTCAGTTGGACCGAATTTACGCGATATATTTACTTTTGCACGATTCCCCATCCACCAGAGTGCTCATATACATAATTGTATACTTAGACCAATTCTTCTTAAATGTGGCGAACCAGGATCTTTCCAGCTATTAGAGCTTCCCATTAAACAAACCAGTGACATAAATGATAACCCTATTGACTCATATTTATTCACTTACTCATTCAAATGAAGAAAACAAAATGTGCCGGTGTGATATTCCGTTGTTTTGTTATTTTTTCATTGTGTCTTTATGGACATCATAATCGCGTTGTCTTCACCTCGGTGAATACACCTGTTTTTTTTTTCTTACAAGACAGGGTCGGTTAGTCTCTCAATAGAAACTGTCACATGATCAACGTATCGAGTCCAAATCCTGTGTTGGGTGTGATCAATTAAAAAATGAAACAAAGGGAAGATCAATGGATAAGTAACTTCCATTGCCTTTTGTTGGGTAGTGATCTCTAAAATATCCATAATTAAAAACAACAAAAAAAAAATTTAAAAAAAATCAAGCATGAATGCTGCCAGAAGTAACAGGACTAATTTAGCGTTAATCCTCATGGTAAATTGGAATCTCTGAGGTGGGGTTGATGAAAAATGTGTTTTTTCTAGGCATTATAAGGAGTGAATGTCTAAATTTTCTGCTCCCTAACCCCCTGGTACTGCCCAGACACACGATACATAAATACATAGCCAATCAGCCAGACAGACAGACAGACCGACTTAAAAACTGTAGAAATCTACGTTGACAATTCTGGTGTAAATTTGTGAATTTTCAAAAAACAAACGTGAATGCTACAGGACGTGAACAAAGGGATCAATTTGCAATGAACTTACACTGCGAATTGATCCCCCACAATAAACCTATTTAGGAAGTGTTTTTTCGGGGTTTTTTTGGAAGGGCGAAGTTATATATTTTGCTATACTTGATGAAGAGCAAATGTGAAAATTTGTAGCTCCCCAGCACTATTGATGCGGCCTGTACACTTGATACGTACATAACCACCCAGCTGGATCAACATGAAAACTGTAGAAACCTGCGTCGACAATATTGGTTGGAAATGTCTGAATTAAAAAAAAAATGTGCGTAAATGCTGCTGGACGTAAACAAAGGGATCAATTTGTCATGAAATTACATTGCAAATTGAACCCTCATTATAAATCTATGTAGGGAGTGTATTCTTTTGAAGAGCCAAGTAATATTTTTTCCTAGAGTAAATGAGAGTAAATGTGAACCTTTTTAGCTCTCTAAATCCATTGGTACGGCCTGAGCATGTGATACACACATACATAACCAGCCAGCCAGACAGACCAACATGAAAACTGAAGAAACCTCCGTTGGCAGTTTGAGCAGCAGTTTTTTGTTGACAGTTTCCAATATTTACGTCTTCGTGTTTTCACATTAGATTCCAAACATTCACACAGAATTTCTGCTTTTCCACCAATGCCTCATCCTAACCGTTCATCTCCTGAACTTCATCTTTTTCTTTTCCTTTCTACCTTCTAGTAAATTCCCCGCCAAGTGATAAAACACCTTCAACTGTCGTTTGAGCTAAAAACCATTGTTTTCATCTAGCGACTACATTGACAAAGACATTTCTAAATACGAGTATATTCCATTTTCTTGTTTTCTCCTAATCGCAAGATTAACACCTTGAGCCTGTCAAAGCTGACAGAATAAAACAACGGCTTTCCTACCCGGAATTCAAAACGTGAATCTCCACCTCGGTTGGAAGTATACCAAGGCAGCTTTTGTTCTCTCCAGACATGGAGTTTAGATTCAATAATTCTGTTGTTTTCGGGGCAATAGGCACATGAATTTGTATCTGCTATTATTGAAGAAATCTGTGTGTGTTTGCATACCTGTCATGTTTCAGTGCTGAGGATGAGTGAAAGAATGTCTCCCTCTCTGCAGGGTTGATGTCTTGGGGGATCTGGGTGCATGCTCTCCTGGAAAATTTAGAAAACTATGTATCCAAGATTGTTAATAATTTCACTTCCGGGCATATCATCTACTGTGTTGTCTGGAAGTCTATTGAAAACATGTTTCAAATGTTTTGTACGCAGTCTTTAAAAATAATAATGCAATAATTAAGAATTAGATAATTCTGAATATAACTAACACTTTTCATCGAATGAGTGAGAATTTTCCCTTTCTAGTGTGTGAGCGTGAGAATGTTTCAAAATGTGTCTGTCTTACGCTGAATGCCTGTGTCTTAGAAGGCTGTGTGCGTGTGTGTGTATGTACTGCGATTATTCGACAACTGGCGATTGTACAAAGTTGATATTTGCCAGATATATTTGTTAGTACGCAAGGTATTGCAGTGTGCAGTTACAAGTTGTTTTGATCTGTGGTTCTCGAGAAATCTAATAGAAATAAATGAAAAAAAATCTATAGATTACAGATATTTTATCCAAAATCATATATCTAAATTTAGATATAAAATATGTAAATTGGCAAAAAGTTTGAATTTAGACATACATATCAAATTGACAACACTGAAGAAGATTGAGATTATTCGCACCCCTACGTCTTACATTTTGGAAAATGGTTGAATATTACTCATGTCGTGAGAATTTTTATCGTCAGCAAAAAGTCAAACCATGATCTTTTTCCTTTTAAATCTCAGTGAATGAGGAAGAATTTATTACATAAGGAGAATCAGTCATACATTCAATTCGTGCGTGCACAACCAGACCAGTCACAGGGTTCGGGGGGAGGGTTGACCATTGATTAGCATTATTGAAAGTAATGTACAATTCGATCATCTCTTTGAATGCTTTCCCCACCCCAGCTGCTTAGTGCAATTGGTATAATTTCGGGTGGATCCAGGAATCTAGATGGAAAGATAGTTATCCATTTTTTTTTCTATAAGTTTATGTATTCGCTCACGTGTACAGGATATCTATTAATTATCAAAGAATTTCAATGTAAATTTATGCAATGGTGAGTCGTGGGTTAAGAACGTAGTAATTCAATTCTGGGGCCGATCCAGTTTTTTTTTTTTTTTCGATTGAGAGATATTTTTCCCAAGTTTTCTGTAAGTTCATGTATTTGCTCATGTCTACACAATATCTCCGATAGTTATCAATGAATTTCAATGTATCAGTGGACTGAGAACGAAGCATTAAATTCTTGGACGGATCCAGGATTTTTTTCAATTAAGATGAATTTTTCTTCTGTGGGTTTACTTATTCACTCATATCAACTCGATATCTGCAATAGATATCAGCGAATTTCAATGTTGATTTGTGCAAAGGTGAGCCGTGGGCTAAGAACGAAGTGATTCATTTCTGGGGCGGATTCAGGAATTTTTTTTCGATTGAGAGATGGTTTTCCATTTCTTCTATATATACGATATCTCTTATAATTACAAATTCATCTAAAAGAAACGGTTTGCAAAGGAGTGCTGTGAGCGAAGGAAAATGTGATTAAAATTTTGAGTAGATTTAGGGATTTTCATCTAGTAAATTAGTATATGGTGTTGGCAAGGTTAGGAGGTCAATGGGGGCTTTCTTGTTAGACATGAATACAATTTTTTTTAGATAACTTCGCTAAGGGGTCAAGACAAAATTCAAAACCAGTTCAGTGAACACGAGAGGGTTAAGCGTGGCTTAATTCAGACAATACTTGATGAACTAATGTTTCCGTCAGGTTATAACCGGAAGCCAAGTAAAATGGCCTCATTTTGATAAGCATTTTCCATTCGATGACGAAACATCTTTGGTATTTGGGTTTTGGCGAGTGCCAGACATTGTGTACCGTTCCTCCAAAACAGCCAATAATTCAGCGGCCAGGGGACATCTTGATAACTAAAATGGACACCGACTGGTAAAAGAATTCCTCATCGAAATTAGCGAGATACTAAATAACATCGCAAATTCCGGAAAACATTGGGTATCATTCTCGCCACTCCTCTATTGCATATTATCACCGATTTGATACTCTTAGGAGTTGCCATTCATTCTGTCCTATATAAGAAACCGTCAACCAAAACTGTCACTAAAAACTGTAAACGTAGGTTTCTCTAAGTTGTCTATCTTGCTGTCCATCTGGCTGGCTCTATACGCACAATGCGTACTTCGCATCTATTGTAGCTGGAGAGCTTAAAATTCTGTCATTCATTCTGTATTATGTCCAGAAAAAAAAAGACGTTTATTCTTTTTTAATTCCCAACCAAGGTAGGTTTTTAATGAGAGGGTTAAATTTACTATGTAAGTTTATGCTAAATTGATCCCATAGTATGTATCCACTCGTCATTTTTCTTTGATGGAGACTTTTATTTTTTTCGTGATCATCACTGAAAAATTTAATCATTGATCATCCCCTTTATCCAATTTCTTTAATTGATCACCCCCTAACACGACATGCCGCCAAAAGATATCGAACACATGATGTTTTTTCATTTGAGTGACTAACCCGACCTGTATGTAATATGATGTTTGTTTGAGACTAATGTTGTTTTTTTGTTTTTTTTTTCGTTTTTCCAATCATCATTTCTTCATGCATTTGAACTTTTTTCAAACATTTTATTTTTTCCTTCTCATTCTTCTGTATTTTCATTGTACCTCTATTTTTTTCTATTTCTCTCTCTTTTCTCTTTTCTTTCCCTAGTTAGTCTTTATTACAAAGATTTACATTAGTCTGGTACTAGGCACAAAATATAACAATCCAATGTTCTTTTTCTGCGGTTGTTAACATTTCTACTTTCTCTGTGGTTTTCTTTTACCTATCATTATTTTTTTTCTTCTTTTTAACTTTTCCTATTGTTTCAAATTTTGCTCCCTCCCTTTTTCCTAGGTTATTTTTTCTTTATTTAATTCTTTCTTTCTTTCTTTCTTTCTTTCTTTCTTTCTTTCTTTCTCTCTCTCTCTCTCTCTATCTCTCTCTCTCTCTCTCTCTCTCTCTCTCTCTCTCTCTCTCTCTAATTTCCTTTTGTCTTTTTTTCATCAGTTATTTTCTTCTCTCTTTATGCCATCTCTTTTTGTTCTTTTTCTTGCATTCTGGGTGATATTGTGTGCTTTTGTATAATCAGAAACCGTCAGTAAAACTGTCAGCAAAATTGTCATCATAGACTTCTCTTAGTTTTCAAGTCGGTCAAGCTAGCTGGCTGTCTGGCGATATATGTATTACGCGTTCAGGCCGCACTAATCGAGCTATCAGATTGGAAATTTCAACATTCAGTCTTTCGTATGCCTAGGAAAAAAGGTCGTTTCATTTTTCAATTGCACCCTAAATAGGTTTCTGGTTGGGGTTCAGTTTACAATAGAAACTTGTTCTTATTTGGTCCTTGTGGGAAAATCTACCTTTTTAGAAAATACAAAGGGCGAAAGAAGTAACATTACTTGGTCACCCCTTCTTCAAATGTTTCAGCTGATCATCCTCAACATGCTGCCAAAAGACGTTGGTCACGTGACGGTTTCTTTTGAGTGATTAACCATACCTGTTTTTTTTTTTTTTTTTTGTATCTCTTTGTACGATTTGTTCTTCTCTCTGTCTCTGTCTCTGTCTGTCTCTGTCTCTGTCTCTCTCTTGATAATGAGAATCCAACCTCATTCCTGGTCATCTTCCCCTGACGTTCTCTCCTCTATTTTAATTAGACCAAGCTTGTGTTTGGCCCTTTTTGCATTCAGCGGATAAGCGATCAGTGGTCACAGGGTTACAACTGGTGCATCACCGGATATGAGTCGCGCATGCCCGGTGTGAATGCGCCACATTGTTTCTCCGAATTGGCCAATAGGTGGCGTTTTGATTAATTGCCCAGTTAATTGCACGCAGAGACGGGCAACTGTTCGGGACGTGCGGCGATATTAAGTGCTTCTTCTTTTTTTTTCCTTTTTTACATCTGTTTAAACGATACAGAGAAAATTAAAAAAGAAAATTATTTGCTCCTGGGCAATATATGAAGTTGGCTTGATTTGCAGTGGATTTATTGCCTCTTAATTTAATTTAATTAAGTTTTTTTTAGAGAGATTTTGAAAGAGACTGAAGAGATAATAAGATGAACGGATCCACCATTTATTCCTTAGCAGAATTGGTGTTACTTCTTTGAATATATATCTACTTACGGATTCCACGCGCACATACACACACACACACGCACATATAACACAACTTCATATCATTACTATCAATACACACACACACACACACACACACATATATATATATATATATATATATATATATATATATATATATATGAATATATTACAACTTCATATCATCATTATCAGTACATATATATACGTATATATATTTTATTTGAAATATTGAGCACTTTTATGATAAACACAACTTCATGTCATTATTATCAATACACACACACATACATGAATAAATATATATATATATATATATATATATATATATATATATATATATACACACACACACACACACACATAGTACATATGAGCTAGTTTGTGTAGCGAATCCATATTCTATTATATATATATATATATATATATATATATATATATATATATATATATATACCTTGTTTTCGTACGATATTTTTTAATAATTGATTATTAAAAAAAATTGTGTGCATATAATGCTGTTAGTCACTCAATCTAAAATGTCATGTGACCGATTTATTTTGGCTGCATGCTGTGTTGTTGGTGATCAATTAAAAAACTGTCTCTCACCTTTCGTTGGGTAGTGATCGCAAACATATCTGAATTAAAAAAAAATGTGAATGCTGCTGGATGTAAATTTTCAGCTCACTAGTGTCATTGGAGTGGCCTATAGGCCTGATACATACATGCATATAAAGCCAGCCAGTTCAACATGAAAACTGAAAGAAACTTACGTATCGTGGTCGTTTGTAATTAATATGAAATGAAATTGAATGACTCCGAATTAAATATGTTAGTTGATGTAGTTTCTATTTTCGTTCTCTTCATTTCATAGTCCAAGTATTCTTTACCTTGATTTCTATTTACTCGTAAATCAATTTTGTTTTAGTCAATATCGAATTACAGTAACTCAACAATGTGCCCCTTAGGTGCTCGTGGGGTTACAACCTTGGAAATTTGCATGAGTGCATCACTAGGTACCTTTCAGAATCTGAGTCCCTTTGTTCATTTCGGAGCAACAATTCCGAAATATTGAGCTGGTATTCATTTTAGATATTTTAGAATAAGAGACATATTTTTAAAGATAATTTTAGATAACTCAATAAATAATTAGTTCTGGTACACGCGCGAGCTAAGGTGATTCATAAAGCATGGCTCAAGTGTTTTCTTCATAATCTTCCTTTCATCAGTTTTTTTTCTCTCTTTTCTTTCCACTCTTATTTTCTTCTTTCATTCCTTAATTTGTCTTTATAATCAAATGTTACTAATTCTATTCTCTAAATATCCACATCTCTATTTTACCTTCTGACTTGTCTACATAGACATTGCTTTTGTTTATCGGCTTGTCATCTAACCCAGAGGTGAACTCAGGGTTCTGAGCCGGGGTTCAGGATTTTGAGTAGGGGAAGCAAAAGTCAATTTTACTAACAAAACAAGAAAACAATATTTGAGTCGTAGCTATCCAGCACAAGAATTGACAAAAGAGTGTAGTAAGAAAAGCTTGTCTCAGAAATTTACCACAGAATAAATCAATGAAAATTTCTAAAGAATAAGATAGGAGACATCTTACTTATATATGAAAGGAAAGAAAACAATAATTTTCTGTTTAAATGTTAATTTATGATTAGCGAGAATTCATGTTTGTTTGTTTTTTTCATTATTAAAATTTCTTTATCTAGACATTAAAAAAATTGTTTTTGTTTTTTTAAAATTGTGCTTTGCCTGAGTAGCCGGGGTTCAGGCAAAGGTTTCTAAATGGTGTGATTTTTCAATAACTCGATTCTGGAAGTAAATCTCAAATTAGAAAATTGAAAAAAATAAATATCTATTGGCAACACCAAACATAAAAACATGAATTTGAAATATTTTCAACGGTCAACACTGGATTTTGTAAATTTGAAAAAAAAAAAAGAAGTAAATTGGCAACCCTGGTCTGGACCCCTTGGATCTAAGCTTGCAATTATGGTTCTTTCCAAATCCTCTTTTTTTTTTTTTCAAACTCTCTTCTATCTTTCTTTCTTTCTGATTCCCTCCCAACTTTTAGCGGAAAACCTTCACCCCCAGTTCTTTCACTAATTATCATTCAATATCTGATTATAAGAAAGACATAATCTGATAATCCCACGAGGTTGATTACAATCCAAATCCTTTCAAATCATAACTTATCGGCGACCTGACACCTTCAAGCTAAAACCCTTTAAACCATTTTAAATGCAACCAGACAAAAAGAGCCAATCTTCGTGACTTTAATCTTTTGATAATCTTCATCTTCCAGACTTCAGTCTTGACAGTGACGCTTGCCTTGTCCGTACACAATGGCGATCAGAGTTGACAAGGAGAGTCCTAGAAATCACATGCCTAAATTCCCTCTATCATTATATTTGTCTATTGACGAGTAAGTTTATTGGTCGAGTTTTCGTTGAGTTGATCCTGATCAAAATGATTAAGCCAGGCATTGACGCGATCAAATTTGTCACTCAAAGAAAAAAAGAACACGGATCAAACATATGATATTCCATTGAATCACCGAAGGTTGATAAGGGTTTTATCCTTTTTTTCATGCGTGCATGTGTATTTGAGGATGTATTTGTTTACGTGTCTATTCCAGCACTCCTGGTTTTATGTACAGACTTGAAAATTGGCATGAGTACTGGTCTAAACCCCTCCTAAAAATGTCTTTTTGATTTTCATGAAAAAAAGGCTCTTTAGAACTTATTGGAGCCTTTTTCTGACAGGTTAATTATTAACATCAAGAGTCTCCAAAATTTAGATATTTCTAGATGATTTTTTTTACTCTATTTTAGATGTTTTCCAATCAGGAACGCCTGTGCTGTTATGAATAGAATTTATTCTGAACATATATATTCGTCGATGGAATGTTCGTGTGTGACTTCAAAATTTGACGCAACGGTTGTTCAATAATTGACTGTGCCGATTGTTTGAATCAACTTTGATTTGATTTCCCTCTTTCCCCCTGCTACTTCACCAGGATAATTATCAAACAATAGTTAACCCTTGTTGACCAAAAATGACAAGTAAATATGCAATAGAATTGTAATTATAAAATATAAAAATATAATGTCCCTTGTTCATATTCAATATTTCTTGAATAATAAACTAATTTAAAGATTAAATTAAGTAGAGATACAAGTTTTTTTTATATATATACTTTGCTCACATAATTACCAATACTAGTTGATAGTCGTAACTTTGCTAACGGTGTACTCAAACCTGTGTCTGCATCAGTGTGTTTACACAGTAATTTTGAAGGTTAACGCAAAAATTAACAAACGTTATTCTTTTCATATCCTATTAAACGTACTGTGGTCGACCTTGGGTTTTATTGTCATTAGATTGCATGAAGTAGGTTTTGGTCATAATCACGAATGGAGAAAAAATCTGGTATGAAAATAATTTTCTTCCATTGTATAAGAACCAAGTTGATTGTCTACTTTGACATTTATTGAGATGTCATGAAAATGGAATAAAGGAGTTCTTGCCAAAGAAAATACGTCTACTCCTATGTTTACAATGTAACCTTTTCATAGATACATTCAGTAATCAAGGAGAGAATACTAAAAACATTTCATTAAATCATTTTGGGATATGAACAGTATATAAACATAGAAAATGCCCTGTTTTTGCTTGAGTTGTCTACCCTGGACGGTGTGGCAGACTTGTTGCTTGACACGAACTGTCAACCAAAATTGTTACCAAAACTGTCAACATAGGTTTCTGTTAGGTTTTCAAGTTACTCTGTCCGGTTGTTTATGTGTGTAATGTATGTATCACACGTATAGGTCTAATTAATAAAGCTAGAAGTCTGAAATTTCCAACATTTACTCTATATTATCACTAGAAAAAGAAACGTTTTTTTCTGTTTTGGAAATCTACCCTAAAGAGGTTTCTGGTGGGTGTTTCAATTTGCAATGTTAGTTTATGCTAGATTGATCCCTTAGTTTATGTCCAGCAGTATTCACGTTTTTTTTTTTTAAGATTCTATTTTTAGAGATCACTGTAAACTTTTCAATTTTTGATTGATCATCACCGTTAATCATGTGATGGTTTTCTATTGAATTATATTGTTAGATTAGATTTGGCTAACTTCCTATATATAATTCAGCTGCTGTATAAAACTAAATTACGATCGATAGAGTTAAGGATCAGCAACTTCTTTTTGTAATGGCCCACTTCTGATTTTGTTTGTTTTTGTCCATGGCCCACATTATAGCTAACATAAAGATTTGAACTTTAGGCTTATATATTCCAAATATTTACTCTGCAAGTAAAAAGTAATAAAAGATCATTCATCATCCAAACAGGCAATAAATACTAAAATTTTCATCAAATTCCATCGACTATTTGATTTTTGGCAGGATTTTAAATCTGTGTGTGTCGACACATGTCACTATTTGTCAAAAGTCCGTGGATATGTTTATAGTAAACGAATAATACAATGCAATGCTTCAATTATCAAATATATTGAGACACAAATAACTATCTAAAAGCTACCAATTGCTCAACGAACCACAAGTATATAAAAATTTATAGAATTTTTTTTCTGTTAGAAAAGGTCCGAGGCTCACAGAAAAGATCTCGATGACCCACTCGTTGGGCTGCGACCCACCTGTTGCCGATCCCTGAGTTAAAGTTTGGGAAGATCCGTGTTAAAGTGCAGGGGCTTGAAATAGTCATTGGAACCTTCAAGATTGGCCTTACCCTCGACACTATAGCAAGCTGTTAGAAAACTGATGGAAGGGACACAAGATGTAACTTATTTTCTGTTGGTTTTTTACTTTATTTTAAACATTTTTTCCCTTTCCAAAGGTTGGTAGCCAACGGCCTACAGGTGTTTCAACAATCAACTCTTGACAGCACCCATTTGTAACATTGACGTCCACTCAAAAAGTATAACTGGATAGGGTTCTTAGGACCCTAGACGCTACTGTAATTAAAAACAGACCGTGAGAGTACGTTCTGTCCAGTGTGTTGATGTTAATAAATGCTTGACATTTGACAAGGAACTCAGTAAACAGCCACAAAGCAATAAATCCAAGGAAATGTGTCTCTTTTTTCAATACATTCTTTCTTTCCTTCCGTGTTTTGTGTTTTTAACTTTAGCCTTTGTTTTTCAATCGTGTGTCTTTTGTGAAAATTCTGTCGCTTGCTTTAAAGACTTTGCCGAAAGGCAATGTCGTCTACGAAGTTTTTTTTTTCTGATTATTTTCCCTGCTATTTTTGTGAAGTGTCTCAGATTTCCCACTTGAAAATTACCAAAAGCCCTCGGCGGTATCCCTGTCTGGCAGGTGTGGTTATCAAATGATGAATTCAGGCCTAATTGTCCCCGCTGACATTTCTTTATATATATATATATATATATATATATATATATATATATATTGGGTGTCTCACGTACCACAAGCTATTTTTCTTGTTCTATTTACTAAATAAAATTGGATGAAACATATGCAATATATATTTATATATATATATATATATATATATATATATATATATATATATATATATATATATATATATATATATATATTTGTGAATGGATAAACCAACTCGGGGATATATTCGCGCTTGGAAGTCAAGAGCCAATAGTTTCAACAATTTTTTCTGTTTGAATAAAATTTCATAGGGCAACGCAATATCAAATCACAGTCGCCCAAAAAATAAACCGCCCGACCAACCAGCCAAGTTGGTGACAGATTTTTCTCTCTCTACTCGTATGTCTGCGTATCTCCTGGCACTGCTGGTCACATTGGGGATGGGGGAGGGGGTACAACCTCGACTATTACATGAGTACGCTACTAGGCATCATCTGAAACTTTTTTTTTTTTTTTTTTTTTTCTTCCCAAATACCTTAAGGTCATTTTGGACAATGCCCAAATCTTTCGCTGGTATTTTGTAGATAATTCTAAATTTGAATAAAAAAAGGATTTCTTTTAGATAATGTACTCTGGTGCAAGTGTTGGCTACGAGGGTACATTTATGTGAGGTGCAGATATTTTCGATTTTTCTAAGTACAATGAAACTAAAAAATTATTTAAATTCTGCTGTCAATTTTTGACGGCATGTATAAACTTGCTGAGCATTATATACACCATATATTTTTGTATAAAGTACTTGAAACACATATGCATATATGTATGTGTATGTTAGTGCGTGTGGGTAGGATCGCACACACATGCTTCTTTTCATTACTTTTATATCGGATCAGTAACTACGCTTTTGTGATAGTAATTTTTATTGGTTTCCTTTTACGAGTCTTATTCTTTGGATCGTAAATTTCGTAACAGGCTATAACAAGCGAGTCATGGTTAAATCTAGCGTATTGGGCAGATTCCCCCGGTCCCACACAGGATTGTGTTTCAAAAATACTGAAGTGATAGGAATTTCACCGTGAGACATTATATAACACACTTTCTTGGCACGTTATTTTCTCCCTCGCATATCTATTTATACATGTGTATGTTAATGTTTATATCTGAGTCTCTCTCTCTCTCTCCCCCACGCACATACATGTACGCACATATGCACACGTAAGTACTCAAGCAGATATGTGAGCGTCATTGTGTTGGGTACACAAGTAAATGGAAAAGCAGGACTTTAAATAATGCTGAAGATGTAAGAAGCCGAACTAAACTAAAAACATCTATTTTATGCTAATGTGATCCCAGCAATTATCAACAAAATCGTTTATTCATATAAATTCATGGGACCATTGTTCAGTCAACAAAGTATGTTCCTTGGCATTCTGTGACCTTAGGCCACTTCATAGGTAGATTATGAATTCCATCATAAAATAATGATTCCGGTTTTGATTCGCTGGAGCCCTTGAGGATTTTAAGAAATATATCTTCCACTTGTTGGAACAAGATGACTAAGCAATGACAGGTCTATTCAGTCACTCAAAGAAAACCGTCATGTGACTATAGATCTTTTGGCAGCATGTCGTGTTGGGGGATGATCAATTAAAAAAATCGGAAAAGATAGTGATCAATGACTAAGTTACTTCACTCACCTTTTGTTTTGTAGTGGTCACTGAAAAAAAAATCCGATTTTTTCAGGAACGAGCGTGAACAATGCCAGACACATTACCACTCCACACGAAAAGCAATTCAGGGAGGAAATCTAAAAAAAAGTATTTTTCCCCTAGACATAATACGATGTAAATATTGAATTCTTCAGCCCTCTAAATTCATTGGTGCAGCCTATAGGCAAATTCTTGCTGCTTATAGTTGGGGTGACCGGTGAATTCTTAAACAACTTAAGATGAAAAATGAAAAACTTGTTTCGACTGTTATGAGAACCCCCTCCTTGCAAGCTGATGCAAGATGAAATTGAACCAGATAAGTAGACCTAAAGTTGCCACATTTTTCTCTCTATTTTTCTCAGTATTTTTCTCCTTGTTCATTCATTCAGATTTGTTGTTTTGACCATTACAATGTATTCAATTTAATATCTTCTAAAATGGTTAGCAAGAGTAAGGCTTTGATATTTCTAAATGAACATAAATTAGATTGGAATATTCCACTAAACCCCAAAATAGATAGATCTAGAAACAGAAAAAACAAAATGAAAAATGGCCTGTCTGTCACCCGGATAAACTGAAAAAAATGAAAAATATAAATTCACAGTTTTTTGGATTGTTTTGGTTGGCGGTTTCTAAGACGTGCTACTCTGGATTGTATATCGGTTTGAGGCACATTTTTAGAGTTATCATTTTTGCAGGATAGATGCTGGGTTACATCATATACAAAAACGCCCAGAACAATAAAAAAAATGGTTGCCAGTTTTATAAATGCCAATAAATACAATGATATTTTTCGAACTAATGCCCTCATTTTAGTTTTCATAGTCACAACGTTTGGGACATTTTGTTCCGCAGAGAGTAACATTTCGAGTATTGTACTCTTCAGAAGGCTATCATATTTGGTAAAACTATCAGGAACTTGAACCGTGCCCTTAGTCTAGCTGCTCTATAAGATTACTGGTATAAATGGTCCCCATTCCTACAAGATAATAGTTCCGGGGATATAAATGCTATATGCATAGTCCAACTTATAGTCGTGAGTTCAATCTTTGGGTCAGGTAGTGAAATCCACAAGTTCTGGCTCTATAGAACAAGCAGAAGTGACATCACAAGAACTATTCAACTAACAATCAATGAACAAAGAAATGAGAAGGACCTACCCCCAGGGATTGAATGAAGGGTGTGGTGTGGAATTCCAAGAACGATATCGAAAACGTTAAGCACTTGAAGAAGGCCAGAGAGTAAAATGTAGATTGTGGGCATGTTTCATCGTTATGGTTAGGTTTGGATTAGGGTCAGATCATGGTTATTGTTTTTGCTCTAGAGAAAAAAAGTTCTATTGTCAGTTTAGGGTTAGATTCCTAATAAGATCCTGCCAAACTAGTATTAGATAGGGGAAATTCGTATCCATGGTCATCTATTACGAATGATACATAAAGGTGCAGTTCAGCATCATAGCTAAATTGTAAATAGAACCCTTTCTTGTGGACCATAATATCTTCTCAAAACTGAGAGATTTCTAGCAAGTTGGTTTGTCTAATGGTGTCAATAGAAAGAGCATGAAACTGGAAGAAAAAAAAAAGAATTACTTTCTACAATGAGTCTGGACTCGGTACGCCGATCGTATTTACTGCGTTTCTAAACACCGGTGTATTGTTGCTCTCACTGATATCTTTAGCGCTAAAATTAGTTTTCATTATATGAGTGCGAATACAGCCCCCACCCAAATCGATCGTTTATTTTTCGTAAAATTCGACCTCAATATGCGCGTTGTAGGTAAATTGTGATCTATTGATTCGGGATATGCCTTTGATTTTCTTCTATGAATCCTCACCGGTTGGGCTAGCACACATTCCAAGGTAAACCTGCAGAGGACTGTGCACAATCTTAAATAAATTGGTATAAGAAAAGATAGGAAGAGAAATCCACATCAATGTTCAACCATAACAAATGGAAATCAAAGTTGCCGTTTTGCATTAAAGCTACAATGTAAATAGTATCTCATCTTATAAAAACTTAAAATATTTCCTTTCTCAAACATACCACACTTCCAGAAGATTTGAAAGTCGAATACATTGAAAGTGCAATCTAAATCTAGTACGTTACATGATATAGACATTTTGACGACACGAACTGTGATCCTACGGTAAAGATTAAAGAGCGTAGTCAGATTCAAAGTGTATGTCTACAGTGAGAATTGAACTCATTCTAATAAGAGGAAGTATATTACAAGCCTGTCTGGTCTTAACCACTCGGCTATGAATTCCATGATAATAGAGTAAGTAATCTATAAACTTAACTCTTTACAACCGATATTCAACGCTTGCGACATAGTAATCTATAATACAGCGATATCTAATTCATCTAAAATTTCATTATTTGGGATGAAGTAATGTAAAAAAATAATTATCATTATCAATTTTGACTAATTTGTACTTTCATATTAATTTGTAGTTGCTTTTTAAAGCTAACTTTCACTCGCTCCGTAATCCAACAGTTTCGATTAATAAGGTTATAAATGCATTAATTAATCAACTCTCACAATTCTATCGCCAGTAATTAACTGTTTTAGTCACAATGTATGTTAGTTTTTACTACCGGAAATAAATCGATTGATTCAGCTTTGTTTTGTTTATAAATTCATTTATTCCTTTGCGTTTGTTAAGAAATAAGGGGAAAGTGTGGCACCTCTCAAGCTGTCATTATTTCGTTCCGAAAATGGTGGATGTGTTAAGTGTTGAAATCCCAAACAAGAAACATGTGTTGCCTTGTTATCCTTAAGTAAACTTTGCTCTTTGACAACAACGGAAATAAGTCCTGATATTTATTCTTGAAGAATAACAAGTTATTTCGTGTTGTACAGTTGTATCCAACCATTCGGGCTTCGGACCGATACCAAGCTGCTAAGCACGTGCTATGATTAGGTGATATGGAACTTATTCTCTGTCGAACTCCTTCTGAGTTAATTTTATTTCCCTAACCTAACAATACTGAGTTCAGACTTCTGGTTAAGAGTGAAAAGTGGAAATTTTACAAAATTCAAATGAAGGAGAGAGAAGAGAATAGAAAGAGAGTGGGTGGAGAGAACTAAAAACAGAATGAAAAAAACAGAGAGAGATAAACAGAGAGATAAAGAAAAAGAAAAAGAGAGAAATAAAGTGAGAGAGAATGAATGACAGAGAGAGAAAGGAAGGGTAAAAGAGGACGAAAAAAGAAATTTATTGATGTTAGGTTACTTTAATTAGAATCGAACGCTTCTTCCTTTTTTTATCATTACTGTAATTATTGTTCTTTCTTTTCAACTCTTCTCAGTCCAAACCCAAGTAAGTGGTTAAATTTGAAATTTTACACACACTCCACTCAATGCTTGGGAAAATATTTTCTCAATTCGACTTAGTAGCTGGAATTGTTGCACTTTTTAAAATATCCGTATTGGCTGCACAAATAGTCAGAATGAATTTTGACCCTGAAGCAGATTGTATTCGTTTATTTTCTTTGAAAAATGAAAAACGAATTGATTACCTTGGATCCTGATATCAAATTGGTTAAATAAACACTTTTGAAATAGAAATTGGGAGTATTATCAAATTACCTGTAACTTATAGTTGACTTAGTACCTTTATTTCGGTCGTGACCCCTCCCCTGTTAGTTTTTACTTAAAAATAAATAAATAAATAAATAAATAAATAAATACGTGATTTTAATTTGACCAAAACATTATTTGATCAAAAAGTATATAAAACAAGTATTCTTTTACAATCAGAAGTTTATGTAATATCAGTAAAATCAAACCATTTTTTAAAATAGAAAATAAGTAAATGCGTAGTTTTAACTTTTTTATTAGATGTCTGGATTGTCTTAGCTGTCAAACATAACGACGTTCATACACATATACATATATATACATTCTGCTGCTTCTCATTTTCCAATTCTAGGTATATGAAGGCGTCTCGATTAAATGATATTTGCACGGTCTGTCGGTCAGTTCCGCTTTAAACTGTAGATTTAGAAAAGAAAGAAGTGGTGTGATGTTTTTAAAAGGGATGATGTCATTAAATGGTGAAACGTCATTAAAGGTGTGATGTATTAAAAGACAATCTATTCCAGTCATTTTTTTACCAGCTGATATATCATGATTGAATAAAGCCAAAGGTGACCCAATACACCCAAAATAGCAATTTACAATTTTTATTGTTCATATCACAGTATTTCTGAACCTTTTTTAATCACTGCTACCTACGACAGACCGGTTTTAATCAAAGCTGCTTGGTTCAGGTTAGTCGTGTGTTCTGACAATTGTGTTGTATCTATCCAGACTTCGCCCAGCCCCAACCATTCATAGTAGAAACTTGAAATTTTGCATACGCCCCTCCCTGAGCGATTACGGAAATTGCCATCTTTTTAAAAATCCCCCTCCCTAAAAAAAATTTATGGGGTGGAGAATTCAATTTTCAATGGAAGTTTATGCTAAATTATGTGTTCATGTTTTTCTTTTCTTAAATCAAAAATATATGATCCAAACCATACTGGTGGTATTTTCATCAAGGTGAGTTGATTGTACAACCACTACTGCTTAATTTATGTGGTAAAAAGCAGCGTTGATCCATAATTTCCCAAGGAATGCTAGCTTTACTTCCCCTCCATTCTTATTTCCCTTCTTGATTGTACCAGTTTTAACTTATCCTGGCTTGATATCACGAGTGTTGGACACCCAATCAAGTTTGAACTCACTCAGGGCCTGCTCAAGGCACCGGCAACATTAGCAGTCGCCCAGGGTGCCAAATACAGATGGAAAGAATAGAAAATGAATAAATCAAAAAGATTAGGAGAAAACAGACAAAATGAAAGTAATGAACCGATCCTTCTATTTTAACCGACGGGGGGATATTGACCGCACTCCCCATTACAAGAATTATTATCGTCTCACACTGGGATTGAACATGGAACCATCAAATTACTTGCACTAATTTGTCTGGTTCTGTATCCACTACGTTCTGTGTCCATGTGGACAACAGGTGGTAATTTTTAGGAGCCTTAAACCTCAGGTGACAATTTTTGGTGTTTTGATGTTATTGTTTTCTGTCTTTCATTATTAGAGGTTTCCATATGGTATCCATTTCAATGCTGGGATTACTGTAGCAGTTTTTCTTGCCTAGCATATGGGCCGACACTTTCAATTTTCGAATCTTCTGCTCTTGTTCCTGATCAATTATCTCAACCTTCTTCGACAGGGGTAGGTGGTCTCCCTTTTCTTTCCATACTTGATCAGCTATACCCGGCCGAAACGTTGTATTAAAAACAACCAAGATGGGGATGGTCCGAATATTAATAGAAATAATATCTGACAGTTATATACTGTCTGTTCTGATTGTCGGTAATCTTTTCTTTTGCCAGATTATTGTAATGAACATTTTATTCCTATATGTTTATGTCCCTGGCGTTGAAAACGTAAACAAATATCTTAATACAATACTATAAAGGGCACTGAAGTTGAGCTTGTTCAGAAGCACCAAGGACCTTTGGACCGACCCTGATCTTACGACAGAAGTGATGACCCATTAGCCTGCCAACCATTACCTCAGTTTCGTTCCTCTTCTTATTCGTATCAATATATTCTTCTTCCTGTCTTCTTTCATTTCCCATTTTTTCTTACTTACTATTTCTTGCCTTTATATACTTGAGGTTTATTCCTATTTCGTCTTTCTTATTACGAATCTTTCTTTTCTTATATATATATAACTACTGATACAAAACAAAGGAACTCTGTTTAGATTATTTTTTCACCATAATAAAGAATCCCCTTCAGCAACCTTCAACATAAAGAATACTGCAAAGCTTATGTCGGATTAATAACTTCCTACGGCATTTAATAATGTAGTGAAAAGGCCATACTCATAAACAGCGATATACTATAAATTTTACTTATGCTGAGAATAAATGAAAAAAAAATCTTGGTCCATTATCTGATGTAAGAAATATCTATTACATAAGTCACGTTTTGAGGCATATAACTGTCGACAATGATGGGGCTCGATGCATATAATGGAAACACATTAAACCTAAACTCGGAACAAATTATTTAAATAGTGCTACATGTAATCACTTGGTCTATGAGACAATATTCAGTTTCAATAGAATATTGCATCTTGTGATAACATCTTAAAGAAGGGTTGAATTTCTTCCGCTCTATTTGAAGATTTTGTTGAGACTTGAAAAAGTAGTAGTGTGATTAGGCCTGGCGCCATCTTCCTTTTTCTTTTTTTTTTCGTATCGTATATATAAATATTTCTAAGCAATCTATTGTCCGAGGCTTTTAGGCTTCTGGTCGTTGTTTGCTAACTTTTTGTAATAGTACTTATACAAAGATATATACACGTACAAACACATGCAAAAACGCACACCTGCATACATATATGTATCTACCTAAGTATCTATGTATTTATCATTCTCTCTCTCCATATATAGCGAGGTAACTCGTTCATTGTATGCATTATGCAATGCTCTTCCATAGGAATAGAGCACTTTGGTGGATGGAGGATCTAAGCAAAAATAGAATATATCGCTTGAATTTAGCATTATTGACCGTCCAGTTCTGTGGCTCAGCGGTAGGATACCGGCCTGCGGGTCTGAAGCGAAGGTTTCAATCCTGCTTCGTCGTACTGGATGGGATAACGGTTTGTCTATAGCCGCACTGAAGAGTTGTAATACAACGAAACAGCTATCTATGGATGACACAATGATAAAAAAATATATATATTTATATATACACATTTTTATTATTATTGTGTCATCCATTATATGTATATAAGTGTGTCTGTGTCCGTGTGATCATTGTAAAAGCATTTTTATAAGGGAAATTATTTCGCTGGGTACTGGAGTTGACAAGTAACAAATCGAACAGCCGGCCACCTAAATGGATACGAACTTTGTACTAACTTTTTTTTTTATATAGATTCCCTTGTTTATGAAGGAACTGTTTTACTGCAGGATCGCTAGAGTGGAACAACAGTTAAAAGTCCATTATGTAGTCTTTAGAGCGCTTTCGGCCATCACTGGTCATTTTCAAGATTGGATTTCGAAATCCGCGATTGTAGCAGTTGTAAAAATAAGAAAACTGCTATGGCATTAATGGGGAATGATACATTGTTTGTGAAGTGTCGACTGATAATGTTGTAACTTCCGTTTTAGGGGCACTCTAAAATACCTGCTCCCACGAAGATATTTTACCAATGGGTTATCATTCTCGTTTGCCTAGAATGGGCTGTCTGCTTGACAAAATCTCAGAGTATTTTACGAGATTTTAGGACAGCGTTTTGCATTTTGCTGTACATGATTTATATTCACTTTCTGAACTCATTTATGACGTGGTCAACAGTTTTCTTCTTCTCAAACATGTATCAATAGTTCAATTCTGAAGTCTGTACGGTAAATCAGAATAAATTCAATCCCTCTGCACTTACACATATTATTATTATTATCATCATCATTATCATTATTATTATTATCATCATTATTATTATTGTTATCATCATCATCATCATTATTATTATTATCATTATTATTATTGTTATCATCATCATCATTATTATTATCATCATTATAATTATTATCATCATCATCATCATTATTATTATCATCATTATTATTATTGTTATCATCATCATCATCATCATTATTATTATTATTATTATTATTATTATTATTATTATTATTATTATTATTATTATTATTCAGTAATGCTGTCGTCTAGGTGATTTTAGTTCTTTTCCAGATTCCAAGTTCTTCCTGCTTTTTTACTCGGTTTTCGGGAACTATTCCCAGGGCTCTGACCAACCTTGGCACTACCGTCATCTTGGGAATTAAGCTCCCCGGGAAGGTCCAGATATTTATGTAACTTTTTCAGCTTCACCCTGTGGCCAACCAGGACTGTGAACTCTTCTATTTGACATTCTATATTTCTTTATTCACTATTACAAGATCTAATCTGGCCTGAATTTGGTGATCAGTTTATCATTATCATTATTATCATCATTATCATTATTATTTTTAATTGACTGAAGTGAAAAAAGAACAAATACAGTAACCTAGTAGTGCAATAATCGTAGTAAAATGTTTATTTGTTATGATTCCTGTTGATGTATACGAAGTTTAGCTGAGTCCAACTGAGGGCAAAAATAAAAGAAGTTAGAGGGGGATTGTGCTGGGCCAGAATTCCAAGTGATGAGAGCATGTCTACCTATCTGAAAATCAGCATTCAAAATCCTGTCTTTCCGCTTGTATTTGAACACCGACCACAACACCAGTGTGCGCAATAATCACACTCATAAGAAAAGCCAAATCGTAATTGAACAACTAGAATTATCATCATTTATATTTTCCGTATCATTTTGTTTTCTCTTGTCATCATGAATGATATTGTCAGTATAATGTGGTTGCTTTTGTCATATTTTATATAGTCACTAAAATATACCCGTCAGAACTGACTTGTTATTTATGAATGGATCAGCACAAAAAAGCGTAAAGCTATTTTATTTGGTAATTTATTTTTAATGATTCAAGTATCCTAATTTCAAGTTTTTTGCTAGGTCTCAACTCAACTCAAGCTGTTTTAATGTGGGATCAGACATGAAGTCTTCGGAGTTAGTAGTTTTTATTGCTATACCATGATTGGACGGTAAATCAACCAATGAAATCGTTCCATTCGAG
>OY735235.1:14582330-14602330 GCA_963457665.1 Thysanoteuthis rhombus
GATTGAGAAAAAAAAAACAAACAACAAAACTGTTCTCTGTAGACATTATTAGGTATTGATGCGGCTTGCATGCGTGAACCAGCCAGACCGACTTGAAAACTGTTGAAACCTACTTTGGAAGTTTTATTGACAGAGTTATTTTATGGTTTCTAACACTGTTTGGGTGAGATAGTGAGGGAATGAAATTGTTGGTAGAGATATTCCCTCTGAAATCACAAGAACCCTGAAAGTCAGACCAGGGATGCGCGAGTTCACTTCCTTGCATTTTCTGACAGAAGTAATGAGAGGAAAATGATGACGGTGAGAGATTTTCGGTATGTCAGCCCGTCTGTCAGTCAGTAGTCAGTCAGGGACGGCAATCGATACCAGAGATGCTTGCACATCTGAAAAAAAAAAAAAAAAAAAAGGGACAAAACAAACAAAAACAGTGTCCAGGTAATGTGGGTGGATGTAAGTTGTCAGGTATTGACGTTTTTTTCTTGAATCATAAAAATGGTTTATTTATTCTTTCTTGCTGGAAGCATCAGTCTGATAACTGAGAAGATTTCTTTTCTTCTAAATACAAAAAAAAAGACGTCTGGCTGGTCACTCAATAGAAAGCATCACGTGGTCGACGTCTTTTGGCAGTATGTGGTGGGTGATCAATAGAAAAATCGGAAAAAAGGGTGATCAACGAATAAATTACTTCTCAAGCATTTTGCCGGAGGTGATCACGGCAAAAGTCAGAATTATCAAAAAAAAAAAAAAAAAATAGGCAGAATCGAACAAAGAAATCGATTTAGCATAAGCTTATATTGTAAATTGAGACCCCAATTAAAAGAACTATTGGGAGATTAAAAAAATACTCTTTCCTTCACATGATTAAGAGATGTTGGAGATTTGAGCCCTTGTGCTCCATTGGTGTGGTATGAATGCGATACATATGTAACCAACCGGCCAGTCAGCTTGCCAGACAAACCAGCTTTGAAACTGAGAGAAACCTAAATTGACAGTTGTGTTAACAGTTTTAGTTGAAGGTTCCAAATTATTTGTAGCGTAGGAGGTTCGTTTGGTATATCAAGTGAATAGAGAAGACTTTTCTTTCATTTTTCGAAATTAATTTTATTGACCAACGCATCAATTGTTTTGTCTAACTTTCCTCGGCCATCATGAAGGCATCAGCAGCATTCTATCCCCACAGAACATTTCTTTTTTTTTTTTTTTTTTTTTTTTTTCCTCAGGCAAGAATCGCTCTAGCTTCCTTTTGGAATCTTCAAGGGAATTTCTTTTGATTTAGTGAATTTTGGAAAACCCGGAATAAATGATAAAGTCCTTCACTGCATCTACTTCTTCTTCTTATTATTATTATTATTATCATCATCATCATTATTATTATTATTATTATTATTGGATACCAATTGACAGCAAGTCCTCTCAATACTCATCGATTCTCCTCAGTAAACTGGCCGACACCAGTAATGCTCTCGTCTGGATACTGAGTTCTTCCCCGGATCTCTCCAACCTTTTTTTTAATGGTTTTCGGGGAACGTTCCAAGAGCTCCCACCACTACTGGCTCTACTTTTACCCTAATGTTCCACATCGTCTCCAGGTAAAAAATGTGCTAAATACGACGGAAAATTTGCAACAAAGCTTTAATACTATTTGCCCGGACACCAAAAAACATGCCGTCTAGTTTTATCTTAATGACATATTACGCCCACTCTGGGAGTTTTTGTCTGTACCTTTTAGATAAGGGAATACCATTTTGCCAAGATTGAAGAGGACTTTTGTTCTCATGTTAGTTCATGATTTAAGAAAATGTTTCGGCCGTCTTCATGTGTTGAGTGTGTGTAATTTTGACCATCGAGACAGCTCGACGACCGTGGTCAAAAATGCACTCACATGTTACCGGAAGACGGTCGTAGAATACAACGGCAAAAAAAAAACCTTCATATTACGCGCCGATTGTCGCCTTCGATTCGTCTTTTTGGAAACAGCGCTTGCTCGATTCAATCGTTTGCACCCCTCCAGAAGGAGCTCATATCCTCCCAATCCCATCTTATACACAGCATGACTTTCTTTTTTTTATGAAGATCACACTTTGGCACAGATCGTGGGATCATATCGTCAACATCAATTAAAAAAAAACAAAAAAGCATTTTCGTCACGTTTAATTAACAAATTGCTTTGAAAAATACTGTTCAATATGTTTTTTTTTTTGCCTCAGCATTCACAGAAGCAACACATCAAAGTGACTAACATAACCAAGATAGTGAAAATTATTTTTAACACTCGATGTGGATATTTTGAATGTCGTATATCGTATAACGTTTATTGTTCTCAAGTAACGTCTTTGTTTCATCATCATCATCATCATCATCATCATCATCATCATCATCATCATCATCATCATCAACAGCCTTCTAACGTCCGTCGTTGGACAGAGACCTTCCCCAGGATTCTCCACAATTCTCTATCATGGGCGTCGCCAAGCCAGTATTTCCTGAAACGTCTTTGTTTGATCACTATCAACTTTGAATGACATACTTTACCGTGGATTTTATTCTGTGAGAAATCTCCTGCACAAATCTTGGCAATCCACTTTTTACAGGTTCGATCATCGACAATCTTTATAAACTGCCCAAACTTTTTTTTTATTGTTTCAGTTGCATTTTTATTTTTATTCAAAAGGTAATAAATGCTGAAAATATTGCTTATTTTCTTCTATCTCCAGTGATGGAACAAATAAATTAAATTGCATTTCAAAGCATACACTCTAAGATGACAACCTTCACGATCCAATCAAAAGTGAACTTTCTGAGCGAAGCCAAGGTTAAAATGAGTCAAAACTTAACGCTCACAATGCCATCTAACGACAAAAACAGAGAATACATTGTACATTACTAAATACAAGACAGAAAATAAATAAAGTATAGAAAATGATGATAAACTGTAAACTTAATTGACATATGAGTAATAAACAAACTCAACTATATAGGCACGGGATGAGCCCATCAATAGCCTACACGATTGTTTCTGTTCATACCTATGTATAATAATAATAATAATAATAATAATAATAATAATAATAATAATAATAATAATAATAATAATAATGAGGAAAGCGGGAATGTGAACCACAGCACTGGCATGATAGGCAAAGGAGAGAAGAGACGTTGGCTGAAGACCTGAGGAGACTTATTGTCACTCACCTTTCAGCAATGAACACCGGGCAACCTTTGTGGAACTGTAAACTGCAGTATTACTGTGGCCTATGAGAACGAGAAGAGAAAGGCTGGAGACTTGAAGATACTTGCTGTCACTCAACCTCTGGCGGTAACCACCAGGCAACTGGTGTGAGATTGCAATTAATAATGATAATAATAATAATAATAATAATAATAATAATAATAATAATAATAATAATGATGATAATAATACATTTGACCATAAATAGAATAAACGAAGAAAACGGGGCTGCTGTAAGAACCAGCGACCGATAATGTAACCACTTCCATGTAGCGTTGCTCTTGCCATTGAGCTAATGGTAAGAACAACGCTACGTTGAAGCAGCTACCCTATCGGTTGCGGGTTCGATTCTTCGAGCAGCTGCATTTTTTTCGATTGGTTACTCTATCAACGTTTTCTTGGCCAAACCATGCTTTCAGAAATGAACATGTAGACACATGTTAATATGATAGGGAGTGCCATAGCAAGAAACTTGATCTGTTTTTTGATATTCCCGAAACAGGGCTGCGTCAAAACAGCTAATGAATTCAAATAGAGAATAAGATTACCAATATAAGTGCAAATGTGACTAAATTTCGTGCAACAAGATGCAAAATTAAATAAAAAATAGTGTTTAGATAACACGTCGAAATAACACTGAATTTAGAATGATTAGCACAGCATCTGGTTGTAGATGCTATATAACTATACATCATTGAGTAATATAGGTATACTTTTCAGCGTCGCAAAAAGAAAAAATTACATGACTGTATATCTATCTATCTATCTATATATATATATATATATATATATATATATATATATGTATGTATATGTATATATTAATCACAGAGT
Organism: Thysanoteuthis rhombus; assembly: GCA_963457665.1. Lineage (NCBI taxonomy): Eukaryota > Metazoa > Mollusca > Cephalopoda > Oegopsida > Thysanoteuthidae > Thysanoteuthis > Thysanoteuthis major. Next base: position 14,586,394 of record OY735235.1, read on the forward strand.
GTGTTTGTGCATGATTGTGTATATGTTATGTGCACGTGTGTGTATGAGTCCAGGTAAGCTAGATCACATGATTGATTGTTTCATAGGTTACAAAGTTCCCCCGGTCAAATTGCAAACAACAAAACATATCAACAAAATCTCTTCAGAAAACCTTTTTTTTTTTTTCATTTGAAACGGTTTGATGACACTTTAGTTAAAAGGGTTTTCATTTTTTCAAACACTTGTACATAAGGAGGTAGACACGTATGTATGTGTATAGGCATGAATTTATGATACCTTGAGGAATGTTGACGTGTTAAAGGCATAACTACGCATAAAATATGCATAGAGCACCTCTTTCTTATATACTAATTAAGTTCAGTTTAAAATTATTCACAGAGTCGAATTACAGGTGTAGATTGAATGGTGATGAAATCTGCAACCCAGGTGTGAATGTAAAATGATCCAGAAATATGCTGTAGTTTTCAAATGCATAAACAAAAAGAGATATTTATGTATGCATTTTATATAGTTACAGTACGCGCAAAAAGCGTTCGGTACATTTCAGAAAGTCCATTTAAACATGCCTCACAAACTCAATAATTAACAGGATTTAGAACCTAGATATAAATACAAAAGTCAATAGAATATCCGTACCTTGCATAAGTGAATCACTATAGCACGTGCGTTGAGAAATTATCTAAAAAAAAGATATCTAAAATTATCTAAAAGAAATTGATCCGTTGTCTGAAATTATCTCTAAAAAAATAAATGTTTTATTTGATAGTATCTGAAAAAAAAAACGTACCTGCACTTGATTGGGGGATCGTTGGCATCAAAATGACACCCACAAAAGTACCTTTTCGAAACAACAACAACAAAAAAAAAAACGGGAAAAAGTTTCAAGTTGATTTTCAATTGTGTACCCACTTGCAAAATTGTGAACTCAAGCGACTGTTCTACCCCAAAATGAGACCAAGAGCGCTCAAACACACGTACATACAAATACACACACACACACACACACACGCGCGCACACACACACAGAGGTACATACCCATATACATATAGATATGCACAGACATAAAAAAAAACACGTTCAAAGACAGAAGAGGCTGTAGCCCACTTAGCCGGTTGGTCGGGTCACTGTGGGGCTTCTGTGATATGAAATTATTGGAGTAGTCATGTGCGAAAATAAATTTTTGGTTGAAGTTTCGACAATTTTGAAGCTGTATAAGCATGATAAATTAAACTTTTGACATATATATATATATATATATATATATATATATATATATATATATATATATATATATATATATATTAGAAAGTAGATTCGCTACACAAACACGTTCATGTTCCTGCCGATCACATATCAGACACTGCTTTATATTATGTTATATTGCAAACCTGATTTGTACTATATATATATATATAAATATATATATATATATATATATATATGTATATATATATATATATATATATGTGTATATATATATATATATATATATATATATATATATATATATATTTCAAAATCAGTGATACAGTATCCGATATACGATGGGTTTATTTCATGAATTGATCGATACATTAAAAAACCGAAAATGTTACGTTAAATCGGCCTTTCTCAACTTTTTTGGACTGGAGCCCCCCTTGAAATGACTATGATGTCTAGAAGAACACCTGGATATAAAATGTTAAAGGCACAGCCAAAGTTGTACGGATCGTAATCCAAAAGTAATTATAATGTTCATATAGGTGTATATTGTAAGTTACTTTTTTATACATCGATATATGAAATCAGATTTCATTTTTAAAAATCAGACACAACTACAGTAAAGATAAGAAGAGAGCTGCGAGCTTTTTTCTGCCAGGAAAAAAAATTGAAGCTTTCGGTGTCAAATATAAATACAGGGTCCGCTGGTCTACTTTACAAAAATAACAACATCATATGAATGAAAAGTCAGGTACCTTTTCAACGCATTTACATATCCCTTGCAGAACCCCTAACGACCCTTCACAGAACCTAGCTATCTATCGTGGAACCCCAGGGCTCGACAGAACCCCCAACAGAGAGAGGCTTCCGACAAATTATATATCCAACAACATTTTTGTGTCGAAAAAGAAATTGATGAACCTTCTTTTAAGCTGTAGGTCGGAAAGTCAAGCTACAATGACACTCTAGGTCCAATTCATATTGATAAGAAATCACAATGAAAGGCCAGGGCCATTGTTTGCTTCCCTTTCAACAAAGAAAGAAAACACCGCGACCTTTCACAGGTAAATGAAACCTAAATAGTATTCAGTATATCTAGTTACGTCGGTGTCTCTCTCCTACGTCAAGTTCACCGTTGTGTGAACAGATGCCTCCATTTATTCTCCTTCCAGATGAAGGCTTCCTCTGCTGCTGTCTCCTTGGATTCTTCTCTAACTTCCCCTCTAATAGAGGGTATTGTTAGTCTTCATTCTATAGTCATCGTCGTAGCGATGATCGCTTCACCAGGGCAGATGATTACAAGCAACTGGCTTAGCCCGTCATCGCTCGATAATTATGAGAAGCGCTCAGCTGTGAAGCGTATAGGATATAGACCCCAAACGCTGGTAAGTTACAAAAACCTGGACATCTGCTGCAGTGAATACAAAGAGTGTGTGGATGGTGGAAAGTAGAAAGGCTTAAAGACTTGGTTGTTAAGGAGGATGATTGATACACTCGATGATAGATCGAGGTAGGATATGAACACGGATGCACACACTGATATATATATATATATATATATATGTATATATATATATATATATATATATATATATATATATATATATATATATATATATGAAGTGTAACCAAGAGGTTTGCGGAACCCAAGGCATAAAATGATGGTTATTTCCTGGAGAAAGGATTTCGAAAAGTATGTGAACTCTCTAACTAGACAAGGGAAACGCTAGGTAATTTGACGGACGAAAGGTTCCGTTTAAATTCTCTTAACTCTTGTGTAGTACTTAGCGCATATATATATATATATATATATATATATATATATATATATATATATATATATATATATATATCAACGTATATATGTATATATATCAACATATATATATATATATATATATATATATATATATATATATATATATATATCAACACAGATTGGTTGTGCCAAGGTAAAATGCCTGTACTGTATTTGAGTTTTGGAAACGAGTTCATGTATAAGAAAGCTGATGATCCCTACAACAACATTCCCGCAATGATATTAAATGTACAACATTAGACTCCTTATTTAAGCAACAATAATGGAAATTCATATTCTGGACATAACAAAAATATCCGAGCATCGTACATTGATAGAGATTGGGGAGTTACTGATCTGTACAACATGACAACGTTGGATATTTTGGAGGCCCGTTGGTATTTGAAAATCTCTAAACTAAAAGTCTAAATGCAAAGATTAGGAGTATATATATATATATATATATATATATATATATATATATATATATATATGTGTGTGTGTGTGTGTGTGTGTGTGTGTGTGTGTGTGTGTGTATAATGTTTAAAATTGAAAACGTTGAGGATTCATTATGGTGATACATAATGAACTCTCGAGATAACGAATTTTGGCTATAACGAACATCTGACTTATAACGAACCCATTCTCATTTACCGAATGGCGTTTGATACATGCAGAATCATAACAAAATTTGGTATTTTCTCAGTTTCATGGTTAGACCTTTCGTCGCTTTTACATCAAGATCAAATTGTACTATCTGTTTGCAGAACGTGCTTTGGTTTTGCGCCGGTGCAATACCATACTCGTTGATGGCTTAACTGAGGCTCGGTATTGCTAAGCGCGAGAGGCCAAGGATTCGTCAAAAAATTTCTTAGCCCTGTTTCGAGGAAGCAGTACACCCCAGGGCAGTACCGTGCCATAGCACTGAAAAGGATGGGCCAGGCTTGCCCTGATGCTATTGTAACACTAGTTGTGGGATCTGGTGCAGATTTTCGTAGATTTTTTCCGTAACTGAAACCCCACATTGAAAGCAACCTTGTGTCACATCTTGCTCTTGTGAGTGAATGAGTAAATACGACGATCAAAGTGTAGTATCTGTCCTTTTCACTAATTTACCGTTTTCAAGTGTAAACGTGGTTGTATTCTAATAGTTTTCTTCTTAAATTTTAATTCGATTTGAATATTCTTTCAAAGGACAAAAATAATTTTGTGAATGCATTGTCGTCACTGAAAACCATGTGACTTATCATTCCCGTCTTAAATTTCAAAGTTTTCCCCCATTCACATTTCATAGTATGAGAAAGTCAAATAATTTGATTCCACCAAATCATTTTAGCGAACTCTTCATAACCCTTTTCAACTCATTCTAACTCATCATTATTCCGTATCCACTTTCGAAGGGTTGTATTAGATTTCTTTCCCTGATCTTTTAATAGTCGTAACCTTTTCTCAAAGATCCAGGGGAGCATTCTGAGTCTTAAATTAATAATGGATATAAATCTATATGTCGTCATCGAATTTTCTTGTCTTTTCCCAATTCCTATATTATTGAAGGACTGTAGCCCAAAAAGATAGTGAATGGTTGAACAACCATTGTCATCAAAGACAGCAAAGGGTTTTTATCCCTTTTGTTATGTACAAGTGTTTGTTTGAGTGTTCCAGCGCTCCTGGCCATACTGTTCTGTCTAAAGACTTGGATTTTTCTTTTTAAAAACTTTCCCAAATAGATTTCCAGTAAGAGTTCAATTTGCAGTGTATATTTTTGTTTAATTGGTCCCTAGTTCGTGCACGCCAGCTGTTTTTTGTTTTTATTAGTGATCTCTGCCTAACAAAAGGTGAGAGAAGTCACTTATTCATTGATCACCACTTTTTGTCAATTTTTAATTCATCATCCCCAACACGGCATGCAGTCAAAAAACGTTGGTAACATGACTCTTTCTATTGAGTGACTAACAATTTCTATCTCCAACATTATTTTCAAATTGCTACCGTGTAGACGGTTACGTGCAGTCGGAGTCGCTTCAATATTTTGAATCCCCTCCCTGGTCGGTACTTCCATTTCTCTCCCTCCTTACTCCTCTGCTGATTCTTTCTGTCTCAAAGTACACCCCCACTAAACCTTTTCATTCTCGCGATGTGTTTTTCTTTCAAAATTCGTGTTGAATGAATTTACTTATGTTTGTAGTAAGGTATTAAAATGGCGTGTTCGGCAGGGCCTTTTTCTATTGAGCTCTCCCCCACCCCAACATATCCCGACGAGTCCTGATGTATGCCACTCCTAATGCAAATACAGACGAGTCGAGGAGCCAGTCACCGGTTGCACGATGTTTTGATCTCCACCTGTAGCCCCAGATTAATGTCATTCCTTGGATTACTGCAATGTCCACCCATCCCCAAAATATCCTTCAATAGGGCGCGATTGAAAAGATCGCAGTTGGACTAGGCTATATGTACTTTGATGGGTCGGTACGTGATATTTCTGCTTAGTTATGGAGTTGCAATGCAAACCTTTTATGCGTCGGAGCCGTTAGAACACACACTATTCCGTATACACTCGCTCACTAGAGTAGTCAGGGAAGTGCTCCGGTGAGCTCTGGCAGCAATGCACCCCAGAGTATGGTGACGTTGCAAATTGTTGAGAGTACTGAATAATGATTGTTCGCCCTTATTATAAATTTTGGCAATTCTTATTCGCTTTTTATTGCAATTCAACTGAGATAACGAAATGGGTCGAAATTTAAGAATAAGCACTCAGTTCCGATGATTAACAATACTTCAGCTAATAAAAATGAAACAATAAATATCCATCCCACACATAAATCTGAAATTATTTAAGATAAAGAATATCTTATCGAAAGAAGAGACCCACAAAAGCACCTTTTCGAGAAAAAAAGCAACAAAAAAAACAACTGTTTTTAGAACGTACCTAGTGGTGTCCTCAATCAAATTTTCAAGGTTGTAGCTCCAAAAATGTGACCAAGAGTGCCTGGAAAAACCACAGACGAGCTAATGGGAGATAATATGCGGCCCACTTGGCTGGTTGGTCGGGTGGGCCATTTGCAGGTGTACAGTGATTCGGTATAGATAAAGTTGACCCTGCTTGACAATTCATTTCAGTCACTCGGAACATTTGGGACAGTGCAAGAGCCAGCATTGTGGTCATCGATAGAGAGCTTTCTCCTTGCTAAATCCTCAATAAATAGGTCTGGTCAGTCACTCACTCAGTCTTTTGGCAGCATGCCGTGTTGTTGGTGACCAATTAGGTATTGATTAATGTAAAAATTAATCCTCTCACCTTTTGTTGGACACTAAAGAGTCCAAACTTTCAAAACTCAAGCGTGAGCACAGCCGGACTAAGGACCAATTCAGCATAAATTTACATTGTTAACTGAACCTCAAGAAAAATCATATCTCGAGTGGATGACACAAAAAAAACAAAACACTATTTTGTAGACACAAAAGTAAGGTTAACTGATCGTCTCTTAGAAGATAATTCTCATCAGGATATGGACGATCAGTGTCCAAGACCAAGTTTTTTTAACATGTGTCAGCTTAGTGATCGAAGGAAATTCCAAGTATGATTGAATACAGGAGTTTTTTTCTCGCGTGCACAGGGAAACTCGTCTTCATTTAAAGTTTTCCAAAGTCTTTAATCGTACCGAGATCGAACCCAATAACTTCTGTGAGTGAAACAAACTATTAAACTATCTGTGCAGACTTTTGCTAGACGTAATAAGGAGTAAAGGAGTAAATTATTAGCCCTCTCTCTCCATTGTCGCCCACAGTCAGGGGGTCTAGGAGAGTAGAGAAAAGATAGAGCTTTTGGTTTGCATTATAGAGATTGGTCTACTCCAAGAAAAATCAAGGGGATTGCCACAGAAGGATATCTAGACGATCTCCAGCAGCTTAAAGCACATGTCGAAACCAATTGGACACCAATCGAAGTGTTGACAAAGCTCGGTGATCGTACAAGAACCGGAGTATCGAACGCAATCAGGCCATAATTCCATCACTTTTATATCAAACGCCTACGCATAACAGTGCAAGAAGAAAAAGTTACCGAGCAAAAATATGTCATATCCTTTAACATTGTTCGCACCAAGTTCCCACCCTGAATGACAAACCATTTGACTTTGACGTTCTCGACCCTACACAGTCAATGATTTTTACTCCTTCCTAAAATACACAATCATCAAACTATTCAAATATTTATTCGCCAATACACACCTTTAACTAAACAACCTATGCCACATACTTATCTTTGTACGGTTTGGTTTTGCTACAAATCGGAACACCTTCTTTGACTCAGCGTGTAGCTGCTTGTTCAGGAGGAAGGTCAGTTACGTCTCATCGACCGACACTTGAAATAACAATCAAGTATCTCTTTGCTGAGACACGGAAATATTACATAGAGGCAAAACAACTTGATCTGTAGCAAGGGACTTTCTTTAAATTATGTATGAACGACTCTATAATATGAAAAACCTACTGTATATCAGAGGCATAGCTAGAGCTAGTTAGACATTTGGGAATTCGGGGGTATAGCTCTTTGAGGGGGCCCCGTTACAATGTTGTAAGATTTGATAAAAAAAATAGACAATCACCCAATCAGTGAAAAACAACACCTGAGTTATTATTTATGCAAATAATCTATTTCAAAACATATTCTTGTCATTGAATGAAAATCCGAAAAAAGGTATTAGTAAACTAAAATTCATAAAGTTTTGGGGGTCCTCGTCATTGAGGACATGGGGGTGTTTTCAAATAGCCCCTTTCCTCCCTCCTGCCCCCACAGCTACGCTTTTGCTGAAATGACGAGAGTGTCACTGGTTTAGGTAGGATGGTTATTCACCGTTAAAAATAAACCGGAATTAACAGCATTGTCGTCTCAGGATTTTCCTTGAATATATGAATGAATTAAAAAAAACAAACTTTTTTTCTTTCTTTTTTGGCTCATTTCTGCTTGGATAAATTTGAATATCACGAACATTCAGTACATAGGAACTTACATACACATAACTTATAAATATATGCAAAATTTTATATGAAATTATATACACTTATGTGTGCGTGAGAGGGAGAGAGAGAGAAACGTAGGGGATATGTGCAAAAATGTGCAAATCTGTGCTGTAGCGTGGAGCTTGTATGTGCTTGTGTTTCCTTCTTCTTTCTTATCTCTCTCTCTCTCTCTCTCTCTATCTATCTATCTATCTATCTATATATATATATATATATATATATATATATATATATATATATATTACTAGTATACAAAACATATGAAACGTAAAATGACAAACTACATGTATGTCATTAACTATATAATGAGAGAGGGAGATGGTATTCAATCAACACTACTGGGGTACCAAGTTAGTATAACTATTCTGTTTTTAAAATCCCTGAAACGGTTACATGGTAAACAACTATATGCGAAACAGGGAAAAATACTGAAGTAAATTACATAAATTGTATCAATAGACATTGGGGGAAATTCGTGACTTCAGTGCCACAAAAAAAAATTGAAAAAGGCTTTTAGTGTTAGGCCTTTAAAGCTGTAAAGCTTTGTAGGCTATATATATATATATATATATATATATATATATATATATATATATATATATATATATATATATATATATGTACATATAATGTATACATACAAAAATACCCATACCGAACAGGTTTTGCCCGTTAGGACTTATGGATGAAATAAAAAATGTTTATTCATGATGGATTTGAGAAGGTTGTCGAATTGAAAAGAAAATAAGATGTACAGTGTTATCAATAATCCCAATTATGCAAATTATTCAAAACATCGTGATTAGGAAAGGAAATCCATTCAACTATGAATTGACGTATCATGATTCATGCGAGTTTATTTCGGGAAGTTCGACGCTATAAAGTATATCCGTACCTCGCACAAATGAATCACCGTAGCCTATATACCAGAACTTACCAAAACTGATCCTCAAAAAAATATCTGAATAAAAAATATTTAAAATCATCTTAAAAAATAGATTTATTATCAATAATTAAATGTAAGGAATTTTTCTTTTATCTAAATTTATCCGGCGAAATAGATTTTTATCTAAATAAAACAGCATTTATCTGTCATTATCAAAGAATTGATCTTTTATCTGAAATTATCTATGAGAAATTGTTTTTATATCTAAATGTATCTAAAGAAATTGATTTTTCATCTAAAATTATCTAAATAGATCTTTTTTTCAATGATTATTTGAAATAAGTGGTCTTCTATCTAAAATTATCTTTAAAAAATGATTTTTTTTATCTAATACTATCTAAGGAATTATACTCTTTCTTTATCTAAAACTATGTAAAGAAATTGATCGTTTTTTAAATAAAATCATTTTAATTGAATAGATCTTTATCTACGATTACCAACAAAAAATGATCTTTGACCTAAACTTATCAAAAGAAAATACCTATGCAAGATTTGGGCATTCTCGGTCCAAAAAGAGCCCCAAATACTCTTTTTCGTAAATTCTGTTTTCAGATGGTGCTTAGTGGTATACTCATGCAAATTTTGTTTGGTTTTTGCCCCCAAGATTTGACCAGGAGCTTCCGGAGAAATACACTGTCAAACCAAGAGAGAATAATCTTTAGCTAACTTGGCTGGTTGGTGGGGTTGGCCATTTGTGGGGCAACGAGGATTCAATGCAATGAATACGTAGCACTAGCTATGAATTACAGATACAAAAGATTCAGACTAACAAAATGTAGTCCGAAATAACTTAGAGTCGCACAGAGAGCAATGGAAAGAGCCTTGCAAGAGGTAGCTCTAAGATAAAAAAAAGATCAACATGGGTATGAGAGAAGACTAGAGTGATGGATATTATATAAATAATTAACTGACAAAAACGGTGATGGGCGGCATGCTTGGCAGAAAGGGATGACAGTAGAGGGTGCGAAAAGGCGAACTGATTGGTGCTCATGGTACGGTAAACGCTGTAGGAAAAGATCAGACACAAGAATGAGGAATGATATAGATGGTTATGGAAGGAAATGGGAGAGGTCTTTGCGTAACCAAATCACGTTGGATACATCGGTTCTGGTAAGATTGCGGAGGTTAAGCAACGTCGAGCTACGTCAGCACCTAGATGGTTGACCATTGGGTAATACCAAGTGACATAAGCAGTACGAAGTTTTGACAGGCCCGGCAAGCCAGAAATAGGTCTTACCAACAATTACCCGTGTCTACCTTACACAATTCCGCTATTGATGAAGGTGTGAACGGATAACAGCCATACATACGTAGCCTTCTGGCCTGGATTAGGTAACGTTTTTGAATTTCAATCCTACAGAGTTTCACTCCTTCTATTCTTTACGGCATCATCTTATTGGTACATACATCATTGTTTTGTGGGATCAAAATCCCAGTCGTTTGCATAGTTCTTCGTGGAGCACTGTCCACAGTCAGTCATCTATTTTTGTACTCCTTCCGAGCAAACCTTTTGCATTTTCTCATTATGTAACAAACGGTTTCTTTTGGTCTTTGTTCAAAACAATTGATAGCAATCGCAGATTCAAATTTAATATCTTCCTTCGTCTTGTCTTTCTAAGTGATAATATAGTTTGTCGTAGAGCGCTTGTCCTGAGCTACCATCAGCATCATCATCATTGTTTTGTCCAATGAACTTGTTTGTTCACGTTGAATGTCTATAATTATTAGAGACCGTCAACAGATACTGTCAACAGAACATGGTTTTCTTAGGTTATTAAGCTGGTTCAGTTGGCTGACTGGCTTTGTATGTATCGCACTTACAGACTGCACCAATGGAGCTACAGGGCTGAATTTTCAAAATTAACAATTTATAATGTCTGGGAAAAGACGTATATTTTGTTTTTGACCCAACCCCCGAATCGTTTTTTGTTAGGGGTTCATTACGATGAACATTATGATAAATTGGACCTTCTTTTGTTCACGTCTGTTTTTTGTTTTGTTTTTTTTTTTTAGATTTTTTAGTAATCACTGCTCAATAAAAGGCGAGAGAAATAATTTATTCTGTGGAAACCTATTTTCCAATTTTTCAATTGATCGTCCCGACACGGCAAGTTTCCAGAAAATGTTGATCACGTGACAGTTTCTATTGAGCGACTAATCAGACCTGTTTCTAATCATCATCATCATCATCATCACCATCATCATCATCATCATCAGTAGCAGCTGGAGTAACCCCTTTCCTTATTGCTGTTATATTCTGATTTACATTCCATGCTACATTTGACCGAGCGTCGCGACCTTTGGACATAAGAAGTGACCCGAAACACTCTTGACTTATACTGAATAATAAACCATAGAACTGAGATCCCCTGACCCACATTAAAAAAATCCCTTTATTGCTCCTATATTTTTCTCGAACCTTTTCACAAAAATCGCATTTTCATCCCTTCCCAATCTCCCCCCTCCCTCTCTCTCTCTCTCTCTCTCTCTCTCTCTCTCTCTCTCTCTCTCTCTCTCTATATATATATATATATATATATATATATATATATATATATATATATATTATGTGTACTGTAGAGAGTGAGACGGACTCGGGAGTGGGTTGTTTGGAGGTAAGGTTTATTAATCCTTATAAGTAAATTGTCCATACATGTTTCGGGATTCTTCCCATCATCAGTGGTGTGTGCTGTGTGAGTGTGTATCAAAATGTCCCATCTCTCTCTCTCTCTCTCTCTCTCTCTCTCTCTCTATATATATATATATATATATATATATATATATATATATATATATATATATATACTCTTCCCAGGCTTGTAATGCGAACCCACAAATTAAGAAAAAAACTTCCCTGGCCTCAAAACGATAAATGGGATTCATGGATGTAGAAGATAATAGATCGTATTTAAAAAGTAATTTTAGTGTGCCTTTGTTGTTCTGAGTAGGAAGATTTGCCCGAGGCAGAATCAGTAACGAACCAGTCTGGAATGGAAGCGATAGCTACGATCAAATGTGGAGTGGGCCACAGAGTTATTGTCAGATTCGGTTTGTCACGGTTCGGTGGGCAGAACGATATGACATGAACTAGTAGAATGCTTCTGAATGTGAAACGAGCAAGCAGTGAGTTTGGCTTGCTTGGTTGGTTACTTAGTTGCATTCATAAATAGATAGAAAACAGGTCTGGCAAGTAGAGACCGCCATACAACCAATGTCTTTTGGTAGCAAGCTGTGTTGGGGATGCTCAATTAAAATAAATGGGAAAATGGGTGTTCGATAAATGAGTTTGCAAACTCTATCTTTGGTCATTTGAGGCCAAAGACCTATTGTTCACTTTTTTAAGCAGTGGACACTCAAGTCTTGAATTTCAAAAAACGAGAGGACTGACTAAATGACCAATTAAGCATAAACCTACATCGTAAAACAGTTCTTCTGGACATAATAAGGAGTGAGTGTTTCAATTTTCAGCCCTCTAGCTACATTTGTTTGTATGCGTGACAGCCAACCAACTAAACCAGCTTAACCTGAATGAAACTTATGTTGACAGCCATGATAGTTTTGATTGATAGTTTCTCCGACCAGTGTCTCTTGGCAGCAAGCTGTATTAGGGATGCTCAATCAAAAGAAACGGAAAATGAATGTTCAAAAGATAAGTTACTTCTCTGACCTGTTTAAACAGATTTAAATTGAAAAAAAAAATACAGGCGGTCACAAAATAAGGGATCGATTTTTCCTCTCTCCCTCTGAAAAGAAACTACTTTCGGGGAAATTAAAAGAAAAACTGTCTTCGTAGACTTGATAAGGAATGAATGTTTTAATTTTCAGTCCTCCCGCTACATTGGCCTGTACGCATGATACATACATAGACAGCCAGCCGACTAACCAGCTTAAAACCTGAGAGAAACCTTTCGTGATGGTTTTGTTGACAGTTTTGGTTGACGGTTTTTAACTATGAAAAACTAACACAGATAGATAGATAGATAGATAGATAGATAGATAGATAGATAGATAGATAGATGGCAACTGGTAAGATATGTTGATGACATCACGAATATGATCTAAATCACCATTTAAGAAACGCCTCGAATCGAGATTGATTACTGAATAAATTGTTAGACATAGTTAAAATGATGTATACACTCTAAACACAAAAAGTTGTAACTGCACACACACACACACACACACACACACACACACATATATATATATATATATATATATATATATATATACATATATATATGTGTGTGTGTGTGTGTGCGCGCGCGTATGTGTGTGTGCGCTCGCGTATGTGTGTGTGCACGTGTGTATGTGTACACAAAATCATATCAGAATTATATGGATGGATTCAGATTTTGTAGAGGACTTTAGCAAGAGAGAAAAGGGAAAGAGAGCTATACAAGAGATAGAGAGAGGGGGGAAATAAAGAAAGAGGAAGGATACTAAAGAAAAGAAGTCCAGGAAGATGGGAATATAAAGAAAGGAATGAGAGAACGAGAATGGGGAAGAGGAGAGAAGAAAAAGAATGAAAATGAAATGTACATCGCCATGGCGTAATAATTAAGCTAGTCTCGCTGATCGTTTGTACAGAAATGATCCAATCCACACAAAGATTCTTAAATGCCTTCGAAGACTGAAAGAGAACGAGTGTTGGAACCAAGCGAAGTCTCGACCAGTAATAGCCAAACTTTTTATGCCTAACGCCCAATACTGAGACTTTTATAAGGGTAAAATTTTCGTACCGCCCACTAATATTTTAAACTTAGGGAGCCACTTACTAGCCATCGTAAATTGCTAAAAGTAGTTGGTTTTGATTACAAAGGCTAAAATTTAGTTCATTCAATCTCCAGTTAACTGGGGCATAGTATACATCCCCAAAACCAGTACAGATGCTACAAAAAGTTAACATGCAACTTATCTATATATCAATACAATTATGAAGATAAAAGCCTCTGTTTTGGTTGACAATCTTTGTAATAATACATTGTTAGCCATGGAAAGAAGAAGGAACGGCGCTTTCCGAATTAAAATCATTTTAGCGACGTATGGCCCTCCGACGAATACCCTCAGACCAAGTAATGGGTATATCGCACACTTGAGAGCTTAAATCAGCCACTAGTGGACAGTATTGCCCAGGTCCGTGACCACTGGATTAGGGAGAAGAAATAGAAAGTAGCGATCAGAAGCGTAGCTAGAGATTTGTTGGAACTGGGGGCTTTGCTTCTTTGGGGGGCCAACTTAAACATTCAGCAAGATTTGCCAGTGAACGTGTAGAAGGTAAACTGCTGTTTATAAATCTTTTAGGAGCCCCCCACCCAACCTACATTGGTGATGGGGGGGAGTCGTTCCAAATAGCCCCCCCACTCCGAGCTACGCCTCTGGCAGCGACAAGCTGGAACGAGACAGATTGTTTCCAACTTCAATTATCAACCACTTCCCCATCCCATTATTTCTAATATACTTTTTTTTCAGTAGGCCCTTATAGTCTTTGTTCGAACAAAAATTGACGCTGTCTGACAGTAAAGTTGCCGTTGTAACCCGATACACAGCCGCCAAGCCGACCCCTTTCTACCTTTTCCTTGCTTCGAGCTGTTTACAATACAGTAGCTTTCCCAAGTCAAATGCTTTCCCTTAAACGTTCGGAAGCTTTGGGTCACATTACTTGATGGACCAGTTCAGGGTTACTGAAGTGGGTCGCTTATATTCCATTATTTAATAAGTTACATACTTGCTGGGCCTGATGTTTACAGATAAGATAACAGGTCTGGTTAGTCACTGAATAGAAACTGTCAAGTGACCAATGTCTTTTGGAGTATTCGGGGTGATCAATAAAAAAAATTAAAAACAAGTTTGACCAATTTTTCATGCTTTTCGTTGGGCAGTGATCTCTAAAAATGAGTACATTTGAAAACAAAAGCAAAAAAAAGAAAATTAAAAAATGCGTAAATACAACCAGATACAAAATAGGGTCAAGTTTAGCATAATCTTACTTCGTCAATTGAACACCCCACTAAAAATCTACTTAGGGGGTGAATTTTCAAAAGAAAACAGAAAAAAAACGTTGTTTTTTTTTCTAGACATTATGAGGCGTAAATGTTTAAAAAAATCAGCCCTCTAGCTCCATTGATGTTTCCTGTACGTGTGATACATAAATACATTTTTACTTACACACATTTAGACCAGCTTGAAATCTGAAAAAAAAACATGTTGACAGTTTAGGTGACAGTTCTGGTTGATGGTTTCTAGATGGGTTTTTTTTTTAAATGCAGATAGATAGATGAATAGATAGATAGATGGAAACTTCCTGTGTATCACGATTTTACAAATGCCTGATTGACTCTAAGTAATTGGATGGTTATGTAAATCTGCTCTCCCATGTTACAAAGGCTTGTTTCACTTGATTAAAAACATTTGAAATCTTAGTTTACTTTGTCCTTTGTAGTTTTGATATGTATATACTTATCCTCCCAAAGAGATGGGATGTAGAATAATGCCGTTTTCAATGTGGGAACCCAACGCTTACATTGGGGAAGGGGCAAAAACTTCCTGCCTTTTGGAAAGCTACGGGCGTCAGTGAATGGTTCTGTTCCCATTCATCTTATTGCAATGGGGATGTGCTGCCTAGGGGTACGGTTCCTCTGTAACTATACGGTGAAGAATAGATCCATGGCCACGGATGACCGAAGAGTGAATTGGCAAACGAACGGGAATCTAGCCTTGAACACTGGCCAATTGTGCTGGGTCTTCTTCATGCATAGTTGCTGATATAGCAGCATATTTCCTGCTTGTGTAGGTGCTCGAGCCTTTGTCCAGAAACAAGATTTCAAACGTCAATAATCAAGACGAATTGACCACTCCATTAAAAAGATTGGCGTGGCACATTCCTCTCGATTACACATCCTCTGCATTTCAGCAAGTCCACATACGGTGCCCAGCGGAAAATTGACATACTTCGACGTTTCTAATAATCATG
>OY735235.1:14604830-14607330 GCA_963457665.1 Thysanoteuthis rhombus
TAAATCTCTTATTTCCAGTATTTGCTCATAATCTTCCTAAGATATCCTGGAAGATATAAACTTTCGATTCCACGTGATATCCTCTATGCCAATCGTAATAACAGCAAATAAACGCTGGTGCTTGATTTATCTATTTATTTTCACGCGTATTTTCACCAACTGTATTGTTTCCCAAAGTTGGTCCCACAAAAAAAAAAAAAAAATCATAATAATCCTTTGGTTCCACGAGATAAGGTGCCTGCTTATAAGATTTAATAAAAGTTTAACTTATGAAAAATTGTATTTACCATTTTCAAAATTATGCTCAGATACGCGTTTTTTTTCTTCTCTTTTTTGAAATTCTTTTTAATGCCTTTTGATATAGCTAAATCATCCCTCTGAAACAATTTTGTTTCATTTCATGTCTCATTGAAATTCAGGCAGCTGAAGTTGTCCATAAAATATGGATATAGGTTACGCAACCTTAGTAAAATCATATAGGGGTTCCGCGGCAAAATAATTTTGAGAACAACCGATCTCCTGAGATAC
This sequence comes from Thysanoteuthis rhombus, assembly GCA_963457665.1. NCBI lineage: Eukaryota > Metazoa > Mollusca > Cephalopoda > Oegopsida > Thysanoteuthidae > Thysanoteuthis > Thysanoteuthis major. The sequence continues at coordinate 14,605,359 of OY735235.1, forward strand.
AAGGAAGGTGGCATCTTACTGTACAACATTAGATAGATAGCTGACCATTACTACTGTAATAAATTTGCTCCTCACCGGGCGTCTTTACCTTGTAGCCTTATGCTATACCAAGCCTAGCTGTATAAAGATACCTTACCTCGGATTGACTATCTGCAAGCTACTTTTGTGGAACAGTACTACTGTTGAGAGTTGGGTCCTTACTAAGTTCCTTTATGTTGTGGCCTTGTGTCATGACAAGTTCAGCTTCATAAATATGATGGGCGCTTTGCTGTGCAGCTGATGTCATGGACAATTACTATTGTAGTGGGTTCGGTCTCCGCTCAGTCCTAACGTGTTTATCTCTGTAATTTGCAAAGCTAACTAAACATCATCTTCACTTCATCGTAGTACAGTGATCGGCAAGCAAGATCAATGATTTTAAACTTGAGTTCATGGATCCCTAGGGTTGGGGTCCAGCAAATAATGCTCGGGGTCTGCAGCGACGATCACTCTAAACATCACATTGCGAAACTTGCGTCAGAGAAACAGTATCATCCACCCCAAAGCTATCGAAAAACAACAACAAAAAAACTTGATTAATATACCCAGACCTGTACCATATATCATAAATGGAATAAATATAATCTGTTTAGAATAAATATGTTTTCTATAAGGTCAAAAATCGCTTTTTATTGCAGTTCATTGACACAAATCTAAAAACTATAAGCTAAAAAAAGGGGTTCACCAGAATATTTCTTTTGATGGAAGTGTTCCTTGAGTTTTCAAAATTTCGGAACCACTGTGCTAGACAAATAGACGATTGTAACTGATCAGTTTTCACAGGATAGCTGTTGTACTTTTAAATAATAATTAGCAAGGTAGATTCACAGTCTAGTACTATTACAAATCTGCAAATTGCGACACATGCAACGTTCGCATGAGAGAATCATGCTCAACCCTACATGGAGAGACCACAAGACAGCACAATATATCAGGAAGAAATCGGGAGTCTGAGACATCGTAAAATGTATTTAAATACTCAAATTGCAATGAGTTGGTCATGTTGCAAGAATGACACAACCGATGGACATCACAACTCACAACATGGATCCTCAGAGATCAAATGCGAAACTGAGGCCAACAAAATACAAAATTGAGAGATGAACTAGACAATTTCAGAAAATACTGGCTCTGCGACGTCCATGATAGAGAAATGTGGCGGATCCTGGGAAGGTCTATTTCCAACAACGGACGTTATAAGACTGATGATGATTATGACTATGGCAATCAGCTCAGCTTTCATCGATATCATCCGGATGAGAAATCCCTTTGATAGGATGGTTCCTTCATTGAGATGACTTCTGGTTGTATTACACTATATGTACATGTATATCTATATATATGTGTGTGAGTGTGTATTAATTATAAATTGTTATATTATTCAGGAGCTTATCTGAGATTTAATGTAACATTCAATTTAGACAATGTAAGTACAATAAACAATTAAGGAAAATGGGGCAGCTGCTGGAATAGAGCCTGCGACCGGTAGGCAGCTGTTTCAATGGAACGATGCACTTACAATTGTGCTAAACAGTAAAGCACAAGCCAAGTAACTATTTTCAACCCGAATTCTCATCTCGTTTATTCTCGGTCTTTTTCATCTCTTTCAACGCGACTGAGTTTATCTTAGAAATGGACTTTGTATGGTTCAACAGAATGAATCATAGATTGCGTTTTATTTTGCAGAATCTTATCTAAAATTAGATCGTCGTTACACGGTATATATAAACACATATATATATCATTAATTCCATTCAGAGGTAGAAAAGTGTATCTCTAGCGCAATTCATAATTCTTTCTGTCGAACTAGATAAAGCCCATTTCTTATATATATATATATATATATATATATATATATATATATATATATATATATATATATATATATATATATATATATATATATATAATCTCATTGAAACTTGTCAGAGAA
>OY735235.1:14612330-14617330 GCA_963457665.1 Thysanoteuthis rhombus
TGTCATGTGATCAAGCGATCCCACCTCTGTATCCAGAATGTTCCCCCTATACCCGCCCATAGGCCGGACCGTTTCTCCACCGCCGGCCTCTAATATGTTTCTTCAACTAGCAGAAATCACAGAAGGCTACAAAGGCGTTTGGGGTTGGATGAGATGGGATGGGGGGAGGGATAGAAGCGAGCCCCAGAAGAAATAAAGCACCCCCCCCATTTCCCTCACTGAATGCGGAACCAAAATCTGAAGAATTAATAACGCAATTGGCACTTTGTTTTCGGACAAATATAGACGCCGATAGCGGAGGACAGAAAAAGGTGTTGATTGTGTCTGTTTGTGCTCGTACGTCTACAATCCCATGCAAAATATTGATGCCTTTTCTCAACATCAGATAAAATGCCATCGAGTTATTTTTAGTTCAAGCTTTGCTTGGCCATAACAATTGGCAGTTTTCGCTTTTCGCCGTTTTCTTTGGCAACGACATTCCACGATGAATTTCTTCCTTAGGGCTTCATATAATTAGTAGGGAGACCTGATGTCATATTCACACACTCGGTGACCGTCATTTAGCATAATATCAAAGCCACAGCAAAAATGAATAAATAAATAAATAAATAAAATGAGATAAATAAATAAAAAAGGTAATATTCCAAAACGCGTGTTTATTCTCATATGAGGCTTAGCAATAGTAGATAACACAAGTAATTTGGTGTGTCAATTAGTAAACATTTAAAATTTAAAAAATCACGTACAAAAAAATGTTAAATTATTTTACCAAATATAACAATAATTTTATATCGCTTTATGCACATATACAAATACATATACGTGGATGTGTACGCATGTGTGCGTATGCTCAATATTCTACTCGGTTAAAACTGGTGTCGGACAAAATATGTTTCCGAATAAACAATTATCATATTCTACAAGACATAAACTATCCTATCTACTGATATACAGAATTTCGTACATAGCTAATCAGCCAGCCAGACCTGCTTAAAGACCGAAGAAACTTGTTTTGACTGATAGATATTGAGAGGGATGATAGATTCAGATTAGTCATAGTGAAAGAGATCCGGGATAAACTAGGTATTTCAGCAGTAGAACTCCAATAGAACTGCTCTTTGGTTTATTAAACAAATGTATCCGCTGAATTAGGATGGATATTATCAAGAAGTAGTTAGTGCTTCGTATTCCTACTTGGACTACTTTAGTAACCTATGTATGTGCTGACATATGAGTCTAAATAAGGCAGCCCCTCTTTCATCGGACTGTCAAGTTCAGACAGCGTAAATGAAATAATGGGTGCCGTTAGGAAACTATTTTTTTTTTCAAATCTCTTGCTTAGAAGTCGATTCATATACACTGGCATTCACAGTAATACTTTCCAGTCTTTCAAAATCAGTATCATTCGACTGACCCCAAAATAACAACACGATGTTTGCTGTTGGAGAATTCTTCAGGCGATGCTATTCCTAACATCCAGAAAATAACTTTATTTGACGTACTAGTTTCTCCTGCCGCCGCTGTATCAGACCAACTGCCTTCAGGCTATTCTTGCGAATACATAAAAAACTCATTAGCCAAGTTTGTTTCAAATCATCTCATTAGTCCCTGTGTTACAGCTCTTCACTAGCTGACCTCATGTGGCAGTAACTAAGATGCTGTTTATGCTTCAGTCGGTTCCCAATGAACGTGGCCTTCTCCCGAACTTCTCTAAATCAAACATTTATATCTTCTAGAGCAAGGGTTCTCAAACTTTTTCTTCCGGTGCGCCGAGTTTGTCCTTACTTATAGTGATCGTGCAACCCTTGAGAATGATATTGTGTAGAATGTATGGATGCCATAGAACAGTAGCGTAGGGTCGATTCACCGTAGCCCGACAAATGGCCCGCCCGACAACCAGCCAAGTGGGCTGTAGATTCTTCCCTCTGCGCTCATATGTGTGTGTGTGTGTGTGTATTTCTCCAGGCTCCCTTCGTTACATTTTGGGGCTAAAACCTTAAACATTTGCATGATTACACCATCTAAAAACGTTTTGTTTGCCTATTCAAAAAAGTATATGTTTCATCTCTATGGTCATTTTGAATCAATAATGCCCAAATCTTGCACTAGTATATATTTTTTAATCTTAAATTGAAAACAACAACAATATTTTTTAGATGATTCTAGATATATTTTTCTCAGATAATCAGTTTACGTACATGCACGGACAACGGTGATTTCTCCTAGTGAGGTATGGGCATCTCTTAGTTATGTCATTTAGTTTGATGTTACATTTCAATGAGATAAATGAACTCAATAAGTAATTCAATTCTAGGCACATTTACAGAAGAACACACCTGCATATCATCCTAAATTGACAGCTTGAAATTAAATATGGATCATACCAAGAAATACAAAAATACATCAAGAGTTCACTGGGAGTTTGATCCAGTGAAGATATATGTGCAAACCAGAGATGTTTGATCTTATGGAATTATCCAATTGATTTACGTAGTACAACCAACTAAATGTCAATTTTGCAAGATAAGGGGTTGTATCAGGTTGGTGGTGCTTATTTATGGATTCCAGGGTTTATACAATCCTCGTGTTTCCTGTAATTCCTCTTGAGTATCCTTAGGGGTACGCATATCCCGATTTGAGAACTCTTGTCCTGGAGCAATGTTTCTCGCCTTTTTTACAGACCAATGCCCCAAAGGACACCAAGCTACATGTCAAAATCCCCTGTAGTTTAGATATGAGAAATACTCAACAGAGATTTTTTAAAGACATGTGATGGCTTAACATTTCGAAGAGAAAAAATATCAACATTGGGTTCAGAGTTTTTCTCAAGGAAAATGTTATGGTGAGTATATTATTGAATTTCTACGCTGGTACAACTAGATCAGAATCGTATATGTTTATGGAATCTCCGTATTACCCCTGACCCGCCCATTAAAATCCACGGCCAACTTAAAAAAATATTGGATGAAACTGATGCCCTCTAGGGGGCACTAGCGCTCGCACTGACAACCATTGTCCTAGCGTATTGCAGTGTCTACAAAATTGGTCAACCAATCTACATATACGGAGTTCTGAGAGATCCTTTCATATAATTGACGAATGGAGATCGTGTGAGATGTAAACCTTTCAACGATTTATCACACTTTCTCCTTAGGGGTTATTGGTCACTTTCAACGCAGGATAACAGGGCTGACCCAAGCCTTTATAGGGCCCTGAGCAGAATTTGAACAAGGGGCAAACCCACCGTCTTGGGGCCACAAATGCTTATGACTAAGGACAATGCTTGACCATCCGCACACTTACTGTAAAATTAACACCCCTATTATTAGAAACCGTCAACCAAAACTGTCTCCAAACTCTCAACGTAGGTTTCTTTAGTTTTCAAGTTATGTCAAGAAAAAAACTTTTCTTCGTTTATTCAAAATAACCTCTGAATACTTTTTACAAGGGGGTTCAATTTGTAATGTAAGTTCATGCTAAATTGATCCCTTAGTCTGTATCCGCTTTGTTTTTTTCTGAATTCAGACTTTTTCACTGATCACTGCACAACAAAATGCGAAACAAATAATTTTTTTTTAATTGATTATCCCTAACACATGTTACCCGAAGACGTTGAGTACCTGATTGTTTTAATTGAGGTTAATTAGTTTGAGCCATCTTGCTTACATCTCACCAATGTAAGCCAGGCATGTTTTTATCTTTCGTTTGATTTTTAATCTTGAAAATAGCAAACTCACAAGTATAGTTTTTTACTTAATTTTTTCAAAAGAGACATTTCAAGCGATCTGAGGGGCCCTCCTGTGGCCCTGAAACTCCAAGTAGCTATTCATTTTGCTTATTTATAAGGCAACCTCTGCAAATAAATGGATGTGTTTTCAGATGCCCCAGTCTTTTCATCACCTGTCGTTATGGCTGATCCGATTGGCATATACAGACATAATTCATACTGGATCAGCCCATTCATTTACACATTCAAAAAACTATAGGACCTAGCCTGAATCTTACTTATATAGGGATAAGTTCTACTAATATTGATCTCATATATATATATATATATATATATATATATATATATATATATATATATATATACCTTCCATTGTAAGCTTATGCAATGGTCTTCCAAAGGAATAGAGCACTCTGGTGGATGAGGAATTTCTGCGTAAATCAATAGATCGCTTAAATTCAGCCCAACCAGTTCCGTAGCCCAGAGGTAGGATATCAGCCTCCGGGTCCGATGTGAGGGTGTGAATTCTGCCTCACGGTGCTGGATGGGATAAAGTCTATAGCCATGCTGAAGAGATGTAATACAACGAGACAGCTGTCTGTGGATGACACAATAATATATATATATATAAATTATATTTATAAGAACATGTACCCAGTAAATCTAAACATTTAGTGCCTGTTGCACTTGTTAAAAAGCGACCATCTGTTGTTTCTTTTGGATTCAGAGAAATGAAAGAATCCAAAGATAACAATATACGATCAGTTGCTGACGAGTGCAAGAGACACGAAATATTTACATTACCCGGGTACATGTCCTTGTAAATATAATTTTCTATTTATTAATAGCTCTGTTTGCTGTGTTCAATTTCGAGCACCGTGATTAAACGTGTACATCAGACAAAATCTGTTTTCATTTGATATATATATATATATATATATATATATATATATGTGTGTGTGTGTGTGTGTGTGTGTGTGTGTGTGTGCGTGTGCGAACGAAGTGGAATGAAAACCAGGAGAAAAAGTATATAGAGACTTTATTTGTTGATCAATTAATTCATAGAAGAATAAATAAGTATGCTATACATTTTTTGGAAAGGGTTGTAATCTTCAGTGACATGTGTGTACCTTTTAGAGCTAAAAAAGTTTCCGGAGAAAACAAGTTTAGGATCATATGTTTTGCTTCGAAAGCAGAAATGGAATTCAAAAAAGAGGTTTCTTGGGACACCATGGTAGTGAGTCCGGACTGTTTTATATCTGTGAAGGAATCT
>OY735235.1:14622330-14624830 GCA_963457665.1 Thysanoteuthis rhombus
GATCTTTGTGAACTTAGCAAGAGGTAAGGCCATAAATATAAAACTTTGAAAAACCATTTTGATGACATTCGATACATGTAAAAATTAAAACAAATAAAATGCACTATTATTTTGAAAAAGATTTATGCTTGTTTCTACCACCTACCTACCTAAATATATATATATATATATATATATATATATATATATAAAGAGAAAGAGCTCTGCGCATACAGTAGATGATATGCACTTGTGCTACATACATGCCACCCTCGGAGTATCAAATAGTTGAAGATCAGTGACAAGCAGGAGCCAGATGACTGGAGGATATATCAACTGCAAATTTTAATGCCTCAGAGTTGAACCTTTCCGGAAATAGCAAGATGACTAGACTCTGCCTGCCATTGAATCGACCTTGATGGGCGACACGATTACACCTTAACATGAGAGTAATCCTTTCCCCCGAAAGACAGTGGGAGGTTGACAGGTGCTACACCTTGTCCAAAAGTTACCATACATCCATACATGCATACGTACACTAATGATTACGTAACCAGATGACTAACAAAAATATTTTGTGCAATAGATTCAAATCCTTACGTATACCGTTATTAATACAACATACATTTCACTAGTCTTTAAATATTTGTTAAATAAATTCATCAAGTTTTCCCGTTTTTTCTTTTCACCGTCGTTATTATCAACTTGCTTTTTTTCTCTTATGTTTCTTTTCTTTCTTGTTAGAGTGTTTCTTTTGTCAATTCTAATCATTAAACTCATTAAACAATATAACAAGTGATTACCAGTTGAGTCGACATAACATAGCTCAGTGCACAACTGGATTTCTTGTAAGTCTTCATGCTAAAAATTGGGTCCATAGGCTCTGTAGTTTTAGTGTTACAATGAGACAGAAACACGAACACATAAATACACATATACAAGCTTTCAAAATTAGTATGGGTACATCAACTTTTCTGACGTTCCGATACATTCATGATGTGGATTTCTTCTGCAAAAATTTGTCTTTCAAAATATTTTTTGATTATTTCAAGGAATAGTTAAAACAAAAGGGGGTATTTTCCATTGTTCATTTGTTTCATTCGATTTCATTTTTATTTGGAAAGACCACTTCAATTTGAATTACTTTCTGTGAAGTATAACAGCCTTCCAGGGAATGCAGTCCTTGATGTAAAAAAAACTCATGTTTTATAGCAGACAAACTGCTGACAGGTTTTTAGATGTGTCAGTATCTCTGTTATACGCTATTTGGTCGATCTGTCGGTCCCACTTACGTTAAACAACATGAATAGGAAGAAGACGAGAAGGTATGATGTCTTTACAAAATATGATGTCATGAAAAAGTGTGACGTCCTAAAAAGGGTGATGTATTAAAAGAAAATCTATTCCAATCAATATTTTTTACCAGCTGCAGGACAGAATAAATGCAAAGAATGGCTATTTACAACTTTTATATGTGATATTAATATAGAATATTTCAAACCCCAATAGCATGAGAATAAAAAAAATCCAAAGAAATACCACTTATTCTTTCTACTCCTACTCCCCTTGGTACAACTACCACAAATGGTGGATGCGTTGTTGAACTTATGGTACTTGGTTTATCTTAACTGATATTCTTTACACTATTTATAAATGTCATTTATATCTATTCATTGGCCTGGTTCAATTACATATACGTACTAGATGGCAACAACCAATTTTCAACTACCCTCCAAGGGGTCTATGGTCCGTCGTGGGGGGATAAGGGGCCTGGCGCAGAAATTTGCAGAAAATTGCCAGATAAGACAGAATTCAATAAGTATATATATAAATATACATACACACACTCACACACACACACACACACACACACACATATATATATATATATATATATATATATATATATATATATATATATATATATTGCTTCAACTCAAAATTCGCTGTCTAATTGTTTCTTTCAACATGGACAATTATATAATCAAGAAATGGATGTATGATTTAATTGAAATAATCATAAATTGCGTTAAAATTTTAAAAACTCATTTTGAAATGATCTTGCTTTAATGCACGGTGAATGTATTATTTGGCCTAGAAGTAAAAAAGTCGATTTAATGAAGTGTCAATCTTACCATTGAACTTAACGGCCACTGGTAATACAAAGGCCGAAATAACTGCTTTATGTCCAAATTCTCGACTGGACTAAAACTCATACATGGTACCATACACCTTATGTGTGAAACCCTTTGAAGAGCTTACATTCATTTCATTAAAATATATATATATATATATATATATATATATATATATATATATATATATATATATATATATATATATATATATATATCTTCAAGTGAGGTAACTCGTTTATTATAAGCTTATACAATGCTCTTCTTACGAATAGGGCACTCTGGTGGATGGGGAATTACGCGAGAGTAAATATATCGCTAAAATTAAGCCTTACTGACCGTTCAGTTCTAGGTCAGGCAGCCTCTGGGTTTGAAGCCAAGGTTTC